>CM033642.1:91020535-91620535 GCA_019512145.1 Engystomops pustulosus | reverse complement strand
TTCTCTTTCTGCAAAAATTGTTTTTGCGCCCCTTGGGATGTGTAACGTTCCGCATTTGCTGCAAAATTTGGGTGAAAGGAATAGCGAAGAGGACGGGTAGTGGAGTATATCTTCAAAAGAAAGAAGGAGGGAAAGAGAAACAATTACATACTGTATATTGGACAGATAGGGTGGAGATGTTGGAAAGATCTCGATCATGTCATGTGAGTGATATGATTAAGAATATCAAGATATACACCATCAGTATAAGTAATACTTAGTATAAAGGGACCCATCATTTAGTACTCAATATGTGATGTGGAACATTGTCTAAGACATCTCTGCTTACAGATGTATGCTGAAAGTGGTCCGTGTGTATGAATTAAAATATGATTTTGGACGCTTTTCTTTGTGTGTTTTATATTTTTCAACACATTTATTGATCACAACCAAATTGGCAGGTTTTGGTTTTAGCATTTTTTTGAATTGTAAATTCCAGTGATGTTGTGTAATGTGGTATAATAAATCTGCTCCTTTGTGTTTTTATTTTTACTTCCTATCCATGTGTCCCTCCTATTGATGTATTTTTGTAAAAATGTTCTTTCATTCCTTTTTCTTAATATAGTTTGTATTTGTCACAAAGTGCATGCTGGTACGATCTGCAACCATTAATAAAAAAAAAAAAGTCTTTATGGGTTCCTTTACTGTTTATATGTTTTATTGCTTATTTGGCGGTTGTGCAGTCTTAAAATTTGAGCTGAAAAGCAGTTTTTTTGGTTTTGCGGTTTTAGTTATCTTATATTGTATTTCCTGTGACCATTTACTATGAGGCCACACATGTTCTACTACTAATGTATAGAGGTGAACAATTTATTTTACTGTTATGTGGGACATTTTTTGCGCATCAAAGTAAATGTGTATGCATTTTTTTAAAAAAATGTTACACCTTTAATTAAAAGTGCATTAAAGCTGTGCCTAGAACCTATAAGCCTGTAAGTGCAAGTGTGGAGGGCAAGTGTTTGGGTTTAGTACAAATCTTATGCTGCAATTTCAATTTTGATTTTGTAACGTTCAGAAATTGTAAAAAGTGTTCGTGCCAATAACGCCAAGAGAAATCTTTGCAACATGCCTTGAGCAGAGACACGGGTTATCAAGATCACTGCTGTAACTTCCCTGTAATGACCTGTGTTTTCAAGTACATTTCCTTACTATGACTTCTCTAGTGCAATTAAACCATCTTGTTTTTATTTCAAGTTTGTGATGTAACGTTTGTTGGATGGTCCTTGTATTGTGACTTTCCGTAATTGCTATGTTTGTTGACCCCCCCATTAAACTTGGTGCTGCTCATATCTTGGCTTGGCACATGTCAATAAGCGACCCCTGTGTGCATAATCTAATTTAAAAGGAATATGCAATTAAAAAATGTTTTTATCTGGAAACCATTTGAGTATTCATACGTTTTCCACTTTCAATCTGTATGTGTGCAGTATCCCTTGTAATTGTTAATTAGGTCTAGAAATGCACAAGGTGAAGAAAACTTGATTTGTAGTTTGTAATGCACAGGAACAAACTAAACAAATTGTCTTCACCATTGAGATAATAACACTTTCTTTCTATGTGCATACTTTAGCATTGGAATAGATTACCAAGAATTACAAATGTTGGAGTCAACATAATTTTATGGTCTTCTAAATGAATAGTTCGCTGGTCAGTAACAGAAGAGGACGTAAGTTAATGGAAGTTACAGTGTTTTTCTCTCTGCTTATTTGCACAGAGCTAGTAAAGTTGGATTACATGAAGGCCACCGGCTAGGGTGGTTTATAGAGCTGCAATGACCGGCGAACAGTGCAGTCATTCAGATGCACCCAAAGAATTGCAACAGGGTATTGTGTCATGCTGAACGGACTGCTTTGAGAGCCTTTGTAGTTGCCTGTGAATGATTGCAGCCAAGCTATCACGACGGTACAAGTGACTCACTTTGGTGTCGAGAAGACGAGATGCCGAAAGAGAAGACGCGTCCAGGAAGCAGCACTGATAGGATGATTCAACCATTCCTCTATGGAACTGATTTTAGTGTGTATCCAAGAAACAAAGACAATCCAGGCAATGACAAAGGGAAACAGAAAAGACTGTACTTCTGTTCTCTGACTGAGGGTTTTTTTCAGGCTAAATACAGCGTCTTTAAGTAAAGATTGTGCTAATAAGAAACCTAGATGCTGCAAGCCTCCAGCCAGACCCATAACACAGCTGTCACTTGCAGGCTGAATGCTGGAATACATGCAAAGTGAGGCTCAGCAAGTCTGCTAATATTCTGATTTTTACAGACTTAGTTGGCGTGAGCAATTATAGGATTAGCCAACGGTTGCTTTACAACCTCTGAAATATTCTTCACACTTAGGGTTCTCATATCTTCCCATTTATACTGTAAAGGCCTACAATTACAACTACCACTCTCAATAGAGAGCGCCCATGTGCTTATAGAACAGTGAGAGTACTGTACTGAGCCAGAAAACAATAGAGGTCACAGCTTTAGACTATAGAGGATACACAGTTTCCTACTAAAGACTCACAGGAGTCTATGCACAGATGGTTATCTGGGCCCCATGCCCTGTCGCCTGATTTGCTCTTCTTACCTTCAGGCAGACACCAACATAAGGCTACCTGCACACACAAGAAATAAATGTGTGCTGGGGGGTGCTTCAGCACACATTGGTGCCCGCCGTACTGTAGCACGCAGCCACTTCGGCGCAGGTGAGATGAGGAGGAGTAGTCGACGGCGGTCACCCCGCACCTTCCTCTCCAGTAGGGGGAGGGGTGGTGGGGGGGGGGGGGTTGGTGGGTGGGTTTGGGACTTATGCGCAAGGTGTCCTATTGCCTATCTTTGTCACTGGCTACGTGGCGTGCTGCGCCCATTCCGCCTATGGGGGGCGTATATCTCGCCATTGTACTGTCCGCCCATACGGTCCACCGAATGTAGCATTAGCTCGTATTTACTACAGCCCATTTCTTGGCTCATGCACATGCCTGTGGATTTCATTGCCGCTCGTATTATCTAATGCCTCAAGTTGTTATTTTTGGCAATTGCCTTTAGTGCATGATGAGGCACACAGGATGCAAACAAAGGTCCATTGGGAGCCATGTTTGTAGACCAGATTGGCAACACATTTCTGTTCAGTAGCCTCATTAGCAATCTGGCACATTTTTGAGCATATTGGGAGGATCATTTAGATCAGTCGCCTTGACTACCCACTAATGGTAGCCAGGTTTGATATTTCCACCGTGTCGTAAAAATACATACAGTCCACGCGTAGTTTTGGGGTCACCCAGACAGTTTTGTGTTTTTTCCAGCTGATACTTTATATTTTCAAATGAATAAAATTTAGGTCCAGCATTGACAAAGGTTTGAAGTAATTTTTTTTTTTCATTCTAAATAATATTTCTCCTTTAAACTTTGCTGTCTTTAATCAAGGAATGCTCCATTTGCTGCAACATCCAATTTCCAGACTTGGCATTCTAACCTGGTTAATTGTGCTGAGGATCTGGAGAATTTCACCCCTGCTTCCATGTATGGCTTGATAGAAATATTTGGCATACAATCGATGGCACGGCTGTCTCATCCCACATACTCAAACGGTGTTGGATCTGATGACTGTGCCTGGCCACTCCATTACAGATATACCATACCGCAGCTTGCCTCGTCGTCTCCTAAATTAATTAGTTCATGGCATTAGTTGGAGTGATGTTGGTAATTGTCCTGTTTAGGATGAAACATTGGCTCAATCAGCACCGTCAACACCCTGACCAAAAATGTCATGAGTGTTGTAAATTGAATGATCAGCTTCCTGATCACTCTTTTTTTACCTGTTCACAAATATCCCACTTTACAAGCACACAAAGCAACCCCAAACGATCACATCACCTCCACCGCTTGACGCATTTTTAAGTCCGGGTGTGGCCATTCGTCGGTGGCCATTGTGAGAGTTCTCTAGAATAACAATGTATCTGCCAGATTCTCAAGCCAGCTCTAAAGGAGGTTAGTTTTATAGTCCTTCTTGATTCACTTTAATCTGTTTCTTCAGCTGTGCTAGCATCTTTAACAAGGGTGTTTCTCTAACATACATTGAGTTGCTTCTAACACAGTTAGAAAATGCACTACTAAACACTGGAGTTGGGGTGTGGAACTGGGCATATATAACCTATGTACGATACTTGCATTTAAAACCTAGAGTTTGCATGAGAATATTCATTCCCACATTAACAATGTATAGAGTGGATTTATGATTCCATTTGATGTTAGCTTCACTGAATTTATTGTTTTTTTTTTTTCAAAATCAACAACATTTCTAAGTGACCCACTATATAAGCGGTAGCGTACTATTTATCTCAGACATCCTATAATTTTACGATAATTAGTGAAAGTCCATTTAGACTTCTGTGCTTTTCTGTTATTAAGATTTGTATTATAGTTTTCCACTTTCATAACACAAACTAATACAACTATAATAGGATTCACAAAGACCTCTACAACGTTTGAAGTAACCACCACATATATAACCAGTCAATAGGTGACGTCATTCGACACTGGGGGGTACATACATAGAAGGAGGTCAAGGTGAGATGGTCTGTGCATTAACAGTCCTTCATTTCCTCACGGTGGGGGTGGTCAAATATATAGCTAACCACTGCTTCCGTATTGCAAAAACTTCTTGGCTTAACACTCTTATTTCTTTCTTCTATCTTCCACCCAAAGTGTAGGATACTACAAGCTGTAACTCAGCAGAGAACATGAAATATCTGGGGCATAAGCGACGGACTTGAAGGGGTCTCTTCTCTTTTCTAGAAGTAAAATAAATATGTAACTCACATCTAGTGGGTCACAAATCCCCATACCTTGCATCCAATCTCCTGTTACTTCCACCAACACTTTTGCACCTGTGGACACGCACCACTACATAGTTTCTATGGAGGGGTGGCAGATTAAAGGCATATATTGCTCTATGATTATACGGAATTGCGTGTCCTCCAAACTTGGTTCAGTACCACCTTCAATAGGTTGCCACCCACAATGATTTTCTTACCAATGCCCTCCAAGGGATGTCCCTAACCAAGAGTAAAAGCCAATTCCACCACTTTAGTGGTATACACATTTCTCAATCTGATATATTAGAGGAATATATTAGGGCATATTGTACCTCCCTGTATAAGTATCAAACAAATTTGACGCAAGACGGCCTTCTGTCATTTGCTTGAGAATATTTTTCCAGATCTGGTCACTCTTAATTTTGACACACAAGAAACAAAAATACAATTTAAAACCTGCAGTAGATGCTTTTATCTCATCATTCTCTGCACCATAATAGAAAATAGAGACACTCAGGAGAGAATTTTTCAAATAGAATATAGAATGCATACAATTTTATTTGGCATAAAACACACTGAGAAGCATTCCCGTAGTGAATAGCCCCGGAAACCTATTTTCGCTGAAGCTAATTTCATAATGGGACTTGCTAGACTGTGTAAGCAGTTTCCCTCTAGCTATTCTGTCTTGTTATGTACTAAATAGGTCAAGGAAATTGACATACTTATTTTTAGGCTTTTTTCAAATCTCAATAGAAAAGAATTAAATACTATTTATTTTCATATTACTAACAGACTACACAGCCTATAGTCCGATTTTAATTTTAGTAGCCATCACACAGCAGCAATAAGGACTATTAGGGAGTGGGGGAAATGATGCCCGGGCACCATCCGGTGTAAAACAGCACATATGAAAGTCTCCGTTGCAGAGAGTGCGCCGCGTGGAAGCCCTAATAATACCCCCAGAAAGTCTATCCTGTTCTATGTTCGCCTTAGGCCTCATGCACATGACCATAAAGAGGGTCTGAACTAGCTAAAAACAACAGCCACGTGTGTCCCCCATTGATTTATTGTGCGAAAGAATATGGCACCCATTGCACCATTACCGATCCATGCGGTCATAACCAACACAAGATATATAAACATCAACAGTAGAACCCCTAGCACAACAACGGTATACTCCGCCGCTTCTATGTATAAACGACACCCTAAGATAAATTCATCAAACAAAAGCAAGTGGTGTGTCACTGTTAATTGTACAAACATCCAAACACAGACAAACCATAAAAACATTAAAATGGACCAAGTACATACAATCATACCATGTTATAGTACTATGATGGTACAACCAATAAGACCCCTCCTGAATGGGGTAACGTAAGCCAACCAACCCAAAAAGTGTAAACATAAAGGTGCATGTGCATATGTCCAGCTACCATAGAAATACTGAACATGTAAACTAGTGCCTAGGTAATTGGTCCCAAAATAGGTCACAGATGGGGAAGAGCAGGCACAATCCCAGTATACACCAGATTATTTGGCATTAAGCCTGGCAGCATGTTACGCATCAACAAACCGGGTGTGACAATGATCAGAGTGGAGGCCCCCCCCATTCCGCCCCACTAGAGAACTTCCTCAGGGGTACAGTTTTATGGTATTGTCTGTGTGGGGATCGGTTTTTTCTAAAAAATCTTATGTTTTTGTACCAAATTTAACAGTGACACCACTTTTTGTTTGTTTGATTACAACACAAAAATAGAGCAGGATCTATTCCTGCCCAGATTTGCAGTGTGGCTGCTCCTATGGAGATCGGCTCACTTCCATCTGGCAGAAAGGAGCCACAAACTTTCCAGTTGCGTCCCCGTATGTGCACACGATCGTTTGTCATGAGGCCTTGAGAGGACTTTTTATCACCTCCTCATCCCACTATTTACTCCTTTAACAGGTTTTGTTCAACTGTTACTGGCTCAGATGGAATTACCCTCAGATTACCCTAGACTATGAGAGAATAGTTCGACCCTACCTCCAAAGCATATAGTCTCCTCATAGACTGTTAAACTCTTGCTAACAGGACCTCACTCCTATTGCCCATATGATTATGTTTTTACTCTGTAAATTTATTTCATTTTGTGTAATGATTTGTAAAGCGCTATGGAATATGTGGCTCTATATAAATAGAGAATATTATTTTTTATCTTTCCCCAACAGTTCCCACACAATGCAATCATTGAGACCCCCGTTCAGCAAGTTAGGCCCTCTCCTGTGTGTGCTTCGTATGAAAACCCCTATATAAAAAGTAATAACGAACTACAATGACCAAATAAAAAAATCTTATGTTTTTGATTTAGTTTGTCCAACTTGGCCTTTCTGGTTAACAAATGACAACAACCTTTAATGTTTACCGTGTCCACACAAATACTATACAGTTAACACATGTTGTTGTGTTTATTCTATTAGAGATGGATGTAGATGAACAGAGCCTTTACAACTATATATGAGTTATTGCTGAAGTTACAAGATAGGTAATCTTCCTGGCAAATCTCATATGAGCTACTGCCTTGGAATGCCTCCACACTTGGTTTCCCGAAGTGGGTACATGACCGACTCCTTTTGGAAACAAATAATAATTCATTTTTTATATAGAGCACTGATCACGCAGGCTACAACAGAGCTTGCCAAATCATTCCCTGTTCCCAATAGGGCTCACAATCTATCAACCTACCAGTATGTTTTTGGAGTGTGGAGGAAACTGGAGGACCCAGAGGAAACCCACGCAAACACTGATAGACATACAAACCCTTTGCAAGCTGCAAGTGTTAACCACTAAGCCACCCAAACACCTATATCTTATATTACAGCTTCATTCTTTGGAGGGTAGCGAGTTCTAACTAGATTTCAGAGGCCACTTCCGGCGAAGAATGGCTTGGTCTTAGCAATTAGGAGACCCCTACATAAGCAACTATGTCAGCTTCCTATGATCTATCCTGAAGATGAGAAGCCTCACTTTATTCATCAACTGGAGAAAGCTGCAGACTAGCGTTATGGATGAGGAGTGGGGTGCTTCTGGAGAACTCCAATGGATTTACTAGATGTATTTGTTATAAGGAGAATCATTACAAATTGCTCAATGTTGTTAAAACACCTTCATGGTTGCATGTGATCAACAGGATATACCCAGTACATGCTGGAGATTTGGACGAACACACTGGGACAAGACGCATATATGGGGGTCATGACCAGTAATAACTGATTTCTGGACACGGTTTGGAGGCAACAGGGAAAATAGCTCTAAGATGAGTCCTAGGTCACCAGACAATACTTTTAGGTATACTGAATAACACTCAGCCTAACTCCCTGCATACTCATTTGCGTACAACAATTTAAAATTATCCTCTGCCTCTGCTCAATGGCTCAATGACCGAGAGGTTATGAACTACTAGGTGTTAAAGACTCACTGGACAGGTTCTTGTGCTAAATTTCTGAGTGGCTATACAGATGAGTCTTCTTCTTAAACTCATTTCGAAAGTCCCTTCCTCTCCCCCCACCTTCCACTTTCCCCCCACCATACTCCACCCCACCTTTTCTTACTTTTCCCTACATTTTCCTTCCTTGACACTACCCTCCTTCTTTGAGTTGGTTTGGAATCTTCGTCTGATGGTGCCATCTTTCCACTTGGATGTAGTATTGTATATTTTTTGGTAATACTAGACCCTTCCTGTTATTTCTATGTTATTACTATGTTATTTAAAGTAATGACAGTACTATAAGGAGGACTTACCAATTTCATCTCCAAGTGAAGAGTTCAGTATAACTCTGGCAGAGGAAACAACAGCACAAGTAGAAAATCCTTGTGGATACAGTTTATTTAGTGGTATTTGGGGAAAGTACTTATCCCATCCTATATGGGGATGCATATATGGTGGTCATGACCAGTAATAACTGATTTCTGGGACACGGTGTTGGAGGCAACAGGGAAAATATGCTCTAAGATGAGTCCTAGGTCGCAACAGGGAAAATATGCTCTAAGATGAGTCCTAGGTCACCAAGACAATACTTTTAAGTATAACTGAATAACACTCAGCCTAAACTCCCTGCATACTCATGCGCTTTGTCTGATGGGTCATCTTTCCCACTTGGATGTAATGATTGTATATGTTTTTGGTAAGAAGTAGACCATGTTATTTCTATGTTATTTAAAGTAATGACAGTACTATAAGGAGGACTTACCAATTTCATCTCCAAGTGAAGAGTTCAGTATAGCTCCAGCAGAGGAAACAACAGCACAAGTAGAAAATCCTTGTGGATACAGTTCGCTCAGCTCGCGGATCTGCGCGCCGAAGATGGTGAGTAGGAGGGGTAAAGTGGCTACCGGGGCGTGGAGTAGCCGCCTCGTGTAATCTTCAATTTTATCAAATTACCTAGCGGCTACTGGTGCGTGAGTAGCCGCATAGTAAATTTGAATAATATCTAATAAAAGTTATCAAAAAAGTGCAGGGACCGTGAGGATTAGCCCTTAAGGGCTATCCTCAACGTCCCATTGATCCACCTACCACCCAATCTACCTTTATAGGTAGATTTGTGGTGGTAGGTTCCCTTTAAGTAAATTACAAAAGCTATCATACACAGCTTTGTAGATGAGATCTTAGATTCAGGTTTTATTCTCTATTTTTTTAGCACTTTTTTCAATAAAATAACTTGTTGGAATGACGTATCTGTGGTCCACATTTAGACTATTTCATTCTGTAAATCTGGATAACACAATGATCACATGCAAACTCTGGGCTTTTTGCTATGCTACAACATCTTAAAATTGCAGTGTGCGTACACTACCCAATATTATCCAAAAGAGGAAAATGTGACTGATTAGATGCCTGATTTCTAATCATTCTACGCTTCTTGATGAGGCATGGCTGCTTCTCCCCTAGTAATTTTACTAATACTTTATACTAAAGACACTGTGCTTTGGATGTATATGGGAATTAGACTTAATCTTCCCAGTGCAAGTAAAACCAAAGGGTTGAAATGATTAGATGTAATATTATTTTCAGACTAATATGTTAACCTGTAATCAAAAGGAAAGGTTGTCTCTACATTAGAATTAAAAGCAGATTTTCCTCTAGTACTTCTTCTAGGATATATGAACATATTTTCTCAATTGAAAAAAAGAATTATATAGGAATATTCCAAAACCTAGCTCACATGCAAAATATACATTGAAGGATTGTGGACGAAAATTTACCACAAAATATTTAATGAATTTCCATCCTACAGTACATAACAAATCACACAATTTTAGGATTTTAGTGAATGAAAGTCCCTTTTTCGCACAGAGGAGAAAGATGAAAGAAAATAAGTATTACAATTCACAACAGTGTTCTTCTTATGTACACTACTAGACTATTGAGTTCTGCAAAGTTGCAACTCTGTCCCAAGCGGTCTATTAAAATTAAATGGACTGGTGGTTAAGGAGGAATGGGCGGAGCTTTCTTCATATAGGGCAGTAGACCCCTTCCTCGAACTTCTGCATCAATTTATTTCTATAGATCTATTTATGTTTGAGGGAATACGTTAAGACTGGTGTTTTAACCCCCCACTGGCTCTGGTGCCCATATCCACTAAGAGGCTCTGGCTTTTTAGTGGATACAGGCATCAAACTCTGCCAGGTCTGAACTGGAAGAGTATTTTGCTATAGTCTTTTTGCTTTAGGCTATGACTATAATAAAATGGCAGGCTGGTCTTGGGCCCCTGAAGCCCTCTGCTCATCCCTCTCTTCGCCTTGACTGACCAAAGTGCTGCAGGTTGTAGAAGCCAGCAAACTGGTAGGAGGTGGAGGTGCTTTCTCTGCCAAAAAGTTGGGAAGGCTAATGAATAATCCCCCTTCTTGTTTTTTTTATATGTCAGCATGAGGTCTGTAAGCGCATTCCACGGGCAGATGTCTTGGGCAGAGCTGTTTTCAGATTGGTGATGACGCCAGGTCTTCAATGGCATCAGCAGTGCCGGCTCTCTATTCACTTCATAACGCTACTTCAGTGCTATGGAGTGAGAAAAGGACAGGGCAGAAGTGGTAATAGACATCTTCTACCTTCTTCCTAAGCAGTGGTGTAACTAGGAGAGGCTAGGCCACATGGCAGACTGCATGAGACCCCTTCTCCTTAGAAAATATACATATTTATACACTCACACGTTTATACAATCATATACATTTATATACAAACACACTTTCCTGTTACACATATAGATACTTTATACATTCATGCAATATGCAGTATATATGTATATAATAATTGTACATCTTACATTCTTCAGTGTAGCAGGCTGGGTGGCTGGGCCCCTGACACTGCAGGCCCATAGTATTTGCCATGGCTGCTACCATTGTAGTTACACCCTGTTCCTAGGGTCTCATGCGTATCTGACAGCTGTGGCAGAACAAAAGCTGCAACGCCATGTCGAAAGCCTAGGGCCCCATATGACTATTGTCTAAAGTCAGCACAAATTAGAGGAAACCTTACCATGAGGAATCTACCATCAGAAGTAGATGTGATGATACATCCTTCTGCCCTAATCTGTAATTTAATATCCTGAAACCTGATTTGTTGAAAACATTATTTTAGTAATATGTGCGAGGCTACTGGGGCGAGTATAGACTGACCAGGCACTGGGAGCTAAGGCTACTCCATGCCCAAGTAGCCTCCGCAGTTAATTTATATTACAAAAATAAAGTTTTTAACAGTAAGATTCCAGGATTATTAATTAGAGATTAGGGCAGAGGCAAGCAGGAGAATCTACATCAGATCTACTTCTGATAGTAAGTAATATCTATGGTAGCTTTTTCCTTTAAGGGGTTTGCCATGCAAGAAAATTCTCAAATTTTAATCCCCAGTGATCTTTTTACAAGATCACTGGATATTTACATATACCAGTTAACTGTTGCCTTACCAGGCATTATCTACCAGGCAAGTACACTATATTCAGTTCTAGAAACTTCCTAGAAGGTTCATGACCCCCCTAACAGCTCCTGACCGGAGAGGGTATTATTCACAACTACCAGCCTGCCTATGCGTTTGCGGGGTGTTGCAGACTGTATGATGAGATTTATATACCATCATTGACACTTAAATATATAAAACACAAGCTAACCTCACTGTGGCATTTTTACAACCATATTATCGCTCCGCGTCATTGTATGTTTATCTGTTGCAGTTTAGAATGCTGGATGGACTATTTTCTGATCAGACTATGCCCCATTTCCTGGGACCATATACAGAGGCGGTTTTTGGTGCAAATTATGCCAGAAGTCTATCCAAAGTGATTTTATGAATTTTTCCCATTGTGATGAAGGGTAACTTTTACTTTCTTAGGCTAAATTCACATCTCAATTTTGGAATACGCAGGTGCATACTGTGACACAGATTTGCAAAAAAGTATGGATTTTATGGCATAGGCAGTCAATCCGTTACATACTTTTTTATTTTTTTTGCACAAAAAACTACATATGCCTTTGTCCTTTTTGTATTTTAAAAATCTTTTTGTAAAATAAATGTGGACAAAAATGCATGAAACATTGGACATACATCATCCATAGACTGCTATTGAAAAAAAAGAGTATACATTCTGCTTCCTTTTTTTAAAGTATACAAAAGCACAGCAGTCTTTGGGGCACACTTATTACCTGTCCTGCCTGATTGTCCGTCAGGAATGCACTGGCGCCATTCACTAAATCGTGCGCCCTGTATATCCTGCATGTGTCACTTCCCCGCTTAGGTCTGCCGAGTTCACATTCTTCTTCCTGGTGGTATGTAAGTGCATTGAAAGTTTTTGTCAGCTTCTACTCACCCAATACTGACGACCACAGAGTTGCGTGCACTGAACTGCCCAGGCAAGGGTAACTTGAAGAGAAAACAAGAAAGTATTCCAGCGCAAGTCTCCAGGTGGTTTAAAATCTTCTTTATTTGTGCATCAGCAATTCGGGATACGTGAAGAAACGATCAACGCGTTTCGGCTGTTACGACCTTAATCATGATCTAAAAACTACTAAATCACCATCTAAATGCAAGTCGTAATCACGGTCACATGACCCTAGTAGTGAGGAGAAGCTAATTAAAGTTAACCCATAGGGTATTAACCTAAAGGCATTAGCAACATAGTATTTTGAAGGGGAGAATTAGCTTGTCCTCTATACTAGACAAAATGTATGGATCCATTGTCCTACAACAGGAGAAAACTATCAAAGCAATTTCGATTTGTATATAGTAAACATATAGAACATGCTTATTATTAAACTAGTTAATTAAATCATGTCGGCTGTTCATACCATGCGGTTGCCTTGTATCAAGAACAAAAATCCATAGGACTCTCTACTAAGTAATTTTTTGTGAAATCACCACCTCTGGTTGGTCTGAAAACTTTTTCTATACCTCATCTAAAACTAGAGGTGTCCCCCTTGTGTACGTCTCTGAAGTGACGGGAAGGATGAGATATAAATGCATCATTTTGCTATATTGAAATGTGCCGTTCTGATACGATTTTTCGCAGGCAGGTGGTGCACCCACATACTGGGAGGTGACATTGTCTTGCATACTGTAAGTGCAGTGTCTTGGCGACCAATTGTAAGTTAAATCTCGCACTCATCCGATCTGTCGATCGTCCATTCTGTTGCACCAAAAGCCGGCGCGGCTGCACCAAGTTTGATCGTGTGCGCCAAAATCCCCTGTCCCAGAGGTGCAATTCCCAAAACGTCGGAATATCCGACGAAAGGGCGGCCACGGGACCTTAGTATATAAGCCCTATGTCTTCAGGACCTAACAAAAGGATCCAGATGCACATGACAAGAAAGGATCATACAAAGTACACTGTATGTGCTCCCTCTTGTCATAGATGTGAGTGCATCAGCACACGTTTTGTCCTTTTTTTTTTGCGTAAAAGACGCGTCCATTACGCAGCATGCAACAAATGAGTGTGAGATGAGTGTGGATTATAGAGAGGGGGGAACAAATAAGGACAGATAAATAGATGTTTTTCCCATGAACTACATGTCTGTTAATAGTACAAGATTAGGTTCCCAATAGTGCTTACATACAATAAGCAACTTAATGCTGGAATCAATAATTGAAAAGTCGTCTTATAGGATTGTGCTGTTTATTGATTTTACCATCTTGCAAAACATCATTTTATGTCATTACACAGTTTAAACTAACGATCTATTTCTCTATTACCGCAGCGTAAACAGTGAGTTCTTTAAAGGAGTTTTCCCCAAGAAGATTCTCAAATCTCAATCCCTAGTGATATTCACACACTTACGATCATTTAACCCCTTATTGACCATTCCACTCAGTTTTTCTTCTTTTTTACTCCTATCACTCCATAGGCTGGTCATGTGTAAATTCCAGTGTTGACCGGGGCACTTTATGATGCATCTAGTTATAAGACCTGACAGTGTGGTTAGCTTATCAGGGTACAAGCAGGGCTGCATCTGCCATGAGATTTCTCATCTCGCCTTAGGTGACAGGTGCTTGAGCCTGAGGGAAGCGGCAAAATTGGGGCCATAATGTGGCGCTGTATCTTTAAGATATAAATGCGATTATGTACAGAGTGGCAAAAGTCTGTGTAGCACAGTCTGCGCCACTCGCTGTGCTCTGGAGGGACCAGGCAGCATGTGATGACACATGCCTTCCTCCAAACACAGAGCAGAGGAGCTGGGGAGAGCAAGAAGGTGTGGCGTTGGAGCAAGGTGAGTAACTTCTTTATACTTTTTAAAGGGGACTTGGCTTGTATTAATGGGGACCTGGTTGGATTAGGGGGACCGGCTATGATGTAATGTAAAATAATAGGGATTGGCTGTGATGTATGTAAAATAATAAGGGCTCTGGCTGTGATGTAATAAAGGTCTGTTATTTAGGTGATTTATACTGTAAGTGATTGTGGTATTCATGGGTGCAGTTTGAGATGTAGTGCCATGGGAGCTGAAGATCCGCCCTGGCGACCCAATTCACAGTCTGGGCAACATAATGGTGGAGCTGTATCCCACCTTTAGTTCCTCGTTGGCCCTTGATCTGTGTCACGAATGACTTACTGGCTCTTAGCACAGTAGTGCCGGTCACAAGGCCAGTTAATAATTCTAAGTAATGTTGTCAACATTACATTATCAGGTTGTTGTAGATTATTTTTAAAAGCTTGTGTTAAATCAGTGGGCTAAACAGGGGGTGCCTGGTTGTTGGGGAAGGGGGGTGGCATTTCTAATTTTTGCCACAGGCACCAAATAGGCTAAAATGGCCTGGGTACAGGTTTATAACACTTTCATCTGGCTTCTGAACAACATTGTACTAGTATCTGACAATAGAAAAGAGACGAGGCAGCTCAGAAGATGAATGATGAGATTGCTATTACACACTGTCGCTCTGCTACATACTGTTCTCACGATACTGTATGTGTTGCCTCCCCTTCCCCTGGATCACTTATCTGCCTGTAGCTTGCAGCTTTGCTTCTCACCCCATGTGTTTGCTGGCAGGAAGTGAGTGTCTGTGAGCTCTGTCCTGACTGGCGGGGGAAGACTAGAGTGCAGGGAGCAGAGAGAACGAAACTCAGCAGCATGGCATCACACAGAAATACAAGAGGGCGACCCCCACCCAAGTCAGAAGTACAGGGTCATGTCTAGGGCAACTGAATTGTGTACACCAGACTGATAGAGACAGCTGGACTTATATGTGAATAATGTTTTTGTTAATAACAGTGAATTCAGAGAGTATTATTTTGTTATCCTGAGTACCTTTTAGACAACTTTTCTTAATGAGAATAGTCCTTAAATCCCATTACCCAAAAGTATCAGCTTGTCTAGATTCATTGTCACATGAATCTACGTGCCATGTATTTCTCATTGAGCTTATATAAAACCATACTTGTATGATGATCAAGAGTGAAACACAAAGAGTGTTCTTGGACAGAGCATGAATAATGAGGAGGCTCACTGTTTCTTATGAATTTCAGCGTAAATGGGAATATGATAATTCATATAAGAAGATACATTAACAGAATATATTCTGCTATACTAAGGAAAACAGCTTATTCCTAATGTAACAGCGGGATATCCCCATATATCCCAGTATTAATTCCCTCATATGACTTGGTCCAATATTTCATGGAAGTACTAAATTATATTAAGCTTGTTAAAAAAAGTCTTGTGCATCTTATTACTGGTTCGCGACCGCGGTCTTTAAAATTGTTTGTATGGGTATTATAATCTTTCAACTCAATAAAAGTACCCAGCCACACAATATGCAATCATCAATATACCTCCTGTAACTTGTATATATTTTCAAAAGGGTTTGTAGTGGAGTAAGTAAACTCCTTCTCAAATCTCCATACACAAATTCGCAAAACTGGTGCTATTTCGCACCATGGCCGTTCCGGTTGAGTACCACCGCCCAGTTCTATATTTTTAAAAGATCATAGCTTGCTGGGAGTCTTTTAGAATTATTCTTTAGTGAAGTGTTCGCAAGTAAAATCAATTATTCGGAGAGCCGGTGGTAAGGGAATTTAACACGAGACGTAGTCGTCCCGGGGGTTTCTCTACATTCTTATGCACTTTCGGAGACTATCATCATCCACTGGAATCCTAGGGATTCTGACTGATAACTAATTTATATTCTTTTGTTATAATAATTATTTCTCGAGCTTCCTGTATAGCAAATATAATTCTTTTTGTTCCTCCGTAGGGTGTAGGTGAGTTTTTTGGTATGTGTTAAATCCCCCCAATAGTCTCTTCATCTCCAAATTATAATCATACTTATTACGTATAACCCCCCCCCCCCCCGCTTATCCGTGGTTTTAAAATAATATTTCTATTCTCCCTAAGTGACTTTAATCTTCCTCTCATCCTTAATTGTCACCATTGCGGACACAAACTTCCATTTTGTTTAATCCTTGAGTATACTCTTTTAAACCGATCTATGCACTCGAAGGAGGACTTTTCTTTTAATCCGGAATGTAGAGTTTGGTTACTCTCATGATAGGTAGCAGTGAGTGCTTGGTTTAGTTAAGAATTTTTTTTAATTAATGTTTCTAATAAACTGTGAATCAAATACGTTTGAATTATTAAATTTGGTTTGGGTGCAACTTAAAACCTTTTTCAAAACACTATTGTGCTCACTTAACTCAGTATTGATTAGATTGAAAATTCCGATTTTTGGTCTCCTTGTCCTTGGGAAGGCTCGATGTCGTTTCCTTCTCCCTCTCCTAGTTTTCTTTTTATTGGGGTATTGAGGGTAGGTTCCCCCCTCTCCTTTGCTAGTGATTTGCCCTTTTCAACGTGAAAATCCCCCTTTGATTCATCAGTGTATGTGATTGCTAACTGAGCAAAAATATAGAAATGGGCGGGGTATCCTTTCTTATGTAGCTGTGATGTTCCTCTATATCCTCTCCCCACAAATCTGGGGTAGAGGTCATTAAAAAAATGCTTGTCAGCACGGCAAGGGTTACGCTTTACAAGGCCTTGCCAGTTTATGTCACCCCAGTAAGACACTGTCACCTGTCCCCAGTCTCGGCAGAGTAGGGCTTGATCTTTACAGAAAGATGGTGAGGGATACGTAGCTGACATACCATCGTCCTAAATGATCACACAGCTCCCTACACACTGGGTTCAAAGCTGGACTGTGGCAACGAACTGGCGCTGTACGCCTTGGATGTTCTTGCCTGCCCTGCCGCTAGCGTGTTGTCCAAGCGGGTTTTCAGTGGCAGCTGGTTGGCATCATCACCGATAAGCGTACACGCCTGTCGATGACAGCGCTGTCAGGCTGACGCTTATCAAGATGAATAAGCCTAGATTTCTCAGGATTTCCATTCTCCACCAGGTGAAGGAAGCTCAACCTGAATAATTTATGTCACTCCTCGCTCTCATTTCCTCCTTCTCCTCCTCTTTGTTCACACTAACGAGCAGGGAAACTGGCTATTTTTTGCCAGGCCACTGGCTTTAGCTATAGTACTCTATGTATTTAATTGTGTGCTGAGGGCCATCTACCGCGTCCGCTGTTTTAAACAACTTTTTGGGAGTGCACATTACAAGCACTGCAATCTATTAAATTTGTTTCTGGAGGGCCACCTACCTGCTCCGCTGGTTTGCAACTGTTTTGAACTTGCCACATACCAGGCACCAAATCATTTAATTTTCTGGAGGACCCACCTACCTCTCCTCGGCTTTGAAAACTTTTTGGACTGCCACATCAGGCACATCCAATTAATTGTCTCCATGCAGCCTCCACGCGTGTCTGTTTTAGCTGCCTCCACACGTTGTCCATCGAGCTCCTCCATACCTCGTCCCCTTTCAAACGAGCTGTGTCGCAGAATTTTGGGTTGTTTTCATGGCTTCCGATCAAAATTTGTTAACTGTTGGGCGCCAACTGCTGCGTGTTATCCACAAACTATACGGCAAACTTTTATCATTTACACGATATATTCAGGGCTTCTTGCGCATCTGTTTACATCCCCTCACCCACCATAACCAAACTTATAAGAACTACTACACTTGATCTTATCAACAGGTTCTTAGAAGTGCTGTTTGGGGAGGACGCGGAGACAGTGGCTGTGACACAGGGCAAAGCACGTCCTAGGCATCGGAAGCACCGCTCCTCCCACAGATCCAACTAACATAGTTTTACACTGCAGCACTTTAATTCTACTTACTACTTCACTGCTTCCATACATCGGCCCTTATCAACCGATCTATGTCAGGACAGAATTTTCAGGTGTTTCACCACGATACAAGTACGTGGAACTCGTCCCATTTTGTCGCCGCCATGCCTGAGATCTGAAGTTGCACATCATCGATCAGGCAATATGAGCCCATACTGTTCGCTATGTAATCATGGGAACGCATTATCCGAAACAGAGACAATTAAAATAGACCACTATGCTATGCATTAGTTCCTAGGTGAAATATTCAAACGCCCGCACTGACTTTGAAAATTCATAATTTTTTTCACAGTAAACGCTTCTGCCCCCAGGAGCGACGAGCAGGGGTCTTGAGAGACAGGGCAAAGCTCGACGGGCAGTGGAAAGCAGCCAGCTCACTCCACATAGATAGCAGCCTAGAGGCATCCATGCATATGCACCCTGTGTTTCCTGTTCTTTTTTTGCCTCCACGATCACCTCACCAGCGTACACCAATGTCTCCCATGCTACAACTTTCACCTCTATATCCCAGCGCTGAGAGTCACGAGAGGATGCATCACATCACTCCCTTATTCAAATAGCGGATGTGTCAGGCAGAATTTTCAGGTGTTTCACCAATCCATAGTGGAACCGGCCATCTGGTCTCCTCCATGCTGGAGACCTGAAGTTGCAATCATAGCAGCGCATAGGATGCCCATACTGGTCGCTCTAATTATGGAAGCATCTCCATGGCTGCTCCACATGTCGTCCCCTTATCAAACCGAGCTTGTCAGACCATTTTCGGGTGTTTCACCAATACGTTTATGGAACTTGGTCCTAGGTCGCCACCATGTTTTGTTATCGACTAAATATACCGTCAACCTTTTTTCACATAAGGAAATCATTTCAGCGCTTCTTGCCTCACCTCCTTTGGTGAAGCCTGAGTCCATTTCGTAATGTCGCCATGACCTCGCTGCCTGAAAAAGCCAGTGCTGCCGCTGCCCTGCATGCGTCCCCTATAGTCTCAGGTCAATTATTGGATGTTTTAAGATGCTCATCTAGCCCCAATTCGGTCACTCTGTCATGCCATGCTGTTTGCCCATAAGTTTGGCATACTGGTACTATAAGCAGCCTCGAGGCATCCATGCATGCTGCCCCTGCTTTTTCCTGTCCATTTCCGTGGTGTTCCATCCTTTTCTGAGATCCCCAGGTGTTTGGCCAAGCTTTCCCTGTGCAGAGCCTTGGTCCCCTTGAAAATGCCCTCGAGTCTCCCATTGACTTCAATGGGGCTCGTTATTTGAGACGAGCACTCGAGCATCGGGAAAATTCGTCTCGAATAACGAGCACCGAGCATTTTAGTGCTCGCTCATCTCTAATTGGCATCTTATAACACTTTGATCCGTGTTAATTGAAGTGGTCACCGCTAGACCTAAGACTGTTCTTTAAAAAGAGCAACATAATAATTAGGGATCTAGTCCACCGTCAGCTTGTGAGAGCGGGGACCACAATGGGTCCAGTTTTTTTGGGTTTTTTTTTGTTTGCAAGGATTTCTATAAAATTGCAAAAAATTCAGGATGCAAGTTAGAAGTTGGGTGGATAAAGGGGTATAAAGGAATATCAATATAGACAGTACTCACCCCCATACAAGATAAAAGGATTTTATAAATTGGGATACTTGCGCCATTTTTATTTGATTGTTTGACCATGTGACTCAAGTATCGGCGCGCATGTTTAGAAATATAAAAAAGGGTTTAAAGACCACAGTTTGTCTGCCCACTTTCGGAGAAGCATAACATACCCTAAACTTTATTTTTTTTGGTCCTGGAAAGGGTTGAGGCCACTGGAGGGAGAAAGACCTGAACAAGACATTGAATGTCAGGGAAGGTTTTTTGGATTTCCACCTGAACACCCTCCACCCATATGGCCTTACTATAGATTTTGAACTGAAAAGTTTTCTTGTATAATCATTTTAGTAATACCCAATATATACCTTCTATTATAAAAATATATCCCCTCCTCTCTACATTACCGTTTTTTTCAATGATGTTTGTTCTAATTTTTGCATCTGTGTTCTGTTTCTGTAGACTGAGGCGAGTGGGGAGGGTGTGTATTGAGCTCAAAAGCCGATTGGACCAGCAGTCCCAGCTTGGTAATAGGTAACTACTTAATCAACCAGTGAGACTGTATATGATTCATGCTTGATATAGGAAGGAAGGAGGCGATCTTAATATGTAGCACGAATATTGAACAGCATTTAGTTTTTTTAAATTAGTTTTTAATTTTTTAAGTAATTAAGCTTTGTGTATTTTTGTATTTTTATAGCCAAATACCATCGGTTTGTATTGCCTGTTTACTGCTGAGGGAAGGTCTTTGTCTCCCTGAGTTTGGGGGGAAGTTGTTTGGTGTTGGTGTATTTGATTTTGGTATAAACACCGGAGATGACGCCAAACACGATGCCCCGGAGAAGCCTGAATAGGCGCAACCAGGGTCGGGCGAGGTGTTTCGGTGTCTTATTCTTTTAACTATATGCACGCTGTTAAATTGGAATATGTGAGTTATATAAAATAATACTATTTCCCTTTTGACCTGGCCATCTGCACTATCCTTTCGCATACCTCCTGATGTAGGTTCGGGAACACACCGCGGACACGGTAACGAGACGAGGATTGTGTTGCCACCACTAAAGGAGGACGATTGGCGATGCAAGAGTCGGGGATATCTTTTATTTCCAGTCCATGAAGAGGTGGTGAGAGCTCTCGCCATTGACAAACAGTATAAGGAGTAGAGCACTAATTTTATATCTTTGATTGTATTATTATTATGTCAGCCTAATATCCTTTTTCTGACAAAGGTTTTTTTATATACTTTTTAAGAGCCTTTAAAGAGATGTGTGTATTTATAGTTAACGGTAATCGTCATCAGTTTTGACCACAAAGCGGCAATCCAATGCTAGATAAGAACCATATATTTGTATGTGTAGTACGTATAGAAGGTGTGTGTAATGTGCACTGTTATCCAGGTTTGCAGCCTCCAGAAGATACGCATGGCAGGTCTAATGACTGAATTGCTTTCTGCTCTTTGCAATGAAATGTTCTACATCCCCTGCTCTCTGCTTTGATAACTGCTTGGTGTAGCCAAACAAAATCCTGACACACGCTCCCACTGACATCAGAGGGGAGGGGAGTGGTGCAGCACAGTTAGAGAGCCGAAGCTCTTCAGGCTGAAAGCCCTGGATTATGACTATTGCTACTTGCTACACACAAAAAGGTAATAGTTTTATCCAATCTCCAGAGCTCCTTTAAACTGGTTCAGGCCTGCCCACAGTTATATTTTGCATAAAAAACAAGCGTTAGGGAGGCTGCCTGGGCAATAGGCACCATCGCTTGGCAGATGAATTTCAGGCCCCCTGTTGTGGACAGTATTCACCCTTTCTGACTTCTCTATAACTCAAACATTGGGCATATGTTCAGGGCCAGTGGGGCGTAAAAAAACAGAGGCCCTAAATAATCGCAAATGCTCGCTTTTGTTAGCTTTTTGCGATTAATTTTCCCCACTCCGCCACCTTTACGGCAGTGGGGTGTGAAGGGGCGTGACGGGGGGCCTGGCCGTCCGAGCGGGGGGCGCGGCCGGAAAGGAATTGGCTGGCGCGGGGCCACTGTCCCCGCGCCTGCGCACTCGCTGCTGCCGGTGACTTTTTCATACGTGAAACGCGGCTGCCGTTTTTTTCACCCAGGGCCTGCCTGCGTAGGATCACTGCTGCGGCTGCTGGAGCCCGATACATCAAGATGCAGAATCCTCTTGAGGTATCGGGTTGCGAATTGCAGCGGCGGGGCGATCAGACCTGGCGCCCAAATGTGACACGTCAACTACCAAACTATGATGCAAACACTCCTGTCTGGCCATTGATGTGACCAGCAATAATGGAATAGAATAAAATACTCGATTCAACAGTCTAAAGAGATTAGGGTACGATGGATGACCTTTCGAGAGAGGTAATTTGCCACAAGGGTTCAAAGGCAGAGCTAAGTTTCATTTTGGTTACAGTCAAATAGCTCCACTCACAAAGTACATAACCAAAATACACATAGTAACAAACAACATGTCACAAGATGCAATATAACATTGCAGCAAAATAAGCATGGAGCACAACGCCCCAGGTCTTCTTGAGGGCGTTTTGAGATCCATGTTTCTCGCCATGATCACATTTGAAGTCCATTGCGTTTCCCATCTTATTTAGCAACATGAAGGAAATAATTACCTCATTGTGTGGATCAATGTGGAGCCTTTGGATTGTGTCTTAAAACAAAGTGTCACCGTGGAACACAGTAGGACAAACATTTGGATATTAAATCTCAGCATAGTCCTCAGCTCATGATACTGCAATAATTTGTTGATTTGTATTAGCTAGCATCAACTGCATGTAGAATAATTGCGTACTGTTCAGATGCGCTTAACAATTAACAGAATATTGTAAGCATGAGCATGGCAGCTGAAAATGCACATTTTCCCAGTTTAACGATCTCTGTTGGTCTTCAGTTATTTTATTTAGTTCTTGTGAGACTACACTAGAGTACTTGGGTGAAAAAACCACACATGCGTCTCTATATCGTAGGCCCCTCATTTATATACAGGCCAGTCCCTGGGTTCGTACAAGATAGGGTCTGGCGGTTTTGTTCTTAAGTTAATTTGTATCAAGTCAAAACTGTAATATTTATAATTGTAGATCCAGCACAAAAAAAAAATAATTTGGCCCCAGTGACAGTTGGATTTTAAACATTTTTGCTGTAATGGGACCAAGATTATCAATAAGCTTCATTACATACCCCTTACAGCTAATCATTGCAATCTGGGACTATAGTAAAACCTTCGAAAGCTCATCATAGTCAGAGGGTCTGTCCTGTCACTATGGGTTGTCTGTAAGTTCAGGTGGTCCTATGTGGGGACCGCCGTATTGCCATAAAAAGCAGAGCTTCCAAGTGACCACTTGGTAGCATGAGTCACAGTATCGTAATCAATCAAATCAGAAAGCAATTGACATCCCTAACACTTGTGGAAGCTTTTAGACGAAGAATGAACAATCTACACAGGAGTCAAATTTTAATATCATTTTTATATTCGGTGACTCGATGGGGGCTTCGATAGTAAATAGTGCAGATAAACGATGTTTTCAACTTTATTGTAAGATGCAGTTTCTTAACTGTAGATGGTCTGTGCACCACCGTGTATCATTTTTTTGAGAAGTCATGGCAGTCCTTATTGAACCCTGTTGGCACATCCTCTTGTCTATAGAACAGCGTAAGTGTTTCCGCGGCCCTGCAGGAGAAGAACATATACAAAAGTATCTGACACACTAAACAAAGGGTCCTAACTAGAGATGAGCGAACATGCTCGTCCGGCTGATAGCCGGTCGACATTAGGGTACTCGAAACTGCCGTTTTTCGACTACTACTTCTGGATCTGCGCGCCGAAGATGGGTGAGTAGGGGGGTTAAAGTGGCTACCGGGGCGTGGAGTAGCCGCCTCGGTAATCTCAATTTATTTCAAATTTACCTATGCGGCTACTGGCGTGGAGTAGCCGCTAGGTAAAAAATTTCGGCGCGCAGCTCCGCGTAGCTGCGCGCCCTCGTCCGGCGATCCTGCCATCTGCTCCGTTTCGGAGTATTGACCGCGCAGGCGCGGGCCTGCTCTTCTACGCATGCGCAGACGTCAGGATCGCCGGACGAGGGCGCGCAGCTACGCGGGTAAAGTGGCTAGCGGGGCGTGGAGTAGCCGCCTCGTGTAATCTCATATGCGGCTACTCCACGCCCCAGTAGCCGCATAAGTAAATTTGAATAAATATCTAATAAAAGTTATCAAAAAAGTGCAGGGACGTGAGGATTAGCCCTTAAAAGGGCTATCCTCACGTCCCATTGATCCACCTACCACCCAATCTACCTTTATAGGTAGATTTGTGGTGGTAGGTTCCCTTTAAGTAAAATTACCAAAAGCTATCAGTACAACAGCTTTGTAGATGAGATCTTAATTCAGGGTTTTTATTCTCTATTTTTTAGCACTTTTTTCAATAAAATAACTTGTTGGAATTGACGTATCTGTGTCCACATTTAGACTATTTCATTCTGTAAATCTGAATAACACAATGATCAGCAATGCAAACTCTGGGCTTTTCTGCTATGCTAGCAACATCTTAAAATTGCAGTGTGCGTACACTACCCAATATTTATCCAAAAGAGGAAAATAGTGACTGATTAGATGCCTGATTTCTTAATCATTCTACGCTTCTTGATGAGGCATGGCTGCTTCTCCCCTAGTAATTTTACTAATACCTTTATACTAAAGACACTGTGCTTTGGATGTATATGGGAGATTAGACTTAGATCTTCCCAGTGCAAGAGTAAAACCAAAGAGGTTGAAATGATTAGATGTAATATTATTTTCAGACTAATATGTTAACCTGTAATCAAAAGGAAAGGTTGTCTCTACAAATTAGAATTAAAAGCAGATTTTCCTCTAGTACTTCTTCTAGGATATATGAACATATTTTCTCAATTGAAAAAAAAGAATTATATAGGAATATTCCAAAACCTAGCTCACATGCAAAATATACATTGAAGGATTGTGGAAGAAAATTTACCACAATAATATTTAATGAAATTCCATCCCTACAGTACAATAACAAATCACACAATTTTAGGATTTTTAGTGAATGAAAGTCCCTTTTTCGCCACAGAGGAGAAAGATGAAAGAAAATAAGTATTACAATTCACAACAGTGTTTCTTCTTATGTACACATACTAGACTATTGAGTTCTGCAAAGTTGCAACTCTGTCCCAAGCGGTCTATGTAAAATTAAATGGACTGGTGGTTAAGGAGGAATGGGCGGAGCTTTCTTCATATAGGGCAGTAGACCCCTTCCTCTAACTTCTGCATCAATTTATTTCTATAGATTTATTAATATATTTGAGGGAATACGTTAAGACTGGTGTTTTAACCCCTCACTGGCTCTGGTGCCCATATCCACTAAGAGGCTCTGGCTTTTTAGTGGATACAGGCATAAACTCTGCCAGGTCTGAACTGGAAGAGTATTTTGCTATAGTCTATTTTGCTTTAGGCTATAGACTATAATAAAAATGGCAGGCTGGTCATTTGGGCCCCTGAACGCCCTCTGCTCATCCCTCTCTTCGCCTTGACATGACCAAAGTGCATGCAGGTTGTAGAAGCCAGCAAACTGGTAGGGAGGTGGAGGTGCTTTCTCTGCCAAAAAGTTGGGGAAGGCATAATGAATAATCCCCCTTTCTGTTTTTTTTATATGTCAGACCATGAGGTCTGTAAGAGCATTCCACGGGCAGATGTCTTGGGCAGAGCTGTTTTCAGAATGGTGATGACTGCCAGGTCTTCAATGGCATCAGCAGTGCCGGCTCCTCTATTCACTTCATAACGCTACTTCAGTGCTATGGAGTGAGAAAAGGACAGGGCAGAAGTGGTAATAGACATCTTCTACCTTCTTCCTAAGCAGTGGTGTAACTAGGAGAGGCTAGGCCACATGGCAGACTGCATGAGACCCCCTTCTCCCTTAGAAAAATATACATATTTATACACTCACACGTTTATACAATCATAACACACTTTTACTGTTACACATATAGATACATTTATTCATTCATGCAATATGCAGTATAATATGTATATAATAATGTACGTCTTCCATTCTTCAGTGTAGCAGGCTGGGTGGCTGGGCCCCCTGACACTGCAGGCCCCATAGTATTTGCCATGGCTGCTACCATTGTAGTTACACCCCTGTTCCTAGGGTCTCATGCCGTATCTGACAGCTGTGGCAGAACAAAAGCTGCAATGCCATGTCGAAAGCCTAGGGCCCCATACTGACTATTGTCTAGCACAAATTAGAGGAAACCTACCATGAGGAATCTACCATCAGAAGTAGATGTGATGATACATCCTTCTGCCCTAATCTGTAATTTAATAATCCTGAAACCTGATTTGTTGAAAACATTATTTTAGTAATATGTGCAGAGGCTACTGGGGCGAGTAGTAGACTGACCAGGCACTGGGAGCTAAGGCTACTCCATGCCCAAGTAGCCTCCGCAGTTAATTTACATATTACAAAAATAAAGTTTTTAACAAGTAAGATTTCAGGATTATTAAATTAGAGATTAGGGCAGAGGCAAGCAGGAGGAATCTACCATCAGATCTACTTCTGATAGTAATATCTTAATGGTAGCTTTTCCTTTAAAGGGGTTTGCCCATGAAAGAAAATTCTCAAATTTTAATCCCCCAGTGATCTTTTTACAAAGATCACTGGATAATTTACATATACCAGTTAACTGTTGCCTTACCAGGCATTATCTACAGCTGCAAGTACACTATATTCAGTTCTAGAAACTTCCTAGAAGGTTCATGACGCCCCCTAACAGCTCCTGACCTGGAGAGGGTATTATTCACAACTACCAGCCTGCCTATGCGTTTGCAGGGGTGTTGCAGACTGTATGATGAGATTTATATAACCATCATTGACACTGTAAATATATAAAACACAAGCTAACCTCACTGTGGCATTTTTACAACCATATTATCGCTCCGCGTCATTGTGATGTTTAATCTGTTGCAGTTTAGAATGCTGGATGGACTATTTTCTGACAGACTATGCCCCATTTCCTGGGACCATATCAGAAGGCGGTTTTTGGTGCAAATTATGCCAGAAGTCTATCCAAAGTGATTTTATGAATTCTTCCCATTGTGATGAAGGGTAACTTTTAGCTTTCTTAGGCTAAATTCACATCTCAATTTTGGAATACAGCAGGTGCATACTGTGACACAGATTTGCAAAAAAAGTATGGATTTTATGGCATATGCAGTCAATCCGTTACATACTTTTTTATTTGTTTTTGCACAAAAAACATACATATGCCTTTGTCCTTTTTGTATTTTTAAAAATCTTTTTGTTAAAATAAATGTGGACAAAAATGCATGAAACATTGTACATACATCATCCATAGACTGCTATTGAAAAAAAAGAGTATACATTCTGCTTCCCTTTTTTAAAGTACTACAAAAGCACAGCAGTCTTTGGGGCACACTTACTTACCTGTCCTGCCCTGATTGTCCGTCAGGAATGCACTGTGCCGCCATTCACTAAGATCGTGCGCCTGATATCCTGCATGTGTCACTTCCCCGCTTAGGTCCCTGGAGTTCACATTCTTCTTCCTGGTGTATGTAAGTGCATTGAAAGTTCTTGTCAGCTCTACTCACTCCAATACTGACGACCACAGAGTTGCGTGCACTGAACTGCCCAGGCAAGGGTAAACTTGAAGAGAAAACAAGAAAGTATTCCAGCGCAAGTCTCCAGGTGGTTTAAAATCTTCTTTATTTGTGCATCAGCAAGTTCGGGATACAGTGAAGAAACGATCAACGCGTTTCGGCTGTTACGCCTTAATCATGATCTAAAAACTACTAAAATCACACATCTTAAATGCAAGTCGTAATCACGGTCACATGACCCTAGTAGTGAGGAGAAGCTAATTAAAGTTAACCCATAAGGGTATTAACCCTAAAGTGCATTAGCAAACATAGTATTTTGAAGGGGAAATTAGCTTGTCCTCTATACTAGACAAAATGTATGGATCCATTAGTCTACAACAGGAGAAAACTAGATCAAAGCAATTTCGATATTGTATATAGTAAACATATATGAACATGCTTATTATTAATAACTAGTAATTAAATCATGTCGGCTGTTCATACCATGCGGTTGCCTTGTATCAAGAACAAAAATCCAATAGGACTCTCTACTAAGTAATTTTTTGTGAAAATCACCACCTCTGGTTGGTCTGAAAACTTTTTCTATACCTAACCATCTAAAACTAGAGGTGTCCCCCTTGTGTACGTCTCTGAAGTGACGGGAAAGGGATGAGATATTAAATGCATCATTTGCTATATCTGAAATGTGCCGTCTGATACGATTTTTCGCAGGGCAGGTGGTGCACCCTACATACTGGAGGTGACATTGTCTTGCATACTGTAAGTGCATTGTCTTGCGACACAAATTGTAAGTTAAATCTCGCACTCAGTCCGCATCTGTCGGATCGTCCATTCTGTTGCACCAAAGCCGGCGCGGCTGCACCAAAGTTTGATCGTGTGCAGCCAAAATCCCCTGTCCCAGAGGCGCAATTCCCCGAAAACGTCGGAATATCCGACGAAAGGGCGGCCACGGGACCTTAGTATATAAGCCCCTATGTCTTTCAGGACCTAAACAAAAAGGATCCAGATGCACAGGACAAGAAAGGATATACAAAGTACACTGTATGTGCATCCATCTTGTCCATAGATGTGAGTGCATAGCACACGTTTTGATCCTTTTTTTTTTGGAGTAAAAGACGCGTCCATTACCAGCATGCAAAAAAATGAGATGTGAGATGAGATGTGAATTCATAAGAGAGGGGGGGAACAAATAAGGACAGATAAATAGATGTTTTCCCATTGAACCTAAATGTCCTGTTTAATAGTACAAGATTAGGTTCCAATAGTGCATTACATAAAATAAAGCAATTAATGCTGGAAAATCAATAATTGAAAAAGTCGTCTTATAAGGGATTCATTGCTGTTTATTGATTTTACCATCTTGCAAAACATCATTTTATGCTTCATTACAAGTTTAAACCTAACGATCTATTTCTCTATTTACGGCAGCGTACAACAGTGAAGTTCTTTAAAGGAGTTTTCCCACGAAAGAAGATTCTCAAATCTCAATCCCCTAGTGATATTCACACACTTAAGATCATTTTAACCCCTTATTTGACCATTCCACTCAGTTTTATTGCTTTTTTTAGCTCCTATCACTCCATAGGCTGGTCAGTGTAAAATTCCAGTGTCTGACCGGGGCACTTTATGATGCATCTAGTTATAAGACCTGACAGTGTGGTTAGATTATCAGGGTACAAGCAGGGCTGCATCTGCCATGAGATATTCTCATCTCGCCTTAGGTGACAGGTGCTTGAGCCCTGAGGGAAGCGGCAAAATATGGGGCCATAATGTGGCGCCTGTATCTTTAAGATATAAATGCGATTAATGTACAGAGTGGCAAAGTCTGTGTAGCACAGTCTGTGCCACTCTGTTGCTCTGGAGGACCCAGGCAGCATGTGATGACACATTGCCTTCCTCCAAACACAGAGCAGAGGAGCTGGGGAGAGCAAGAGGGTGTGGCGTGGAGCAAGGTGAGTAACTTCTTTATTATTTTTAAGAGGGGACTTGGCTGTGATTAATGGGGGACCTGGTTGTGATTAAGGGGGACCTGGCTATGATGTAATGTAAAATAATAAGGGATCTGGCTGTGATGTAATGTAAAATAATAAGGGATCTGGCTGTGATGTAATAAAGGTCTGTTATTTAGGTGAATTTATACTGAAGTGATTGTGGTATTTCATGGGTGCAGTTTGGAGATGTAGTGCCAGGAGCTGAAGATGCCTGGCAGCAAATTCAACAGTCCTGGGCAAGAGAAGACATAATGGTGGAGCTGATCATCACCAGTTAGGTACTAGATGGCACTATTATCTGTGTCACTGAATGACTACTGGCTCTTAGCACAAGTAGTGCCGGTCACAGAAGGCCAGTTAATAATTCTAAGTAATGTTGTCAACATACATTTATCAGGTTGTAGATTATTTTTAAAAGCTTGTGTGTAAATTCAGTGGGCTAAACAGGGGGTGCCTGGTGTTTGGGGAAGGGGGGTGGCATTTTAATTTTTGCCACAGGCACCAAATAGGCTAGAATTGGCCCTGGGTACAAGGTTTATATACACTTTCATCTGGCTTCTGAACATTGTACTAGTATCTGACATATAGAAAGAGAGACGAGGCAGATCAGAGATGAGATGATGAGATTCCTATTACACACTGTCAGCTCTGCTACATATCTGTTCTCACAGATACTGTATGTGCTTGCCTCCCCTTTCCCCTGGATCACTTATCTGCCTGTAGCTTGCAGCTTTGCTCTTCTCACCACATGCTGTTTGCTGGCAGGAAGTGAGTGTCTGTGAGCTCTGTCCTGGACTGCAGGGGGAAGACTAGAGTGCAGGGAGCAGAGAGAACGAAACTCAGCAGCATGGCATCACACAGAAATACAAGAGGGCGACCCGACCCAAAGTCAGAAGTTACAGGGTCATGTCTAGGGGCAACTGAAATTGTGTACACCAAGACTGATAGAGACAGGCTGGACTTATATCTGTGAAATAATGTATTTTTGTTAATAACAGTGAATTAGAGAATGTATTATTTTGTTATCCTGAGTACATTTTAGAAACTTTTCTTAATGAGAATAGTCCTTTAAATCCCATTTGACACAAAAGTATCAGCTTTGTCTAGATTTAATTGTCACATGAATACAGTGCCATGTATTTACTCATTGAGCTCTTATAAAACACATACTTGTATGATGATCAAAAGAGTGAAACACAAAAGAGTGTTCTTGGAAGAGCATGAATAATGATAGGAGGCATCACTGTTTCTTATTGATTTCAGCAGTAAATGGGAATATGATAATTCATATAAGAAGATACATTAAAGAATATATTCTGCTATAATAAGGAAAACAGCTTATTCCTAATGTAACAGCGGGATATCCCCATAATATCCCAGTATTAATATCCCATCATATTGAGCTTGGCCAATATTTCATGGAAGTACTAAAATTATATTAAGGGCATTGTTAAAAAAAAGTCTTGTGCATCTTATTAACTGGTTCGCGACCGCGGTCTTTAAAATTGTTTGTATTGAGGTACTTAATAAATCTTTCAAACTCAATAGAAGTACCCAGCCACACAATGATGCAATCATCAATATACCTCCATGGCCGTTCCGGTTGGAGTACCACCGCCCAGTTCTATATTTTTAAAAAGATCCATAGCTTGCTGGGAGTCTTTTAGAAATTATTTCATTTTAGTGACATGTCTCTGCAAGTAAAAATCAATATATTCGGAGAGCCGGCTGGTAAGGGAATTTAAACACGAGACGATAGGTCGTCCCGGGGGTTTCTCTACATTCTTATGCACTTTCGGAAGATAATATATCACTGGAATCCTAGGGAATTTGATAGATAAATAATTATATTCTTTTTGATTAATAATATTATTTTCTCGAGCTTTCTGTAATAGCAAATATAATTCTTTTTTGTATCTCTCAGTAGGGTTGTAGGTGAGTTTTTTGGTATGTGTTTAAATCCCCCCAATAGTCTATTCATCTCCAAATTATAATCATACTTATTAAGTATAACCCCCCCCACCCCCGCCTTTATCCGCTGGTTTTAAAATAATATTTCTATTCTCCCTAAGTGACTTTAAATCTTCCCTCTCATCCTTAAATTGTCACCAGTGCGGAAAACCTTCATTTTGTTTAAATCCTTGAGTACTACTCTTTTAAACGCATCTATGCACTCGAAGGAGGACTTTTCTTTTAATCCGGAATGTAGAGTTTGGTTACTCTCAGTGATAGGTAGCAGTGAAGTGCTTGGTTTAGTTAAGAAATTTTTTTTTAAATTAATGTTTCTAATAAACTTGTGAATATCAATATACGTTTGAAATTTATTAAATTTTGGTTTGGGTGCAAACTTAAAACCTTTATTCAAAACACTAATCTGTGCATCACTTAACTCAGTATTGCTTAGATTGAAAATTCCTATTTCTTGGTCTCCCTTGTCCTCTTGGGAAGGCTCGAGTGTCCGTTTCCTTCTCCCTCTCCTAGTTTTCTTTTTATTGGGGTATTGAGGGTAGGTTCCCCCCTCTCCTTTGCTAGTGATTTGCCCTTTTCCAAGTGAAAATCCCCCCTTTGATTCATCAGTGTATGTGATTGCTAACTGAGCAAAAATATAGAACTGGGCGGTGGTACTCCTTTCTTATGTAGCTGTGATGTTACATCCCTATATACCTCTATCCCACAAGATCTGGGGTAGAGGCAATTAAAAAATGCTTGTCCAGCACTGGCAGGGGTACGCTTTACAAGGCCTTTGCCAGTTTTATTTCACCCCAGTAAGACACTATCACCTGTCCCCAGTCTCGGCAGAGTAGGGCTGATCTTTACAGAAAGATGGTGAGGGAATACGTAGCTGACCATACCATCGTCCTAAATGATCACACAGCTCCCTACAACTACTGGGTTTCAAAGCTGGACATGTGGCACGAACTGGCACTGTACGCCTTGGAGGTTCTTGCCTGCCCTGCCGCTAGCGTGTTGTCCAAGCGGGTTTTCAGTGCAGCTGGTGGCATCATCACCGATAAGCGTACACGCCTGTCGACTGACAGCGCTGTCAGGCTGACGCTTATCAAGATGAATAAAGCCTAGATTTCTCAGGATTTCCATTCTCCACCAGGTGAAGGAAGCTCAACCTGAATAATTTATGCACTCCTCCTCCTCATTTTCCTCCTTCTCCTCCTCTTTGTACACTAAAGCAGAGGAAACTGGCTATTTTTTGCCAGGCCCAACTGGCTCTAGCTATAGTACTCTATGTATTTAATTTTTCTGGAGGGCCACCTACCCGGTCCTCTGTTTTAAACAATTTTTGGGAGTGCCACATACAAGCACTCAATCTATTTAATTTTTCTGGGGGGCCACCTACCTGCTCCTCTGGTTTGAAAACTGTTTTGAACTGCCACATGCAGGCAGTCAATCTATTTAATTTTTCTGGAGGACCACCTACCTGCTCCTCTGCTTTGAAAACTTTTTTGGACTGCCACATACAGGCACTATCCAAATTAAATTGTCTCCATAGCAGCCTCCACACGTCGTCTTTTTAGCTGCCTCCACACGTTGTCCATATAGCTGCCTCCATACATCGTCCCCTTATCAAACGAGCTGTGTCAGGCAGAATTTTGGGTTGTTTTCATGGCTTCCACATCAAATTTGTTAACTTTGTCGCCAACCTGCTGTGTTATCCACAAAATATACTGGCAAACTTTTATCATTTACCGATATTATTTCAGCGCTTCTTGCGCATCTGTTTACATTCCCCTCACCCACCATAATCCAAACTTATAAGAACACTACTACACTTGATCTTATACAAAAGGTTCTTAGAAGTGCTGTTTGGGGAGGAGCCGAGAGACAGGGGCTTGGACAGGCGAAAGCTCGCCTGGCAGCGGAGCGCCAGCTCCATCCCAAGATCCAACTAACATAGTTTTAACTGCAGCACCTTTAATCTACTACTACTTCACTGCTTCCATACATCGTCCCCTTATCAAACGAGCTATGTCAGGCAGAATTTTCAGGTGTTTCACCAGATACATAGTGGAACTCGTCCCATCTGTCGCCGCCATGCTGGAGACCTGAAGTTGCAATCATAGCAGCGCAATATGGATGCCCCATACTGTCGCTATTAATCATGGAACCATTTCCGAAAGAACAATTAAAAATAGAACCACTATGCTATTCCATTATTCCTAGGTGAAATATTCAAACGACCCCGCCTGCTTTGAAAATTATAATTTTTTCAAAGTAAACGCTTCTAGCCCCCAGGAGCCGAGAGACAGGGGCTTGGACAGGCGAAAGCTCGCCGGGCAGTGGAACGCCAGCTCCATCCCAAGATTAGGCAGCCTCAGAGGCATCCATGCATGCTGCCCCTGCTGTTTCCTGTCTTTTTTGCCTCCACGATCCTCCACAGCGTCCACCAATGTCTCCATGCGCAACTTTCAACTCTCTATACCCCAGACGCTGGAGCACGAGAGGATATGCAGCACATCATCCCCTTATCAAACGAGCTGTGTCAGAATGCTCGAGTCTCCCATTGACTTCAATGGGGCTCGTTATTTGAGACGAGCACTCGAGCATCGGGAAAAGTTCGTCTCGAATAACGAGCACCCGAGCATTTTAGTGCTCGCTCATCTCTAATTGGCATCTTATAACAAGTGATCCGGTGTTAAGTGAAGTGGTCACCGCTAGACCTAAGACTGTCTTTAAAAGAGCACATAATATTAGGGATCTAGTCACCTCAAGCTTTGTGAGAGCGGGGACCACAAAGGGTCCAGGGTTGCAAGGATTCTATAATTGCAAAAAATGTGAGGGGTGTGTATTGAGCTCAAAAGCCGATTGGACCATGCAGTCCCGGCTTGGTAATAGGTACTACTATCAACCAGTGAGACTGTATAATGTTTCAATGCTGATATAGGAATGAAGGAGGCGATCTTAATATGTAAAGCACAAATTTGTTTAAGTAAGTAAGCTTTTGTGTATTTTTGTATTTTTATATGCAAATTAACATCGGTTTGTATGGCATGTTTATGCGGATGGAAGGTCTTTGTCTCCCTGAGTTTGGGGGGAAGTGGTTTTGTGTTGGTGTATTTGATTTTGGTATAAAAACACCGGAGATGACGCCAAACACGATGCCCCGGAAGAAGCCTGAATAGGCGAAACCAGGGTCGGGCGAGGTGTTTTAGGTGTCTTATGCTTTTACTATATGCGTGCTTTTAAATTGGAATATGTGAGTATATAAAAATAAATACTATTTCCCTTTTGAACCTGGCAATCTGCACTATCCTTTCGCATACCTCCTGATGTAGGTTCGGGAACACACCGCGGACACGGTAACAAGACGAGGATTGTGTTTCAACCCACTAAAGGAGGACGATTGGCGATGCAAGGAGTCGGGGATATCTTTTATTTCCAGTCCATGAAGAGGTGGTGAGAGGCTCTCGCCATTTGACAAACAGTATAAGGAGTAGAGCACTAATTTTATATCTTTGATTGGTATTATTATGATGTCGGCCTAATATCCCTTTTTCTGACAAGGGTGTTTTTATATACTTTTTAACAGAGCTTTAAAAGAGATGTGTGTATTTATAGTTAAAGGGAATCTGTCATCAGTTTTGACCATACAAAGCTGCAAACAATGCTAGATATAGAACCATATATTTGTATGTGTAGTAAGTAGTAGAAGGTGTGTGTAATGTGAACTGTTAATCCAGGTTTGCAGCTCCAGAAGATACGCAGGGCAGGTCTATCAGACTGAATTGCTTTCTGCTCTTTGCAATGAAATGTTCTACATCCCCTGCTCTCTGCTTTGAGTAAATGCTTGGTGTAGCCAAACAAAATCCTGACACAGCTCCCACTTACATCAGAGGGGAGGGGCAGTGGTGCAGCACAGTTTAGAGAGCCGAAAGCTCTTCAGGCTGAAAGACCTGGATTATGACTATTGCTACTTGCTACACACAAAAAGGTATAGTTATCCAAATCTCCAGGGCTCCCTTTAACTGGTTCAGGCCTGCCCACAGTATATTTATGGCACAAGCGTTAGGAGGCTGCCTGGGCAATAGGCAGCCATCGCTTGGGCAGATGAATTTCAGGTCCCCTGTTGTGGACAGTATTCACCACTTCTGAATTCTCTATAACTCAAACATAGGGGCATATTTATCAGGACCTCTGCGCACTGCCAGTGGCGCAGAGGCCCTGAAATAATCGCAAATGCTAGCTTATTGTTAGCTTTTGCGATTATTTTCCCCAATCCGCCACCTTTACGGCAGTGGGGTGTGAAGGGGCGTGAAGGGGGGGCCTGGCCGCGGGGCGCTACTGTCCCCGCACCTGCGCACTCGCTGCTGCCGGTGACTTTTCATACGTGAAAACGCCGGCTGCGTTTTTTTCTACGCCAGGGCCTGCCTGGCGTAGGATAAACGCTGCTGGCAGCCCGATACATCAAGAGGCAGAAGCCTCTTGATGTATCGGGTTGCGAATTTGCAGCGGCGGGGCGATCATACGCTGGCGCACCAAATAGTGACAAGTCACTACAGAAATATGATGCAAACACTCCCTGTCTGGCCATTGATGTGACCAGAAAAAAGGGAATAGAATAAAATATCGATTCAACAGATCTAAAGAGATTAGGGTACAGATGGATGACCTTTCGAGAGAGTAATTTGCCACAAGGGTTCAAAGGCAGAGCTAAGTTTCATTTTGGTTACAGTCAAATAGCTCCACCACAAAGTAATAACAAAATACACATAGTAACAACAACATGTCACAAGATGCAATAGAACATTGCAGCAAAAATAAGCATGTAGCACAACGCCACAGGTCTCTTGAGGGCGTTTTGAGATCCAATCCAAAGGCTTTCGCCATGATCACATGTTGAGGTAACATTGCATTTCCATCTTATTTAGCAAACATGAAGGAAATATGTTACCTCAGTGTGTGATCAATGTTGGAGCCTTTGGATTGTGTCTTAAAATCAAAGTGCACCGTGTGAACACAGTAGGACAAACATTTGGATATTAATCTCAGCATAGTCCTCAGCTCATGATACTGCAATAATTTGTGATTTGTATTAGCTAGCATCAACTGCATGTAGAAATGAATTGCGTACTGTTCAGATGCAGCTTAACAATTAACAGAATATTGTAAGCATGAGCATGGCAGCTGAAAATGCACATTTTCCCAGTTTACATCTCTGTTAGGTCTTCAGTTATTTATTTCAGTTATTGTGAGACTAAACTAGGTGTGGTGAAAAACCACACATGCGTCTCTATATCGTAGGCTTTCTATATACAGGCAGTCCCTGGGTTACGTACAAGATAGGGTCTGGAGGTTTGTTCTTAAGTTGAAGAAGTAGTAGTCGAAAAACGAGCAGTTTCGAGTACCCTAATGCTCGACCGAGCATCAGCTCGGACGAGCATGTTCGCTCATCTCTAGTTAGGACCCTTTGTTTAGCTGTGTCAGATACTTTTGTATATTTCTTCTCCTGCAGGGCTCCGAAACACTTACGCTGTTCTATAGACAAGAGGATGTGCCAACAGGGTCAATAAGCTGACTGCCATGACTTCTCAAAGTAAAATGATACACGGTGGTGCACAGACCATTACAGTTAAGAAACTGCATCTTACAATACAAGTTGAAAACATCGTTTAGTCTGCACATATTTACTATCGAATCCCCCATCGAGTCCCAATATAAAATGATATTAAAATTGACTCCTGTGTGATTGTTCATTTCTTCGTCTAAAGCTTCCAACAAGTGTTAGGATGTCACATTGCTTTCTGATTTGATTGTTACGATAATGTGACTACATGTACCAAAGTGTCACTTGAAGCTCTGCTTTTTATGGCAATACAGGCGGTCCCCTACTAGAGACACCTGACTTACAGACAACCCATAGTTACAGACAGACCCCTCTGACCTCTGTGAGCTTTCTGAAGTTTTACTATAGTCCCAGATTGCAATGATTAGCTGTAAGGGGTTGTAATGAAGCTTTATTGATAATCCTTGGTCCCATTACAGCAAAAAATGTTTAAAATCCAACTGTCACTGGGGCCAAATTATTTTTTTCTGGATCTACAATTATAAATATACAGTTTGACTTGATACAAATTCTCGAATAACGAGTACCCGAGCATTTTAGTGTTCGCTCATCTCTAGTCTTCAGTTATTTATTTCAGTTATTGTGAGACTAAACTAGGTGTGGTAAAAAACCACACATGCGTCTCTATATCGTAGGCTTTCTATATACAGGCAGTCCCTGGGTTACGTACAAGATAGGGTCTGGAGGTTTGTTCTTAAGTTGAATTTGTATGCAAGTCAAAACTGTATATTTTATAATTGTAGATCCAGACAAAAAAATAATTTGGCCCCAGTGACAGTTGGAGTTTAAACATTTTTTGCTGTAATGGGACCAAGGTTTATCAATAAAGCTTCATTACAGACACCTTACAGCTGATTATTGCAATCTGGGACTATAGTAAAACATTCAGAAAGCTTCACCAGAGGTCAGACTGGTCTGTCTGTAACTATGGGTTGTCTGTAAGTCAGGTGTCCTTATGTAGGGGACCGCCTGTATTGCCATAAAAAGCAGAGCTTCAAGTGACCACTTTGGTACATGTAGTCACAGTATCGTAACAATCAAATCAGAAAGACAAGTGACATCCTAACACTTGTAGGAAGCTGTTAGACGAAGAAATGAACAATCTACAGAGGAGTCAAATTTTAATATCATTTTTATATTGGGGACTCGATGGGGGATTCGATAGTAAATATGTGCAGATAAAACTGATGTTTTCAACTTTATATGTAAGAATGCAGTTTCTTAACTGTAATGGTCTGTGACCACCTGTATCATTTTACTTTGAGAAGTCATGGTAGTCAGCTTACTGACCCTGTTGGCACATCCTCTTGTCTATAGAAACAGCGTAAGTGTTCATTGAGCACTGCAGGAGAAAGAAAATAGACAAAAGTATCTGACACACTTCAAACAAAGGGTCCTAACCCCTTAATGACAGTCATAACTTTTTCACAGAAGTCCTTGATGGGAATTTTTGTCTTTTACTGCCTCTTTACAGCGGGTATTCAGTAGAAGAAAGCTGGACAGCAGGTTCTTCTGCAGCTCGTCACTTCCTATAGTTATCCAGCAACATTATGAACTATTCAGGTCATTGCTCTTTCTTTGTATGTAGCCATTCTCTCCTTTATGAGGATTTTAATTATAGTCTGAGAAAAAAAATAGATCTGTAACATTAGTAAATGAGAAGCTTGGAGCAGTCACCCATTCCACAATTTTACATGTAATGCATCTGTACAATGAGAGGTTATGACTTTTTGGCTGTGAATTGATTTCCACCTTGCCTGCAGGGTTAAGAAGTGAGAAACATATTGGGAGTACAATGGGGCTCTATGGGTGTGCTTGTTTAACCCTTTTCAAGCTGTTTTGACCACATAACATGCTAACAGCAAGCATGACGAGTTGCCTTTAACCTAGGTTTTTAATGTTATTGTTAAAGTTTCTTGTTAAACCAGTTTTAAAATTGCCAAGTGTGTGCCCCATGGGTATTTATAGAAGTTCTCTTTCCAAAAAAGTTACTGTATTTAAGTGGCATCTGGGGCCTTGAATTAAAAGTGTAATGTTTTATGTGTTTCCAGGAAGGTGCTAATATTAACAAATCTCTGACCACTCTGGGGAAAGTCATCTCCGCTCTTGCTGAAGTGGTAAGTAGTTCCATAGTTTGTTGGAGGGTAATGAAGGGTGATCATGGAGTAAAGAGGAGGTTAAGCTGTAGGGCCTTTATTCACTGTGATAGAACTGAATAACTTGCCCTACACGTGTAAGGGTGCGGTCCGTTTAAAAACGCATTGGAATAGCTGAAGTGTGATTTGCCTAACGCAAATGTTAACACATATGTTAACTGCTGTTTAATTAGGCAAATCACTCTTCAGATATTTAAACGCATGCGCTAAACGCGACGTGTGACCGCACCCTAAGGGTTTAGCTATTTGTTAAAGTCTGCATAGTATCCTACCAGAGCTGTGGCTCCTACCATTTTTTTTTTCTTTTACAATTCATGCCCTCATTTCACAAATAAGTGTGAAGAGGAATGCTCCATACTTACCTGTCTTTATGTCACAGACCGTTCTTTAATGCAGAGCATGCTCATCTCACCTACTCTGTTTGGGTACTAAAAGATCACATTATTCCAATGTGAATGCAATGTTGTATGCAGACATATTCCTTGTGAATTAATTGTCTGCCTTTTATAAATAGAAAGAGTAACTTAACATTTGCAAGCAATTTGTTTATTTCAGAAATGCTAATTTCCAGAAATATCCTTCATTAAGTTAAAAGCTTGTCTATGCCCTTTTTCCGCTGTTTCTCCTATAGTGAGCAGTTTATCTGAAAGCCTTTTGAGGTCTGTCCACTTCAGACCTCAGATAAGGGGTCTAATGTTTTACTCTTTACATACCTAGAGAATATATCTCTTGATGAATCCATTCTCTCAGGAGATACAACTATATGTTATTGTCTGTAAAGACTAAAGTCATTAGTAACATGCCCCTTTGTCTCTGAGCTGCCAAAGGAACTTTAGGACTCATTTTGATCCATCCAGTAGTATCCCTTTACATTCTTTCTCAAGACATTTTTGTGTCTTACTATAGTTGAGCTTACTGCTACACCAATGGTTGATTTTATGAAATTCTACTCTATAAAAGTCCCTCTGTTTTTTTTCTTTACTTTTCTGTGCTGTGTGGGGGCTTAGAGGTCCACATTGAGTTACACACAGTGACTAATGGCATATATTATAATGTCTGTACTCTCCTCCTCCATGCTGTCATAACAGGATAACTGCCCCAGCAAGGTATGGCTCCTCCATATGAGTGGTGTGTCTTGTGATACTGATGTATATGCTGCTACCTTTCACCTCTTTAAGCATTTCATAGAAAAGATTGTATGCTATCATTGTAATATTTGAATTGTGTCATTCTAGACATTTGAGGCCTTCCTTTAATATCACCTTTGCATTTTAGAGCAAAAAGAAGAAGAAGACAGACTTCATTCCCTACAGAGATTCTGTACTGACCTGGCTTCTGCGTGAGAATTTAGGTATGAAATAGTGTAAATGAGCTCCTGCTTTGGGGCAATATTAATAGTGAAGTCATTCCATCTCCTCAGTGACTGAACATAACATGCCTTCTGAATACTGATCCAAAATAGTAGACTGTATGGATGTGGCTGTCGAACTATGGGACCTCAATGATTATATTGTCTTTTAGGTGGAAACTCTCGCACTGCTATGGTCGCAGCTCTGAGTCCCGCCGATATCAATTATGATGAAACACTAAGCACATTAAGGTGAGGGGAATGGAAAACTGTAAACAATGCAGAACACATGGTGCTTGGTGCAGATCGCAAGCATTTTAGGGCAGGTGGCCAGCTCCAGCTTTGCCATGCAAGGCCTGGTGTTGAATTAATTCGTACATAATTTATCGGTAATCATTTTTGGGGGCTGACCATACATTTGTTAATAAAGCATTTCATAATGATGTTTACTTCTACTGAGCACATTTCTAAATGTCTCTACACAGGTTTAAGCATTGTATGTAAAATGTCATATAGCTATTTGTGTAATGTGCCGGTGTCTTTATAACAGATATGCAGATCGAGCTAAACAGATCAAATGTAACGCTATTATTAATGAAGATCCTAATGCTAAATTGGTGCGTGAACTTAAAGATGAAGTTACCCGTCTTAAAGAACTATTGCGAGCCCAGGGCTTGGGTGATATCATTGACAGTAAGTAAGATCTAGAAATTCACTTGAAGTTTCTGTGTCTCCATTTTATACTCAAGATCTTTCCAGAATCTCTCAAGGTTAAAATGCTTAAAGAGAAGGAGTCATGTATGTATAATTGTTTTCTAGGTTATGAAGAGTTTACCTATTGAACAACTCTTCTGTGCTTGGGAGATCTTTTTCATGTCAATTTTTCTCAAAGTGAAGTGTTACTAGTGACAGTGAAAACTATGGAAAATACACACTCTTTTCCCTTACTGATTTCACCAATTACAAGTGTTATCTGTTAAAATGCCACTTGCGCATGCATGCCCCCATTTTGTGGAGGAATGGAGTTCCCCGTTATGTCATAGGGGAGTGCTGATTCCCCCCAACAGCCGCTGTGGTTGGTAAGGGCAGGGACACATGCCCCACATTCACTTAAATGCTGCATGTGGCTTGGTCAGTGACATTGAAATAGATAACACCCATGATAAATGCAGGTAGTGGGTGTTATTAGCACTGTTGTTGAGCTGGTCCCAGACGAGAAGTGGCAGAAGTGTTATATTCTGGAAAAAAAAAACACTATTAACAAACACTCTACTCACCATAGAGTTTTGTCATATACTAAAAGTTCCTTCCATCTTGTCTTTCCTCCTGCCTTCCATCAGTTGATTCTATTGAAGACAATTACCCTGGAGTGAAATGTGTGTACAGTATATCAGTGATCTTACTTTTTATCAACCTTGCTTTTCTGCCAAGCAGCTCAAAACTGAACCTTGCATGCCAGCACAGACTGCATGAAAATCCCAGACAGAATACATGAAGCTTACACTGAAAATTTGGTGTAATTGGGGTATTTAATAAGTGGGCTCTACTCAGGAGTTGTCTGTGTAATTTTCTTTGGTATAAGTGGCCATTTCATTAAACATGAAAGTGAGACATAGAATGCATATACGGAGCATTTCTTAAGGCTTGATTGTGTATCAGAATTGCATAATTGAAGTGAAAATATTGGTTATTTCTCCCAAATTTGCACATATTCTTTCTTTAATTTAAAGAAGTTTACCACTCCTTTACATAAATTGCCCATTTGCCTTTACTGCCTTGTACATAATTCCTGAAGTGATTCAGCAGTCCTGCTACTAACTTACATATGAGTGCAGACCCTCTTTGCTTCTTTCTTTACATCTCTGAGCTCTGCTGAATAGGAGGAGCTGGAGCAAGGGGAAGAGTCATCCTGCTCCCTCTCCCACCCTTCTTCCTGTTTCTGTTAGTGTGGATGTGTACAGGCTGTAAAGCGACTTCATATGGAAGACTTGAAGCAGAGACAGAAGCTATGTGTGTATGCAGAGGGCAGCATACTGAAAAAGGGCTGCATCTTTTAAAGGAGGCAAAAACACAGATTAGACATGTCTAATAGAAGAGATTTATTGAAAAGTGGCCCTTTAACTTCTTAATTGTTGAACATTTATAAAACATGTTTAAAGGATCTGTCTGAGATTTCTGCCAATTATGAAATTCTCTGCTGCTGCGCTAAGGAAACGAATTGTTCTGCTGGATAACCTTGCATGATGGCTTTGCAATCTCTTACCAAGTAACCACCATGTTCTTGGCAGTGGCGCCTAATGATGGACCTTTTTCTGTTTGCAGTTAGTTAATGAATTACCTACTTTATTTATTTTCTTAAATAAGTTTTCCAGTCGTATGCAAATAACAGAGCAAAAAAAAAAGTTAATTTCTACAGCTTTATGGGCAGAACCATTTTTTAATTTTGCCCTGAATGTAAACATTGATGTTAACAAAGATTTTAAAATAAGGACATATGCACACAACCATATGGTGGCCTGGAATACGGTCACAAATTGTGAGGCTGTAGACCGATAGAGGTCTATCCCACCTCACCACGATGCAGTGAGCACATAGTACTAGGTGCAGTTTGCCAGTGGAGTGTGCAGAGTCTGTCCATTTGCAAATTATAAAAAATTCAAAAGTGTGGTGTACATATGTATTCAGCTCCCCTGAGTGAATACTTTGTTGGACCACCTTTAACTGCCAGTCTGTTGAGGTAGATCTCTTCCAGCTGTGAATTTTTGCCCATTTTTCTTTACAGGATAGCTCTTGCACAGCCACCTGTACATGATACCCCTAAATAAAATCTAGAATGTCCAATACTTTTAGAAGTCACCTTATTAATAAATTCTTAATATTATTAAGTACATCTGTATGTAATGTTTTTGAAGGCCTCACAGATTTGTTAAAGGACATTCGTGGACAAACAGCAGCTTACCAAAACACACCAGACAGCTCAAGGATATTGTTGTGGCAAAGTGTTTTTTCATTGTTAGGTTAAAAAAATAGCCCAATCTCTGATATTCTTATCAAATAAATTATATAGCCGCAAAGCACAGTCCTGCTCTGCAGGACATGTTTGCTCATTTGCATACTTTATCAAGTTATATTTCTACTAAATTTGGCCATTTGAAAATCATAAAAGATCTGTGGACCTGGGGATGGTAAGGGGAGGTGAGTTGTAATCATCTAAATCCTCTAAAATCTACTTTATAAGTTATGCTAATGAGCCTGAGGGCTTGTTACACCTTTCACCCTGCATTTTCACCACTTAAGCAGTGGGAACTGGAAATGGTCATTTATTTCTTTGCTCTTTCCATACTTAGAAGCAGTCATCTAGTAACTGGTGGCAGTCTTTTTAGCAGCTATCTTTAAAGGGGTGTTCCGGGAATATGAGCGTCTGATACCCATGATGATATAAATAAATTAATATAACAAAACTCAATGTCGTTAGTCACAAAATGGAGCTTTAATAGTTTGATTTTATGATTTACTAAATTTATGGCCTCTATAAAGTATGCAGAGTTATCACCAAGACGGTCGCCACTGAAAACTACAAGTCCCATGATTCTTTAGTTCTCAGTTACTCCTCCTGTTTATTATGCTCTGCTCCCTGTGATGATATAACAGACTGTGCTGCTCTGTTACCATAGTAATGATGTGTATAACTGCCATCATTGCACATTACCTCACTGAGATGATGTCTCCCTACAACACCGGCCATACTGTACGCACTGCAAGCAATGGACTACAGCCAAACATAGTGGTGCACCAGGCAGGTGCAGGACATGTCATGTGGACATGTGACCAGTGGCCATCTTCTGTCCTGTGTATGCTCCGCGCAGGTGGAAATCAACGGACGGATTAAAGGGCCAGTAGCATATTAATTCTCCATTACAGTGTATGGAAACTGCATTTTCTGCTAAGGGAAGCAAAATTTTAAATAACAATTAATTACACATTAGCTTATATTTTGAGTAGCCTTTTGTATATGAATTATGCTTATTCCTGGAAATACCCCTTTAACTACACATACATACATAGATGCATGGAGGGCTGTCACACAATGATAGGACAAACGCCATTACTAGATGACTGCTTCTAAGCATAGAAAGTGCAAAAATATAAATGTATAAATTACAAGACATTATCTATATTTTCCTGTCAAACTATAAGTAAATTGGCTCCTTAGCTGATGCTGGTTTTATAACATTCTGCCTGAAGAATGTGACCCTATGTACGATCTGTTGGGCCCCTCCTGCTCTATAACATGCTGCCAGTAGACAGGACACAATTTACAATCTGCTCATTTTATCCTGCTCAATAACTCATTACCTGCAGATTAGAAAATAGTTTTGAAAGGTTAAATTTAAGCTTCATTTGCATAGGACTGGACAATGCTATTAAAATATTTTCTCTTTCTTGTTTTGCTCCCTATTTCTCTCAAAACAATTTGCGCTATTGCTAAATGCCCGAACACTACAAAGTTTTGTGCTTTTCTCTGCTTTATGCTCAGGTTCCTAATAAATTAATGAAATTGACATATTGGGATGTAACATTGTGCTCTTTTTTCTGTAAGACCCTATTATCTTGTCTAGGCTTTGTTCACATCACATTCATGATCTCTGTTTGACCTTTTAAGCCTGGAAGGCTTAAGTAAAACAGAGTTATCTAACTGATGCCATAGGGTGGCATCCATCACCCATCAGGTACATTAGGAGAGATTCATTATATCTTACTTGCCTGTTTTCTGGTGGAGAATGCACATGAATCTTCCCCTCCCTGCCAGTTTCCTGGCTTCTCCGACCTGCACGCCACTTTGGGCATGTCGCGGAGGGCTGGCATGAGCGTGAACGCCAGATATCCTATAGTCTCTGTTTGAAAACAGGCAGGCAGGAGTCTATAGCAAAAAAAATAAACATTTAGACTGTAAAATGGCCACCGATGGAGGGTCATGTGATCTGTAGCTGTCCATGAACAATCAACCTACCAGAGCCTTATGATTCATGAATATAAGATGATGGTCCTGGCAGTGCGATTGTTAATGGACAGTTAGAGATCACATGACCCTCCAATATATGGACAGGAATGTCTGGCCGATGAGGTAGAAGACAGGAGACTTCACATATCCAGAAGGCAGATCAGAGTTTTTAATAGATGTATATTGGTAAATTACCAAATATCCTGCCCCCACACTTTACAAAAACATGAGGTAAAGTGGCCAACCACTTTAAGGGCTGTGGTTTTCTGCTTTTCTTATAGCTTTATGCTGGCAGGAGCTACATTGTGTACAGTGAGCCCTTACAAGTCTATTGAACTCAATGGAGTTCCAATTAACTAAACTGTATGTATGTGAAATCTCCAAGCTGAGTATTTCGGACACCATCATACCAGTGCCTGTTGACAGTCCCAGCTGAATTACCTTTCCCTAAGGCCGTCTGCGCCTGAAGCAGATCCTGCGCAAGCACAGGGACTGGTGGAGGGGTGAGCGTAATCCGCCAAAGTATAGAACATGTCTCGTACTTGGTCGCGGTGCAATGATGCACTGTGTGCTCACCACGCGAAGTCTGGGAGCCATAGAAGTTTATGGAGGCCGACAACTGGTGACCAGACCACTGCCCCCAGAACTGCCTAGTGAATGAGTGAATGAATATCGGTAATTATTAATATTTCACAGTTTTTTAAAGTGTGACATGAACTAGGGTGTGACCTCTATGGAAGGTGTTCAGGTAGTATGGGATATGGCGGAGCACTCACTGTTACTTTTTTTTTTTATATTCTAAAGTTGTACCTTTTGTCATAACAACACCCCTCACCACTTCTCACTACCCTTCTCATATTCCTCACTTTCTTGTGCCTTGAGTTACTTTCTGAGCTGTCATCTTGAAATAAATGATGCAGTTTTGAGATTTCTCTCCTGTCTCTCACTGTGGTTTCCCTCTCTCCTTGTTCCTCTTCCCTTGGCTTTCCTTCGTCTAGCTCTTCCTTCTGTGGCCTGCCTACCTCTCACAGACATCAATGATAACCAGAACCTTAAGAATAAGTACTTGCTTTCCAATGAGAATCAACGACCTGGCCATTTCTCCACAGCCTCCATGAGCTCGCTGGCATCTTCTCCATCATCCTGTTCTCTTAGCAGTCAGGTGGGATTATCTACGGTTACAAGCATCCAAGAGAGAATCATGTCTACCCCTGGAGGAGAGGAAGCAATTGAGCGGCTCAAGGTAAGTGAGGATTGCAGAATGGACCTTAACCAACCATTCATCAATTTCCATCTCCATTATCTGCAGGCAGCATGTTATAGAGCAGGAGGAGCTGAGCAGATTGTACATAGTGTCCTATCTGCAGGCAGCATGTTATAGAGCAGGAGGAGCTTAGCAGATTGTACATGCTTTGTAGAGTGCAATAGTTTATGTATGTTATAGAGCAGTGATGGGCAACCTTTTTAGCTTGGTGTGTAAAAATTCGCCAAAAAACCGAGCATAACTCGGGTGGTGTGTCACCTTGACAAAAAAACATAATTTTGTGATATTTATAGTTTAAATAACAAATAATCTATAATTATTTAACTTCTAGGGTACTTTAACCCTAAGTTGTGTGATTGATCCTACCATGTACTACAGTCTGGCAGTATATGGGGATTCTCCACATCATCTATTTATTACAATGTGCTGGACAATCTCTCAGCCTCCCGGCTACTGCACCGGGCCGTGTAGGAGCCCAGGATGAAACTTAACTCTCCGGCGGCCGCGTGTCACTGAGAATGGCTGGGCGTGTCACTGAGAATGGCTATGCGTGTCACTGAGAATGGCTGAGCGTGTCACTGAGAATGGCTAATATATATATATATATATATATATATATATGCTAATAACATTTAAGCACAAACTTTACACATTTCTGCAATTACTTTTCATGGAGAAAGAGAACTAGGTTCTTTGTGGGGAGAATCAATGTGCAGGGAAGCAGCTGCAGCTGCCTGGCAGGGCTAAGATCTTCATAAACATGACATTTGTAGTCCTCCCCAGTCCTCTCCGCCCCGTCTAGCAGCCTCCTGCTTCCTGGTTATGGGAGGAGGGGCCGGAGCAGTGCCCTGTGCCTGATCTCAATTCTGTCCTATCTGGAGGTGTGCAGAGCTCGTTGTAGCTGCTAATCAGCTGTCTGCTATTTACAGGGGCAGCAGCGTGTATGGGACTGTCTGCTGCTGACCCTAGGAAAGTGCACAGGCTGCCTGTAGTGTAGGTGAGGCTGCTCTCTGTGCTGATGCAGGCTGACAGTCTATGTCACATTCTCCTGCACTGACCGGCCCCAGATCACTCAGACAGGTCGGCCCACCGGGATTTTTCCCGGTGGAGTGAATGGCCAGTCCGCCCCTAGTTGCCTGATATCTGTTGTTCAATAAAAAACTGAGAGTTGATTTGCACAACTATGCCTCCGTCTGATCCATGAACACGGCTGTTTACCACCACGGGCTTCCCCCTCCATTGACAAGGGACTCATATTACAGACAGTCAGAGGTTGCCCTAGGGAGAACCCGTACATCAGCCTCCCCCTCCTTATTTCGAGCAAACACCACCTGCTGGAGACCTGCCAGGCTGTGAGACAGCCCTCTGGTCCCCATACCAAGCACTGTGACATCAGCGTGCCCTAGGCCGCAATCACCAGCCACTCTGGTATTCTGGGCCCCGGCTGTCTCCAGGCCCCTAGAAAAGGCCAGACCTTTGGGGGATGTTGCATATGTATACTGGAGCACTTCAGTTCCACATGGGGAATTAAATTTGTCATCCAGGTGAGCTGACTCTCTTCAATTTTTTAACAATTGCTCTTCTCCTTGCTCTTAAAAATATATAAATGACGGCTGATTTGAATTAAAAATACCCTTAAGAAACAATATAATTAGAACTGAATAAGGATGTATGGTCATTTGCAGATAACACAAAGAAGCTAAATATATATTGTAAAAGTTTAAATAATCTCACAAACGAGCAGCACTCCGCTTGCTTGCGAATGGCTACATTGAGTTAGCTGAAACGTTGCATTTCCACTTGTGAACAAATATTCCACGCCACGGAGTGCTGCTCGTTTGTGTGATTATTTGGATTCCTGGGATCTTGAGTAGGACCCCTACGAGCATGCACCCACCATTGGATGTTAATCCATTCTTCACTGAGCCGCGCCTTTATCTCTTATACTACTGTAAAGTTTATATGTGGTTAGGTTGGAAAAACTAGAACAAGTAGAACCTCAGTGCCATGAACAGTGATGCAGCCCCTGCAGAAAGTTTGTATGTTATTCATGTGGTTGTGCGGGGTTCTTCCAGATACTCTGGTTTCCTAAAACACAAGTCAGTAAGCTGTACAATTTTTAATAGTTTGTATCTTAAATTATAAAAAGCTAGAATAAAGATTAAGATTAACAAGATTTACATAATTCTATATTTAACCAGGTTGGAAAAATAAGAAAAAGTACAGCCCGAAAGAGAGAGTACCATGTGCTGTTTATGGTCATCACTACTGTGATCTGCTACCTTATTTGTTGGCTGCCTTATGGAGTGGTTGCACTGCTGGCTACATTTGGAAGGCCTGGAATTGTCACTCCCGTTGCAAGCGTTATACCATCAATTCTGGCCAAAAGCAGCACTGTTTGCAATCCACTAATCTACATATTTATGAATAAGCAGGTAAGATTTTACCTTATTTATGTGTCATTATTATGTGTATGAGACCAACAACACAAAAATAATGAACTGAAAAAGATTAGCACTATAGTACAGACAGCCCCACTAGACTTACAAATGACCCTTAGTTATAAACTGACCTCTGTGACTTCTGGTGAAGATATTTGGATGCTGGAAATGCACTGAACTTCAACTCCACGCCCCAGTAGCCTCTTTTCTCCTCCTACTCACAATCTTCGGTGCGCAGCTCCTCGTAGCAGCTCGCCCTCGTCCGACGATCCTGCTGTCTGCGCATGTGAAGAACAGCAGGCCCGTGCCTATGCAGCTCCGCACAGGTGCGGACGAGGGCGTGCAGCTATGAGGAGCTGCGCGCCGAAGATTTTCGGTAGGAGAAAAGAGGCTACTGGGCGTGGAGTAGCCGCGCCGTGTAGCCTCAGCTAGTCCACGCCCCAGTAGCCGTATAAGAAAATTTACATATGTGCCTAATAAAAGTTACCAAAAAGTGCGGGGACATGAGGATTGGCCCTTAAAAGGGCTATCCGCACGTCCTATTGATCCACCTACCACCCGATCTACCTTTATAGGTAGATTTGTGGTGGTAGGTTCCCTTTAAAGCAGGCATATAGAACATGCTAGTTATCAAGTTTTGAATTTGGAAAACATAATTTTATTCAAATTTTTGGCCAAATTTTCATTTTTTTCATAAATAAATACTAAAAATATTGGTTACATTTTTCAACCAACATGAAGTAGAATGCATCACAAAAAAACAATCTAAGAATCACCTGGATATGTTAAAGCATTACAAAGTTATGAACACTTATAGTGACACAGGGCAGATTTTAAAAAAAGAGCCATCTCAGGAAAATGGCCAAGTCATTAAGGGGTTAAGTAAGGTGTTGTATTGAAGGCATTGTATATATGTATTCTAATATTTTGGGTAAAATATCCTTTACCTCTATGGGTTGTGGGATTTGGGGGTAACTTAGCTTCAATATAGAAACCGCTAGGCCTCAGAGACGTCTTTTGTGGTGCTGAGAGCCAAAGCAATAATGTAGGAGCTTGTAGCAACGTAGAAAAAGAAACAGCTTTATTCAGCTTCACAACTATTACAGGAACAAAAATAACAAACCGTTTTGCCCCTACATAGGGTGCTACCTCACTTTTGGAACCCTAGCTACATTCTAGTTTGGTTCAAGAAACACTGCTGATTCTTGGGACAGACCACATGTGTGTCTTCAACTGGTCCATAGTTCTGACTGCAGGACACACAGCGCTGCCTTGCTGTGAGCTCTCCCTCTGGAGTTGGCCCAGGGATGGGAGTGGTCAAGGTCCTTTTCAACCCTGGTTTTGGGTCGGTCTCCAGTATCCTCTAGGTTCACCATCTTACAGGGTTAATATCCTTTACCTCTATGGGTTAATGAAGTGAGTGGGGGTTAGCTGGCATAATATGGCCACATCTGGTTCTCTCTCTTTTTTAATTTTAAACTTTACTTGATTTTGAGAAGAATAAAGATATGTGTATTAATTTTTTTTTGGAGTTCCATTTATCTTCAAGATTTTTTCAAATTTATTTTGTCACATTTCTATGTTTTTTATTTTGCCTGCCTTTTTTCATTTGACATGAAATTTTTGGCCGTACTTGGATACGCCCTCTAGATGTTGGTAATTTACTATACTTTAGCTATAACAGTTATCACAGGTGTCTGCAATTAGGATTTATTGGTAATCCTGATTCTTATGACAAACCAACATTTTTAAAATCCAGTTGTCACAGAGGCCAAAAAAATTGTGTCTTGTGCCACAATTACAAAATATACCAGTTCCAACTTACATACAAATTCAACTTAAGAACAAACCTACAGAACCTATCTTGTATGTAACCTGGGGACTGCCTGTATTTGATTAAAAATTCACAATTTTTTTTAGTTCCAAAATTACTAGATTGCCTTCCTATATTTACCACTCACTGTGATCATGAGCAGTGCTCACTGCACATCAAGTGAACACAGTCCATGACTGGTGATTGTCTATACCTGTAAAAAAAAAAATCTAAATCACCCGGGGGAACTTATAATTTTCCTTTTTGTTTATGTTTGGCGTTGTTTTGGCACACTTGTGGTACAAATGCTGTTTTGCAACTTTCCATTGCGCCAAATGTACATAGGACAGTGTAGCGTGACTTTAAGGTGGATTTGGGACACTAAACCTTAGTGGGGGCGTTTATATTTAGCTAGATGTAAGTCCGAGGAAGCACACAAGAGCTCTCGGTGTCTCCTTTTTCAATGATTCAATGAAGTTGGAACACTTCAGGCTTCATAGCAGTGAATCTTCAATTTATGCCCATCAATCTGGCATTATTAGTACTAGTACTGAGCTGTGCCCATATGTCCAGGATAGGAGCAGTAGTATTGCATCCATATATACAGGATAGAAGTAGAAGTAATGAACTGTGCCCGTATATATAGGATAGGAGTAGTAGTACTGGCAGGGTTTGTATATAGCGGATAAGAGTAGTAGAACTGAGCTTTGCCCAAATATACAGTACAGAGATAGTAATACTGTTCTGAGCCCATACATACTGTATAAGAGTGGTAGTACTGTGCTGTGCCCATATATATATATATGATAAAAGTAGTAGTACTACGCTGTATTCATTTATACATGATAGGAGTAGTAGTGTAGTGCTGTGCCTATATATATACAGGATAGGAATTGTAGTACTATGCTTTATACATATAATTTGGAGAAGAACTTCTCTCAGTGGATATCAAGATGAAAAAAAGGACCTGCCATTTAACTTGGATTAAAAAATACATGAAAAACAAAACAATAAAACTTCAACAACGCGTTTTGCGCCTACTACTTACTTCGTCAAGTCAATAAATATACATGTAGTTACATTGTATAATCCGGAAGTGATATCGAAGATTAACCGGAGAAAAAAAAGAAAGAAAATAAATCCTTCAAATAGATTAATTCATGAGTATTTATAGTTAAACAATTCATAATGTATATACTACAAATTAAATATTATCTAAAACCAATATTAGACAATTCAAAATAAATAGTTATGCATAAAATTAAATAAAATAACATATTCCTAATCACGCATGCGCACTGGCCCGCTATCTTTCGTGGGTTATTCCGGCGTGCAGAGACGGGAACCAACCTCCCGAAACGTTGTTTATTTTGTTCATTCCTATGCTATTTAAGATCTGCAATTGACTGCCAGTGTATTGTCCTATGTTTGAGAAAGGGTGTTGTACACCCGAAACGCGTCATTATTGGGCATTTTTTATGTTTGTATATTTTAAAAACAAAAGGATTAAAAGTACTAATTTCTTGCAAGCTGAAGGTAATTGATTTTTTTGGGAATGTGTACTGTCAGTGCCCCACGATAGTCTTGGTGCAGTTTTTCCTATATTCTTCATATTTATAGTTAAACAATTCATAATGTATATACTACAAATTAAATATTATCTAAAACCAATATTAGACAATTCAAAATAAATAGTTATGCATAAAATTAAATAAAATAACATATATCTGTGAATCCTGATCACCGTGGTCTCGTTCCTTGAAACGCTAGCGAAATGCATAATTCTATTATGGCGGCTCAGAGATAGTGATGGAACGCTTGTAACTACAGTGGCCGAAAGTAGTCAAAAAGGTATTGAGGGCAAATTATAGCAGCATAGAGATAGTAATGGAACCCTAGTGGAATGCTTATAACTACGGTGGCCGAGGGTGACCAAGAAGGTATTGAAGGCAAGGCATTGGATGCATCAATGCTGTTCACGTAACAGGCAGAAGAGAAATTACACTACCGCTTCGGAAATTTCATTGGGGCCCTCCTGACTAAGGGTATGTAACTTATACATCCAGTAAACCTCTCTCCGACATAACGTCTGGTATTGATTTGTCGCATTATCGCTGATGTGATCTATTTGGCTGATAATCATCAGTTTTTCATTTTTCTGATGTTTAAAAATAAAGTGTTTAGACAACCCATGTTTCAAAAAGCCTTTCTTAATATTTCCTCTATGACCTGTGAGACGGTCATGCAGTTGTTGTGTTGTCCTACCAACATACTGCAGGCTACCAAAGCTCCTCAGACAGATCCTCAAAGTCCAGGGCCCCAGAGCCACTGCTACCGCTGCTAGCTGCACCTCTGGTATGAAAACTTCTTTATCACAGAGAACGATAACCAAGAAAACTAATATAAGATAACTAATGGATTTGTCACTTCTGATTTATTATTATATCAGAAAAAATAGGAATAGAAATAAGAATGACCAGTCACAAGGTGCAATGTCTATGCCATTTTCAGAACACTTTAAAAAGTTGTACAATATGTCTATATTCTTGTTCACTCAGTTTATGCAAAAGCACACAAAAAGGATGCAGATTCCATGAGAAAAAAGGATTCATCTAGAGACACCACATGATAGCAATATGATACAATCAGGCAAGGATTTAGATACAGAACAGTACATGCAATACACATGTAACCACAAATACGGCAATCTGGAATAATCAGGGTCAAGTCTTTATGCTCTTTCCTTGCTGATAACAATTTCCTGCATAATACTTGTGCTTTTTATGTTCAAATCTTAGTCCAATAGGTGTAAACAAGTGGGGTATTAGTTAAAGTAGTATTCCCATCATACTAAAGTCTGTCTGGCCCTAAAAACAATAATGAGTGGGGATGTATGGAGGGAGGACTAGGTGCACCGCTATGCAGGGAAACCTTGATTGTCAGAATAATGGACACAACACACAGTTCAGTAAAAAAAAAATCAAACTGTTTATTTACAAGAAATCTTCTATACATTGTGCATACATAAAAATGTACAAAACCAAAATAGAAAAAGTGTTCAAATGTGTACAAACATTGTTCAAAAATGATGCAACTTGGAAACATATTAAATTTTATTTGATGGACATCAAGCCAGAAAGTTAAAAATAAATTGTTACCAAAAGACCATCAAAGCTAGTAAAAAATTAGTCTGGCTTTGAATCGAAAACACTAAGAATACAAAAAGATCAGGTAAAATTTATGAGTGATCCTGCAACTCAGGCTGAAAGAATACAATAGATCCATTAGATGTGAATTTTTTTCAGAATCCGTCACAATGGATGCACAGGGATACATTGGAGCACCGCAAGAGACAGACTGCTGTACAGATAAATGACCCCATAAATTCTAGTCTGTGGTCCCGCTATAATAGATCATCTCTAGTTTTAATACTGTATCCTTTCCCCAATACACATGACGGACACTTGCCTTATGCTCACTGAATTTATCAGTTGTAAATCCAGTGCTTAGGTTTATCAGGTTTAAGTGCAAGGAATCACCAACTTTAGAGCCATTGAGAACGTTATACTGACTCCGAGCTTAGTGAATCGTAGATAAAGTGCAACCCGATGCTTGGCAATGAACGAGATATAAACAGTATACATTTTGTGGGTGCACAGTGTACGTGTGCCAGCATGTGGCAGGTGAGGCAGATAGAAAATGTTGTGTTCTATTCTACTGTACAGTATATTAGCGCCAAAGAGTGCCACATATATTAAAACCTCTGTGAAAAGCATGTGGTCACGGATCAAGTAGTAATTACTTCATAACAGTTCCTTACATCGTAAATCTTCAAGATCATTTGAACATAAATACAGTGAAGAAGAGTCTCACGACTAGATCTTCCTATTTATCTCACTCTAATCTACCATGCGATATTTGCGAAGCATTGGTCCTTGGACCAGGGTCACTGCATCCTCCCGCCAATACAACAGTGTTAGTTCAGTACTGTGAGCATTAGGTTTAGCAGCAGAATGAGACACATTAATGCAGATATCTAACAACTAACGAGTATGCAAATGAGGAAAAAAAATCATCACATTTCTAGCCTGTTACTGTGCAAAATAACAAAGTATCAAAAGCGGCCAGGGCTTACCAAGCCTTCTCTTTGTGTATGGACACATCTTATTAAGCTATGGCTGTAATGAACACTATGGCTGAATATTTCAGTGGTATAACCGGAAGCAAACTACACAGTATTAAGACTCTCACACCCAATTACAGGCTCACATCTACCTTTCTAAACAAGCATCTAGCATGTCCTGCAGCCTATATGTCCTATTCTATAGATATCTTAAAGAAACAAATACCTTATTAACACTTTGTTATGTAGCAATTTTGTTTATGAAAAACATTTCATACTACACATGATCGTTGTGCCCATCCAACTGGTGACCACATAAAGTATATCTACAGCTGTGAATGGCCATATTGACCTTCTAATCAGAAGGCAGATCTCAAGGTCACACATTGAGGAAGATGTACTGATGAAAGTCCATGTGTTCTGTAAGCTGACAGTTTCTAAATACATAGCAAGAATATGGCACATTATGGTTTGATGGGAGCAGATCTTTAGGTCCATATTAGAATATTGACAACCCCCGACCACCCTCCTTCCACCAGACATAAGCGAAGCAGTAATAAGTACTCATTGGCTTAGACAAATATTACTATGCCCACCAACCAACCAGCTTAAATTTAAAGACCAATTCATTTAGATGGTCTAAGCAATATCGTTTTCAAGTATTGTTGGTCTAACAACAGTAACAAGTTATTGCACATTATTTCCATAGGCGATTTATGCATTCTTATGTAATGTGGTCATTTAAAGGACAATGCAATGTACTGAAGCCTGGCAGAGTAACTTTTCCTTTCCGGAGGAGATTGTCTTCTGTCCCTTGGTTTATCCGTTGAATGAGCATTTTCTCATAGAGGAGGGGGTGATATGCACCGAGGGTACATGCTGCATCATAGTATTGCTCATGGTAGTGGCACAGATCAGTCTGGCGGTATGATGGGATGTATTCATACACATGCACTTTCTCACACAGAGACATCATAATGAGGATACCTAACAAATATAAGCACAGAAAGAAAAATACATAAGAAACTGAATTCTAATACAGAAAGATACATATTTAAAATATTACTTTTTCTAGCCTGTCACACAAGATGTAAGCATGTATTCTTTGTACTCTCAGCTTCTAATACTCAGTAGTATCAGTAATAGACTGTTACAGGAAAGTTGTCAATCACAGGCTCCAATTTCAGTTAATAAAATACTATATTGAACAATTTTTCATAAAACTACAGATCATTTTGTTTGGCTGTCTATTACCATTCTGCGCATAGAAAGCATGTCACTTGATGGAGATGTATTATGCTGTTTTGTGTATGCAGGTCCAATGCAGATCAATGGTTACACACTGCAAGCAAACTATGTGTTTTCTCTGTTTTGTGAATTAAATGTAATACTTTTTAACAGTGTGACCAATCTGTTAAACTGCTCTGTTTAACTTTTACCAAAATGTGATAAAAATGTAACATAACAGTAAACTTTGTCACATTTATCTTTAGAATGTAGAAAAGATGAGCTGAAAAAAATAACACAGGAACACTGTATAACTTAAAAGGAACCTGTCGTCACGAAGTTTATTTTTACATGACAGGTATCGATGCCATGTTGAGTTTAAAAATGCCTGTGTTGGCATTCTGAATACTTTGGGCTCATTTAGGCGTCAATGGTGGCCCAGCGGCGGTATGGTGCCACACCCGCCGTACACCACAGAAAGATAGAGCATGCTCTATCTTTTTGCGAGTGTGCGGCCGTGCACCGCTGTTTTCTATGGAGGGAGGAGGGGCCACTTCCTCCTCCTCTCCACCACACTGCTTTATAAAAGTTTAAGATATGTGATAATGTATGTTGTAAAGTAACATGAAAGCAAAAATCGCAGTTAGGACTGTGGAGGGCGTTTTTTTTTTTGTTTAATAAATCTTATAGTTTTTTTTAAATGGTACATTTCTTTAATAAATAGATTGAGAGTGTAAGATAGTATTATTTAATGAATCTGCTTAACTATGTTAACATTATGCTTTGTTTTCCTTCTAGTTTTACAAATGCTTCCTTTTACTCTTCCACTGCCATCCATCATCACCAATCGATGGAAAATCCCTGTGCCAATCAAACCTAACAGTTATCCAGCTCAACCAAAGACTCAACAGCACTATCACCCCGAAAGATACACTGATCCCTGGAAGTGCTGAGAAGGTTCCATGCTTATCGAGTCAAGATAAAGATACCTCTGACACAAACGAACGCATCTCCAAGCAAAATAAAAAGAATTCTGCTTTGTGATTTCCTTGCAATTATATCATTAGACAATTATCAATGAGGTCAATTTCATTCCATGAACCAAAGAAATGAAGTTCTGTTGTGAGGCTGATTGAAAGCATGTCAATACTGTGGTCAGATAATATAGTCCCATCTTATATGAATGGAGTATAGGCTGCAGCTATGTGTACAGAAAGATATTCTAGACCTAAAAAATGAACAAATATGCAGTAAGACATTGATATGGAACGTGAAAGCTGCACATATAGTTTTCTACAAATACACATTGTCATCCTGGTAGCAGGATCCTATTGTGCAACACACATGCACCAAGATTTAGGAAATATTAACTGGCTGTTCTCGGGTAATGACTTGCTAGACATCTAGGAAAGGTTTGTAAGGAGAATGATATGTCACATGTGTCTATCACCTTAACCTACAGTATAAGACAACTTTGGTCCATGCACCTTACTAGTGTGTATGCATGCTCTAAAGAGGAGTTCCCCATCCTGGCACAGAATCACATTGTGGCAATTTGTGAGCTTATTTGCCATGGAGTTCAATGGGGGTCCTTGAATACTGCATCCCCCATGTAAAAATGTGATGTGGCCGGCAACCCCGCCCACCTGGGTATTTTCAAAAGTTTTTCACCAGCATGGAAATCCAATGGTTAAACTTTGTATCTACATCTCCCTGTCCCATGGGCTCACAATCTAATCAACCTACCAGTATGTTTTGGAGTGTGGTAGGAAACCAGAGGACCCCAACATAAACATGGAGAGAACACACAAACTCTTTACAGATGTTGATCTGGGTGGGACTTGAACCCAGGACCCCAGCACTGCAAGCCTCTGTGATTTCAGGAAATATACTGAAATATAATGATGTTAACAGTTTATATACACCTATATATATACCTGCCACTGAACTCTACTGTCCCTTACATACAATTGGTAATAGTTTGTTTGTTTGTTTGTAGTCTGTTTCCACGGAGACATATAGGCTTGCAAAAGAAAGATCTACTGCACAATTGATTTGTCTTATATTTTAGATGACATACTGGGCCATAACCAATAGCTGTAAAGGTATGCATACCTTTTAATACAAAGGGATCTAATGATTTTTCTGCTAAAAATCAATCATTGCAGGAATGTGTAAACCCCAGAGCTGCCTCTTTGTGCGTCTCATAATATTAACCAGCTACTTCTATGTTCTTATGCCAACAAATAAAGTGACAATGAATTGTGAAGGTATAACAATGGCCATACAGGTTTCTAGACACTTTGAATGGCATGTAACAGCAGCCATTCGTAGTGGTTGTCACCTCGCCTCTCTAACACTGCAGGAGCCAACATAAAAACTCAGATATTAGAAGACTTTACATAAAAGGAAAGCAGAGGGCCATATGATTATAGGGCTTTTTAATGTTAAGAGGCTATTTACACAGAAATTGTGCCTCACTGCCTGCATATTACAATGTCAGAAGATGGATGTACATTTTATTTAAAAGCTGAGTGGTGCTTTATCTATCTGTCCATGCAAAAGCCGCAGGTAGGGCAAACGACATTTTTAGGCAGCATGATACTGTATTAAAGTTACTTTTACAAATGTGACAATAACAGTAGAGATAGTAGAGAATGTGACAATAACAGTAGAGATAGTAGAGATAGTATGAAGTCACACATGAAAGTTAGAGGTGATTATTTACATTAGATGTATGTATGTGGAATAAGGGCTAGCTGTTGTAGGAGCTTCATACAAGTATTTTCACCTAATAATTGTGATTGACATGTGTTATAAAGACGGTGACTCTATAATGCAAACCAAATCTAAATCTGTGGTTGTAAAACTAACAAAAGGTTTGATGTTATGGGAAAAGCTTGAACTTGAAATCCAGTATATGCAATGAGACCATGGCATGTTAATATGGAAAGCAACGCTCCAGGCTATGCAATATTACCTTGCCTACTCCATAGCCATGGGTTCCATAAGAGTACAGCCACAACAGAATGAAAGGTAGAAGAAAAAATAAATCTGGGATCTGAGCCAAGATGTAGCGATGTCTTATTTAATGCACTACTGAGATAGTCTGTTAATAGCTTGGCTGCTCTGCAGGGAGGGACATTGTGAAGTGGGCATAGTGGGAGCTCTACCAGCAGGTAACATATGGAAAAGGCACTTTGGATAATTTCATGCGCAGCGGACAAAAACACACCATGTAGGAGTATCTTTGGATGATATTCTGCTGATTAGATTTTACAGCACATAATTACTGCATTTTATATAAAGTGTATAATGTATAGTATAGTAAATGATATGCAAATTCACCATGACAATCTAAACATGGTTATATAGAACAATGTTATGTACTTTTCTTTCTGTGCCACTTTTCTGGAGTGTTTTGCCAAACTCTGCAACATATTTGGCCTTTAAGCATAAGTTATTTGTTACTTCTTTGCCATTTTGCAAGCATGCTGTTTTAATTTGCTCAAGATCTATCATTTGCAACTTTTTAAAAGGCGCATAAAAACTTTAAAAATGCACCACTGAAAAGGTGGCTAAAAAGAACTTTTCTTGTGCGATTTTTCATGTGACTTTTTAACATTTTATGACTTCTAAGAAGAAGAGGGCACTTTTGAAACGGATGTATCTTCTATACTGTGAAACACATTTCTGGTGTCATAGGTGCTACAGAAATCCATTTATAAAGTTACTGTCGGTAATGCGATTATTATATACAGCTCCCGCTCCCGACTGTAACTTTAACTGATATCTATGGTTCTGTGGCATGTAAAAACACAATCCTAGTACTATTAAAGGGGAGATTTACCTTTTTATAAAATGACACTAGGGCTGTGTTTTTACGTGCCATGGTTCAGAACATATAGCTGTTTGAGGTGTATCTACGTTCTGCTTGAAAGTTTCAAGTTATAGCTTTTAAAATGTGCCTGTCAGCTGGAGAAGTAGGAGCACTCATGCATTTTTTTTTTAATTTTTAGAATTTATGGTAATTCATAAAAGCTTGTAATTAATCCTTTTCTGACCATGGTAATTGGTAAGTAAATGTCCAGATAATGTTTTGCTGTTCTGTAATGCTCTTCTTTAAATTATTTTAATATCTTTGGAAGTGCTTTACAAAGCATAACAATTTTTTTTCTCTACAAATGTGAGACTTTAACTTTAAGTTTTATTAATTAAATGATTTTTCTTTATAGAATTAGCAGTCAAATTACTAGGCACTAGGTCTTATTTTCTGGGGATATTTTATTTTTTATGAACAAAAAAATCTACAACTTCTCCAACACCCAAACTCTGAATTTCTTGTGATTCCACTTCTATTGGAGTCATTGGCCCCAATCTCTCAATAGCACTTCCCTTAAATCAGCCCTTCTTGTCCTGGTAGCTGCTTGTAGAGCATTTATAGTGTAACAATATTTCTTAGCTGCAAAGAAATTGTACTAGGTTTTATTTTCAGGGGGTGTCTTATTTTAGGGAGGAATAAGCACTTTAATATCACATCAGGATTGTGTTTCTAGATTTGTACTGTTAAACTAACAGTTGAGAATGGAAAGGAGTACCTAGGTGCATCTATGCTACATTTCAGAAAATATGGCGTTTGAAGTGCGCCACTTTTATTACGTTTACAAATGTGTTAGCTGCACAGGGCAGATAAAACTATCCTAGCTAGTGAAAGTCTCACAAGTCTGCAGACCATAGCATAATGACAGTTAGATTTACTGAAGCAGTAATCCTGCAAGCAGCAGAAGCGAGCTGCAAGCGGCTGACTTCCACTATAGTAATAAATGAATTCTGATGATCCAGACGGCTCAGTGTGATCAGTTTGTGAAGTGTGCTACTCCAAAACTGCTGAAACTAAACTTTTGACAAAATGAGACAGAAAAAACAAACTAGCCCAAAATAAACATGCCAGAAAAGTGGCTTTAAAAATCCTTGATGATAGATCGGGCCAATTGTCTTTGTGTCTTGTAATTATATAAAGTATATTTTTTTATGTGGACTTTATTGTGAAACAATAGAATGTAAACATTCCCCCCTGAGAAAAAAACTAACTTTGTGTAATGGAAGTTGTATATTTTTATCTTTTTGAATAATATGCACAATGCTTTTAGCATATCTGAACTAAAATCAGACTGAAGCTGTGCCACAGGGTCCCAGAAAGGGCTTTAGAACTGAAGAAGTAGAGTATTGATCTTCCATAAAGATTCTACTAATTTTAGCAGTGCCATGCTACTTGTAATAACAGCTTTTCTGATGGCTGTCGCCATGTCCTGCTTCATAACTGTTTCTTTCTTTTATACATATACTAGTAAATGAAAGCTGAATTCTGAATTGTGAAGTTAATATGGAACAATGGGGGACATTTACCAGGGCTTCTGCAACAACAGGAATTGTGATTAGATCACCCTCTTATGTCAAATCCAAGCCAAGTGGACATGGAATGGGGTGCATGCTGTGGTGGAGCCCACTTGCTATAGCCTGCTCTACTTCAGGCCTCAATGGGCTCCTGTAACAGCCAATTCTACTCTATACAGAAGGTAGATGTGCTGGTGTATGATAATTTCCCCCCATTGTGTGGCTTTGTGCAGCTAATGGGTAAAAGTATTTTTTTTCAGTATTATTGATTATAATTTAGTACTATGTCTGATGCAATCTGAATATTTATGGTACAGTATAGCCTGTATTTAAAGCGTAACTAAACTTTTAACATATTGAATAAATCAGAAGTGCAGGTTTTAAAGAAATTTGTTCTTATGCTTTTCTTATTCCCTTAAACCAATAAAGAAAAATAAATGAATACAATTAGACTCAATGCCATTAATCACTAAATGGGGCTTAAATAGTCTTCCTTTATGATTCAAAAAATGTTTTGGCCTTTCTAACGTAGGTGGAGTTATCTCCAAGATGGCCACCACATCATACTACAAGACCCATGATCCCTCAGTTCTCGGTAACTCCTCCTCCCTCTTATGCTCTGCTCCTGGTGATGATGTAACAGACTGTCTTGCTCTGTTACCATAGTAATGATGTGTGTAACTGCCATCACTGCACATTGCCTCACTGACATGGTGTCTCATCACAACACTGGCCATACTGGATGCACTGCAAGCAACCGACTACGGCCAATCATAGTGATGATTACATGACCTGCCCAGACAGGTGCAGGACATGTGATGTGGACATGTGACCAGCGACCATCTTCTGTCCTGTGTCTCTTCCACTGGGAGAAAATCAATGGACTGATTAAAGGGCCAGTAGCATTTAAATTCTTCATTATAGTGTATGTCAGCAGCATTTTTCTGCTAAGGGAAGCAACATTTTTAAATAACAACTAATTACACATTAGCTTAGATTTTAATTATTTGAATATGAATTATGTCTAGTTTTTTCTTGCCTTGAACCTGACATCTGTTTACCTCGATTTAGACACAAGCAGTTTCACCTTCATAAAGTTGAAACATAATATTGTATAAACTGGTGGGTGGTATACAAGTTGTACCCACAAATATCCCTCACATAGACTGTACCCACTCAGTTGATGAAACATTATAAAAGGTTTATGTTTGGTCCCATCTGATTATATGATATAGACACACATATACACTGTACATGTATATTACAATCTTGCCCTGGCTACAATGTCTGTAATATGTTGTAACTACTACAGTCATGTATGATCCTATAGTAAAAGTCATATATTTGTTATGTATGGTTGAGTTTCACTGCCACATTCACTTGTGTAAGACACTATTGCATCCTAGCACACAATAAGTGCTTCTCACTTGTGATAAGTTGCTGTGCAGTTTAAAGGTTATTTGAAGTTATGTTCTCAACACAATAGCTTTTTACATTTTTACCTAAGTTAAGTATTGTTGAATTCTGAATGCAAATAATAAAAAAGTCCCAGTCTTCTGTTCTCTGTCTTGTCTGTTTATCAGGAATATGGAAATATAGTATATGTGGGATGATGCTGCACATGTGAGTATGTGTGAGTTTGACATGTAATGCCACCTGTCAGAGATTCTATACTATGCGCAATAAGGTATGTAAATGCTGACAATGCAGATCCCACTATGGTTGCTTTGTATGAATACTAATATCAGTAATTGGAGTCACCACCTTTTGCTTCTGTAGGTGTTGATGGCTTGCAGGCATTGTTGTCTGCTTCTTTTTATAGAATGACTACTGCACATCACTGTTTCAGAGATGCTTGACAATAAATGCTTGCCTAAGGTGAAGTCACAACCTGGAAGCTAATAGTTACAGATTTTACCATTCCAAGCCTTCCTTATGTTATCACTAGTGGAGAAGCTGCTGTCTCTTTAGACATTAAGCCTCCAATGAAGACAAGCTCTCAGTATTATATGGTTAAGATGACTGATAGTGAGGAATCATTGAAATCTTCGGCATACTGTACAGCTACAGATGAATGGATAACAGTATGGCAGCATATGGGGATTTTCCACATCATTTTTTATAATGTGCAAACCACATATTGTAATAAATGGGTTAAAACGAGACAAGTCTTTGCATGAACCGAGGCTATCATGGTTAAAGATCGTCACTCCCTAATGACATCACAGGGAGCGACGAGCCTGTGAGCCCTCTTCACACAGAGGCAGCCGACATGTGATGTATTAATACGTCACACATCGGTAAGGGTTTAAGAGCCGTAACTTTGGGTTAGTGGCACCTAGAATCACAACTTGGTGTCATAAAAAAGACTGTCACTTTAACAGTTAAAATCTTCGATTTTCTGGCAGCTAGAACCACAAACCACATATCTTCTAAAAAAAGAGACTCTCATTTTCATATGGCACCCTAATTTTGATTCTAGGTGCCACCGATCCAAAAACTTCCGACTTCTTAGTCAGTAGGTAGAATGAAAGAGGAGACAGATGCACAAAGGAGCGTCACACAGCTCACTGATAAAGTAAACAATTACTTTGAGCGTAGATACATTTTAGAAAGGTATAACATGAACATATGTTCATGTTGTTACTCTCTCCTACTAAGGACATCATAGAGCTTTAAAATTTGATTCCCTGCTCCTAATCTTGTTGCATTTGACCTCCCCAACCCCCCAGAACTTGTCCAAATACTTGCAAGTAGCACGTAAACACCACCCTTTCCTGAATAAAAATATACCTACAAATTCTTATGAACCGCTGGAGGTTCTATTATTGCTCAAGTAATACAATTGCGCATATACTACATTCATTTTAAACTGACCTTTAGTTTGGTTTAGGGATATATAGTTTTTTTTTATTCATTTGAGCTTCAGTGTACGTGAGTGTAAAATAACATATCTACGTAAAAAACTTTGTTGCACTCCACAGATTTAACATTCACTATGTTGCATATTTTGGTGAATATGCACATTTATCCTTCAGCTGTTTGGAATGGGTAACTCCGTGACGACAAGTGTCATACATAGAGGTCCTCTAAGTGAAGGCACTGGTAGCATTGTGCACAGCAGTTTAAAAAAGTTTCTAAAAGCAATCTTTATGTAAATTCATTCTGTGATGCTGTTACTCACTGTGGAAAGGGGCAGCGAAGCTGAGGCTGATTTGCATTAGAAATAATGGGATTTTTTTTTTAATGACAGATGAGAAATAGTAAAAGTGTGTGGTAGTCTTATACAACACCCTATACATTGCTGGTTCTACTTGTGAGGTGATTTGGGATCTGTCAGTCCTCCTATGAATCCTTTGTCTGTATCAACATATCTGTTGCAATACAGAGGCTCAAAGCTTTACATAAATCTGGAGTCTTGTAGAATAGGGCATATCCCATGATACAGATCTCGGTAAATGTTTCACATCAGTAAAGCTAATTGTGAAGGAAAATACTGTGGGTGTTGCATTAAAGAGGGAAGCCTGTGAAAAGTGAACAATCTATGAGTGCAACTACATTTGGAAAGGAGACAAATAGTTAGACTTTTCATTGCTTTGCTGTTCTTATTGCCTTAAGCGTGTTAAAACTAATCTATACACGGTGTCTTGTGGAACTCATTGCATTCCTAATGTACCCCTGGGCACAGTAACATTGCTTAGAGTTAATGGCTTCCCATACGAAGCTGAACTCTTCCCACTTACAAAATATTTCAGCACTTGCTTGTAGTGGAAGACTTTAATTTGGTTTGGTATAATTACCTTTTAGTCAATAGGGGCCATTAGAGATTGCAGTTGAGGTTACAGTTAAAAGCTGCAGTGCGCCATTATTCACGTACAGAAGACGTGTCATTAATCAATATGCTAAACCAACCTACCAATGAATCCTGAAGAGGGCGGATTAGGCTGGATTTTCTCATTGCTGTTCTCTTGGATTATTTTCCACAGTTCCCACGTAAATTTGGGATGAAGAATGTAAAAAGGCTGGTTTGGATTCTTCTTCCGATGTTGTTCATATGGTGGGAAAAGATTGTAATCTGGTTTGTGGTACCACTGCAAACAGAAAGGAATATAATCAAACAGTGACTGAAAAAAGGCAATTTACTCACAGCAGTAAAACACACAGAATAATGACCATAAGAACTATAAGGATGGTTCAGAATTCCAAGCTACATTGCATCCTCATTATTTATAACATTATAATATGATTTATTATTGGGCATTATATTTATAGTATATACTACAGTATGGTCAATGATTTATTAGTATGGGGCATGATTTATCATTTAACTCCTTAACTCCCTGGTCGTTTTTGTTTTTGTGTTTCCATTTTTTACTCGCCACCTTCAAAAATCCAAAACTTTTAAAATTTTCCATGTACAGAGCTGTGTGTGGGCTCGTTTCTTTCCTAACAAAGTGATGGAATGTAATATTTTATGCCGTTTACTGGGGAGTGGAAATAAAATTCCAAATACAGTTAAACTGGTGAAAAAACACATTTGTGTTGTGTTTTCTTGTGGGCTTGGTTCATGCAGGTTTCTCTTGGCGCCCCAAATGACATGTCTCCTTTATTCTTTGGGTTGATCATGGGGATACAAAATTTATATAGGTTTTAATACATGTAAAAAAAAAACCCTTTGTGAGATGTAAATCTTGGTGGGACGAGCTGACGTTTTATTTGCTGCCATTTCGGGAACTGCACAACATTTTCATCAATTTTTTTATAAAAGTTTTATAAGTGGAAAAATGGCAAAAAGGAGGCTTTTTGACATGTGGGCGCTAGGTCTGAGAAAGCACAGTCTGTCTGTCACCTTGGGACATAAAAAGAATAAAGATTTTTTTGGATCAGAAGATGTGAGTGCTGCCCATTTTACTTCTATTTTCACATTTGGGCAACACCCAAAGTTCCTCAACACCAGGAATAACCTTTATGATATTTTCATAAATCGGCACTTGGGGATGCTGCGATACCCAACATGTTTATGATTTTAGCTGTTTATTTTTATATAAATTATAGGTAAATGGTATAGATTTAAAAAAAATATATATTATGTTTCAGACCCCTATGGTACTGAAAATTTAAAGCACTCCCTTATCTTAATTAAAAAAAATAACATACCATATGGAGGTCAGCATAATATGGGGATGGATCCCATGCGACTAAAGTGACATCTTTGTATAAAGAACTATCTGCAAAATGGTGGCTTGGATTTGTAAGAATCTGCAATTAAAATAAAACATTGTTAAAAATGTCAATATTCACTGGTGTAAACTAACATTGACAAAACCTACTATATAGATATATCCATTAAATGTAAATCATTGTAAAAAAAATTGGATTATTTCAATTCTTATTAACAGTGAAAAAAGCATTGTTTTTTCCATAAACATAAATAAATCGTAGAGGCCGTATATAAATGATGCACATCGATTTGTGAGAACCATAAATTATAAAAATTATTATTATTATTATTGTTATCATAATAGTCTGATTTATATGAAAATTATAACTGTTGAAACTTACATCATAGTGGAGGAGTACAATGCACATGTACGGTTTTAGAAACAAGAATCCATCGCAGATTGTAAGCATGATACAGACATAGTAAGAGTATGATCACTTGTCCATATACTTATATACAGGCAGTCCCCGGGTTAGATAGCTTTCTTGGGTTTGTACTTAAGTTGAATTTGTACGTAAGTTGAAACTGTATATTTTTTAATAGTAGCTCCAGACAAAAAACATTTTTTTTGCCCCAGTGACAATTGGATGCTTAAAAATGTTGCTGTAATGGGACCAAGGATGATCAATAATGATTGATTACAGACATCTTACAGCTGATCATTGCAGTCTGGGACTATAGTAAACCATCCAGAGAGCTTCACCAGAGGTCACAGTGGGCAGAGGGGTCCGTCTTTAACTAGGGGTCGTCTGTAAGTCGGGTGTCCTTAAGTTTGGGGCCGCCTTTATATATATATTGTGTATGTATGTGTAAGTATATATAGTACATGTGCACTTGTGTTTGTTTTTTACAAATGTTTGCAAGTTTCAGCTAATCACTTATTGATGGCTTGCTGTCAGCATTAAACATTGTAACTATCCCCTCTGGCTGTTCCCTGTACTAACCACTAGATGTCACTGTAGATTGCAGTCAGAACCCCTTATCTTGCTTTTCAGTAATAAATGATGTGAATTTGCCTTTGTTAAACCACTGTAAACAGTATAGCAACTGGGAATGACTCAATCCAGGGTGTCATGAATAAATACTAGAGCAGACACTGTGTCAGTACTAACCACTATCCGATTGCTAAACATGAAACAAGGTCTTACCTGTGAATTTATAATGCGCATGGTGGTTTTGTTTCCAACATCTTTTTCATAGTTGCGAGTTGGAGCAGAATTAAATCTCAGCACAGCATCATGGGCATCTGTGCAATGTAAAAAGATAGTTACATTACTTTAGGGTATAGTAAAAACATGACCAAGTAAAAAACCTCTTCATGTACCCTAAATCAATAGAAAATGAAAGGGAATGCCAAAAAAACCATTGTAAAACATTGTATAATACAATGCATATATAAAACACAATAATTATGACACTAAAGATACAAATAGGATATGTGCTTTGGAGGCTAGCAATGCTTCCATAGGAGAACCAGTCACCTGCTTGGGAGCACAAAATGTCTATGTGACAAACACAAAGTGGGGCATTTCAATTGTGAACATGGGAAATTCACATGCGCACATCACAGGCCGTTCTCAATGTATAAATCTATTTATTGCATGTCTGTATTACAGTCTTGTTAACAGCGCTTCCAGAACATTTCCAAGTTGTGATTTGTGGCCCTTTTTCATGATAAAGGAGAAGTACTTTTATGTGACTGTCTTTATTATCAATACAGACCTAGCGTTATGGACTCACATGTTGTGATATGACACCTTAATGTAGCCGCATCACTCTGAATAAGACTCCTATATGGTCAGCAAGGCCTGCTTGTAACTACAGGACCTGCCGGCATCGGTGCAGCATTACAATAACATCAGTCACTTCTGCCCTGTATTATAAACAATCGGTTCTTCTTGTAGTAACACAAATATGGGATAGACTAAATTACTTCTCGGTAAACCCATAAATCCGATTATTAGTAGTCATCTTTATATCTATCTGTATACAGTATTGTCACATATTGCATTGAAAGTGTCAAGTTGTTTCCCTCCACATTACTTCCCACATGCATGCCTTCACTCAAGGTATCCAAGTATATGAGGAAAATATTGCTGCCAAAAATACCCTGACACTAACAAGCCTGTAAAGCCATGGATAGATGAGGTCTGCTACCCCACTGCCACATCTTCCTCACATAATAAATACGTAAAAAGGATGATCAAATTGGAGCAAGTCTAGGGGAATAAGTGCCATCACTTTTCCTGCCACTGCTTGGTACAGTCCATCATTTTATGCAGATGAAGCCTTCATTGCATCTTGTGCCTTCAGTATTCTCTTTGCCTACATTGGTCATATTTCTCTTAATTCAATTTACAGTTATTACTTGGGTGTAAGATTTAGCCTCCTGCGCACGGACGTCCCGGCCTCACAGACTGCACACAGTTCATACAATGCAGCTGCTGCAGGGTGGCTGGCAGACAACAAGTATGCAGTCTGTGGGGCTGGTTCAACATATGTCCCGTTTTCCATGAACTGAACACAATTGTATGTAAGAGGTGATGGTGGACCAACCCACCAAAGGTGGCAGATGTCATTGGAGTTTCAATGTACTGCTGTTTTATCACCTGAAAGACATAGAAAAACATTTGATATCTATAGCCTCACTGGCCTCTGATCTCCATGGTCTATCTCAGTGATGGCAAGCCTTTTCGAGACTAAGTACCCAAATAACAACTAAAACCCATTTATTTATTGCAAAGAGGCAACATAACAATTTAAGCAGTAACTTAATGCTCTCTGTTCTGACACAAATTCAACAGAAGAAGGACCTCCATCGATAAACCGCTGCTGTCCATACCTTCTCACTCTTTCTACAGTCCGAAGAAGCCAAAGATGTGTTGCCTCAAAATAATGCTGAGAGCACCATCTACATTCTTTGAGTCATGTCTGGTGAACTGGTTGGGGCAATGTGGCCCGGGGACCCACAGAGAGGGCTCTGAGTGCCACCTCTGGCACCCGTGCCATAGGTTTGCCACCACTGGTCTATCTTCATTTTGCAGCTAATGCAAAAGTGGAAGTAGAGAGTTATGGAGACGCTGATGTGAAAATCCCAATATACCACATAAGGACAATTAAAAGTGTTAACAATAGTGTGGGCTACACATACAAAAGCAATAAGCTGACAGACTATTCCTGTTATAAGGTGTAGTATAAATGAAAATGAAAACTTATTGCAAATGCTTGTTCTATAAACTCAAAACTTCATACCCAGTAATGTAAGCATCAAAGACTAACACATAGGGGCAGCTTGTTCTATAATGGTAATAATTAACAGGCAAAAGTCTAACAGGAGGGGTGACTGTTGCAATAGCAGCGACATCTCAGGAAGCCTAATGGCCATTATGCCAAAGGGATATGAGTTTATGGTCTCTGTGGAGTAGCTTTATCAACAAGTTTATTACCCATGTCCTATAACACTGCTGTGTTACCATATTTATCCCTGTTACACTGCAGTTTCCAATTTCTCTACAAAGCACTGCGTAAAAAGATAAACCTCAGATAGCGCTTCCAAAGTATTGGGGGGGGGGGGCGCTAATCCACCGCCTCGTCTTGGGGATGGGGAAGAAAAAAAAACGAAATAACTACAGCTATTAAAAAGGAATATTCAAAAATTGAGTCTGAATTATGAATCATAATCCTGCTTTAGGCGCTGTATGTTGATGTGTATGTTAGTGTAGGGGGAATGTGGTGGTCTAGTTGCAGTAAATGGTGTGATAAGAACCTCACATTTATATCATCATTCAGTAACTATGACACTAGTGCAGTTTAAAGTTCACATATGTCTTACTGCCCTTTGTACAAAGCTGTTGCCTTTTATGTGATGTCTTTATATGAATTATCCAAGTATTATGATGCTGTCCTCCCTGTGCTGTGACATGATTTAAAGGGTTATTCTTAGTCTTCTGCCAAGTATATTCTTTTCCTCAATTGCATGTTATAAAAAACATTCCTGTATGAATATAATCAAAAATGGAACAGCTGGCAGCAAAGTGGCGACATTTTGGTGACCTTCACCTTTCTCAAGCCTTTCTCTTAAATGTATCCATGTTGTCTCTTAGAAACAAGATAGTTGTCCTCGGATATGACTACCGCTGCATTCTGTAATACTATACACAGAGTGGACCATGCACAGCCACCAAAACAAGGTAAATGTCAGCACACAAAGCTAAGCATTCTGGCTGCAGCTACACATGCACTAGTGAACTACATGGATTCATTACTTATGCAAAATCAATTTGATTTTGTGTGCGATTACTCCAGCAATGGTGGTCATATTTATGGGAAAGGTCCATTTTTTAAAATAACATCCAATTACTGTGGTAATAATAGCTTAATCCATGTGGTCAAGCAGGGCTTCATAGTGCATGCGTGGTCACAGCCAGGGATCCGAAGTTATAGCCCTCAGAAATTTGCGCCCCCCCCCCTTCAGCTTCTTAGCTTGCAGGATTCACAGAGAATTTGGAGGAGGGTGCATAGTGGAGCTTCACATAGCTTACAGATTAAGTAAATAATAACTTTATATGTTGCAATATTTTGATACTAATGTTCATGTCATTAACCCTCTCTGCCTTATATTGAGAAAAACAATGAACATTGGATCCTCTTCGTCTAATGTGGATACATATTAACAACGCAACCCAGAAAATGTCAAAAAAGTTATATGTAACAGAGAATAACACATACACATTGAAGAACAAAGTTTTTATTCATACCATCCTCCATTATTTGCACCCATGTTATTGCGTTCTTACTCAAATTCTTATGCACACCCTTTGTTATCTCATTACCTTGGTTTATGGATATATAGGAGCACATTTACTTACAATGCCGCTCGAGTTCACTGTGTGCGGCGATTCACTAAGATCGTGCGCCTGAAATCATGAATGTGTCGCTTCCCCACTCGAAGTTAAACACGGCACTCGGTTCAAGTCAGTCAGACCGACCGACCGATGACACGCCACCTAATTTGAGTCACATGGAAGCCAGCCTAGCAACGCCACAAAAGGGTCCCTGCACCACAATCGCAGCACACACACTTCTTAAATACCTGTGCAAGCCGTTTCAGCTATGAAGAACGTGAAGAGTCTGACTAAAGTCGCAAAGTCCATAGTAACTGTGCTCCATAGTGTTTTGTTTGGGTTACCACAGTGCAATGGAGTATACAAATATATATTGTGTGAAATTCACTGTAATTTTCTGCAAAAATTGTTTTGCGCCCCCTGTGGATTTAACGTTCCCTTTGCTGCAAATTTTGGTGAAAATACACATGTGGGGTATATATATCTTACTGTTTTTAGAAAAGTACATTTTCTTTATAATGGATGTGTAGATATTTTAGTGTAGATTTTGAATTTGCATGTGATGTTTGCATTTTATCTCTGTTAACAAAGTTGCATGAAAGTGGTCGTGTGTATGAATTAAAATATGATTTTGACAGCTTTTTTCTTTGTGTGTTTTATATTTTTAAACACATTTATGGATCACAACCAAATATGGCATGGTTTTGGTTTTAGCATTTTTGAGAGTGTAAATTCCAGTTGATGTTGTGTAATGTGGTATATATAAATCTGCTCACTTTGTGTTATTATTTTTACATCCCTATCCATGTGTAACACTTCCTATTTGATGTGAGTTTTATGTAAAAATGTATGCTTTCATTCATTTTTCTTAATAGTTTGTATTTGTCACAAAGTTGCATGATGGTACGAGCTGGCAACCATTAATAAAAAAAAAAAAGGCTTTAGGGGTTCCTTTACTGTTTAATATGTTTATTGCTATATTTTGCTGGTTGTGACAGTCTTAAAATTTGAAGCTGAAAAGCAGATTTTTGGTTATTTCGGTTTTAGTGATATTATATTGATTTATTCCTGTGACCATATGACTATGAGGCCACACATGTTCATCTACTAAATTTATGAGGTGTGAATCAATTTATTTTCTGTTTGTGGTACATTTTTTGGCATCAAAGTAAATTTGTATGCATTTTTTTAAATAAAATTTTACACTTTAAATTAAAATTGCATGAAAGTGCCTATACCTATAAGCTCTGTAGTGCAATTGTGAAGGGCAAGTGTTTGGGGTTTAGTACAAATCTGTATGCTGCAATTTCAGTTTTATTTGTATACGTCAAAATTGTAAAAAGTGTTCTGGCCAATAACGCAAGAGAAATTTTCAGAAATGCCTGGCGAAGAAAGGGTTAAAGATCACTGTTGTACTCCTCTATGACCTTGTGTTTAGTATCATTTCCTTACTGTGACTTCTCTGAGTGCAATAAACCATTTGTTGTTTATTTCAGTTTTGTGATGTAACTTTGTGGATCGTCCTTGTATTGTGACTTACTGTAATTGCTATGTTGTGACACCCCCATTATAACTGTGCTGCTCAGATCTTGGCTTGCACTAGTCAATAGACCTCCTGTGTGCATAATCTAAATTTAAAGGGATATGCAATAAAAAAAAATTTATCATGGAAACCATTGAATAGTATACGTTTTTCCACTTTCAATTGTATTGTGTGCAGTATCCCTTGTAATTGTTAATGAGGTCTGGAAATCACAAGGGGAAATAAAATTAGATTTAGTGTTTTATTGCAAGGAACAAACTAAACAAATTGCTTTCACCATGGAGAATAACACATTCATTTTCTATGTGCTATACTTGTAGCATTGGAATAGATACAAGAGATTACAAATGTGGAGTCAACAATAATTTTATTGTCTTCTAAATGAATAGTTGCTGTCATGTATACAGAGAGGAGTAAGTTAATGGGAAGTTTACAGTGTTTTCTTCTGCTTATGTTGACAAAGCTAGAAATGTGGATTAATGAGTCCATCGGCCTAGGGTTTAATAGAGCTGCAATGAATGCGGCGAGACAGTGCAGTAATTCAGATGCACCCATGAAAAATTGCACAGGGTATGTGCAGTGCTGAACCTGGACTGCTTGTGAGAAGCCTTTGTAGTTGCCTGTTAATGATGGCAGCTCTAATCTATCACAGCCGTGTACAAGTGACTCATTTGTGTCAGGAAGAAGAGATGCAGAAAGAGAAGACAGCGTCCAGGAAGCAGCACTGATAGGATGATTTCACCTTCCTCTAGGGAAGGATTTTAGGTGTTCCAAAGGAAAAAAAAAACAATCCAGGCAATGAAAAGGGAAAAGAAAAGAAATGACTTCTCTGACTGAGGGTTTGTTCAGGCTAAATGACAGCGTCTTTAAGTAAAGATGTGCTAATACAGAAACCTAGATGCTGCCAAGCCTCCACGACAGACCCATAACACAGCTGTCACTTGCAGGCTGAATGCTGGATACATGCAAAGTGAGGCTCAGCAAGTCTGCTAATAGTTCCAGGGCAGCAATTATAGGATTACAACGTTTGCTTACAACCTCTGAAATATTCTTCACACTTATAAGTCTTCCATTTATACTGTAAAACCTACAATATAAACTAACATCTACAATAAGCAGAGCGCCCCATGTGCTATATAAACAGTGAGATGTACTGTAGACATATTCCCAGAAAACAATAGAGGTCACAGCTTTAGAGCTAGAGAGGATAACATCAGTTTCCAACTAAAGACTCACAGGATCTATGCCAAATGGTTATCTTGGGCCCCCATGCCACTGTCCCATTTGCTCTTCATTACCTGCACACAACAAGAAAATGAGAATGTGTTGGGCTGCATTCAGACACATGTGTGCCCGCCGTACTGTAGCACAGCAGGCACACGTCGGCGCAGGGGAGAGGAGGAGGAGGTGAGCGCTGCTCACCCCCACCCCTCTCCATAGGGATATATGGCGCAAGGTGCCGTATGCCGAGAAAAGATAGGACATGTCCTATCTTTTCATGGCTATGGAATAGTGCGGCGCCGCGCCCATTGCCGGCCTATGGGGGGCGTATATACGTCGCCATATATACGTCCCCCATACGGTCACCTGAATGTAGCATTAGCCGTATTTACTACAGCCATTTCTATGGGCTCATGCACATGCCTGTGGATTTCATTGCCGCTCGTATTATCTGAATGCCCAAGGAGTTATTTTTCAATTGCCTTTAGTGCATGAGCCATGGATGACACACAGGATGCAAACAAAGGTCCATGGGAGCCATGTTTGTATACCGTATAACAGCACATGTTCTGTTCAGGTAGCCTCATTAGTAAATCTGGCACATTTGAGCATATTGGGGGACATTTAGCATTCGCCGTGACTACCCTACTAATGGTGAGCCAGGGTTTGATAAATTTCCACCGTGTCTGTAAAAATACATACAGTCCCACTCGATAGTTTGGGGTCACCCAGACAATTTTGTGTTTTCCATGAATACTTTTATTTTTCAAATGAATAAAAAATTATAGTCCAGACATTGACAAGGTTTGAAGTATTTTTTTTTTTCATTCTAAATAATAATTTTCTCCTTTAAACTTTGCTTTAATCAAGGAATGCTCCCAGGATTTCAGACCTTTGGCATTCTACCTGTTAATTTGCTGAGGTAATCTGGAGAAATTTCACCCCATGCTTTCCATGTATGGCTTGATGAGAAATATTTGCATACAATATGGTCAGGCTGCTCTCACAACAGCTCAACGGGGTTGAGATCTGATGACTGTGCTGGCCACTCCATTACAGATAGAATACCAGCTGCCTGCGTCTTCCTAAATAGTTCATGCATTATTTGGAGGTGCATTTGGTAATTGTCCTGTTTAGGATGAAATTGGCTACAATCAAGCACCGTCCACAAGCCCTGACCATATGTCATGGTGTTGTAAAATGAAGTGATAGCTTCCTTATTCAAAATCTTTTTTACCTGGTACAAATATCCCACTTTACCAGCACCAAAGCAACCCCAGAACATCACATTACCTCCACCATGCTTGACAGATTGTATCAGGCATTCTTCTGGCCATTGTGAGAGTTTCATAGAATAAACAAATGTGATGCTCCAGATTCTCAACCAGCTCAAAGGAAGGTTAGTTTTATAGCTTCTCTATTCAGTTAATCTGTTTTCAGCTGTGCTAGCATACTTGAACAAGGGTTTTCTAAACATACATTAGTCTTCTAACACAGTTAGAAAATGCACTAATAAACCACTGGAGTGGTGGAGTGGTGGAAATGGGCATATATACACCTATGTAGATATTGCATTTAAAACCAGATGTTTGCAGTGAGAATATTCATTTACCACATTAACAATGTATAGAGTGGATTTATGATTCATTTAATGTTAGCTTCACTGAAAGTTAATGTGCATTTTTTTTTCCAAAATAACAACATTTCTAAGTGACCACTATATAAGCGGTAGCGTACATATTACTCAGACATCCTATAATTTACGATAATATAGTGAAAGTATATTAGACTTCTGTGCTTTTTCTTTTATTAAGATTTTATTATAGTTTCCACTTTCATAACACAAAACTAATACAACATATAATAGGATTCACAGACCTCTCAAGAACTTTGAGTAACCACATATATAACCATCAATAGGTGACAGTCATTCACACTGGGGGGTACATAAATAGAAGGAGTCAAGGTGAATGGTTGCATTAAAGTCCTTATTTCCTCACTGGTCAAATATATAGCTAACCACTGCTTCCGTATTGCAAAAACTTCTTGGCCTTAACACTCTTATTTCTTTCTTCCTATCTTCCAACCAAAAGTGTAGGATACTACAAGCTGTAACTAGGCAGAGAACATGAAATAGATGGGGCATATAGGGGATGGATTGAGAGGGGGTCTCTTCTCTTTTCTTATAGAAGTAAAATAAATATGTACTCACATCTAGTGGGTTCACAAATCCCCATACCTTGCATCCAATCTCCTGTACTTCCACCAACAGCTTTTGCACCTGTGGACACGACCACTACCATAGTTTCTATGGAGAGGGTGGCAGATTAAAGGCATATATTGCTCTATGAATTATACGGAATTGCGTGTCCCTCCAAACTTGGTTCAGGACCACCCTTCTAATGGTTTGCCACCCACAATTGATTTTCTTACCAATGCCCTCAACAGGGATGTCCCTAGACCAAGAAGTAAAAGCCAATTCCACCACTTTAGTGGTATACACATTTCTCAATCTGATATAATTAGAGGAAATATTAGGGCATATTGTACCTCCCTGTATTAAAGTATCAAACAAATTTGACGCAAACGGCCTTCTGTGCATTTCTTGAGAATATTTTTCCATGATCTGGTCACTCTTAATTTTTGACACACAAGAACAAAAAATACAATTTAAAACCTGCAGTAGATGCTTTTATACTCATTCATTCTCTGCACCATAATATAGAAAATAGAGACACTCAGGAAGAAGTATTTTTCAAATAGAATATAGAATGCATACAATTTTATTTGGCATAAAACACACTGAGAAGCATTCCCGTAGTGAATAGCCCCTGAAGCTATTTTCGCTGAAGCTAATTTCATAATGGGGACTTGCTAGAGCTGTGTAAGCAGTTTCCCTCATAGCTATTCTGTCTTGTTATGTACTAAATAGGTCAAGAAATTGAAATTTATTTTTAGGCTTTTTTTCAAATCTCAATAGAAGAAAGAATTAAATACTATTTTATTTCATATTTACTATACAGAGTACACAGCCTATAGTCCGATTTTATTTTTAGTAGCCATCACACAGCAAGCAATAAGGACTATTAGGGAGTGGGGGAAATGATAGCCCTGGCGACCATCCGGTGTAGAAATAAGCACATATGAAAAGTCTCCGTTGCAGAGAGTGCGCCGGCGTGGAAGCCCTAATAAATACCCCCCAGAAAGTCTATACTGTTCTATGTCTGCCTTAGGCCTCATGCACATGACCATAAAAGAGGTCGTGAACTAGCTGAAAAAACAACAGCTAGCTTGTGTCCCCCATTGATTTTTATTGTGCGGAAAGAATATGGCATCCCATTGCACTATGACCGATCCAAGCGGTCATAACACAAAAGATATATAAACAATCAAAAAGTAGAACCCAGCACAACAACGGTATACACCGCTTCTAGGTATAAACGACACACTAAGATAAATTCATCAAACAAAAGCAAAGTGGTGTGTCACTGTTAAATTTGTACAAAAACATCCAAACACAGACAATACCATAAAAACAATTAAAATGGTACCAAAGTACATACAATGCAATACCATGTTATTAGTACTATGATAGGTACAACAATAAGACCCCTCCTGAATGGGTAACGTAAGCCAAGACCAACCCAAAAAGTGTAAACAAGTAAAGGTGCATGTGCATATGTCCAGCTACAATAGAAGTACTGAACATGTAAACTAGTGCCTAGGTCAATTGTCCCAAAAATAGGTCAAAGATGGTGGAAAGATGCGAGGCAAATCCCCAGTATACATTACAGATTATTTGGCATTAAGCCTGGCAGCATGGTGACAGCATCAAAAACCGGGTTGGTACAATGATCAGGAGGTGGAGGGCTCCCCACGCATTACGCCTCTCACTAGAGACTTCCTCAGGGGTAACAGTTTTTATGGTATTGTCTGTGTTTGGATGTGTTTTCTAATAAAAATCTATGTTTTTGTACAAATTTAACAGTGACACACCACTTTGCTTTTGTTTGATTACATAACACAAAATATAGAGCAGGTTCTATTCCTGCCCAGATTTGCAGTGTGGCTGCTCCTATGGAGATGCGGCTCACTTCCATCCGGCAGAAAGGAGCCACAAACTTTCCAGTTTGCGTCCCCGTATGTGCACACGATCGTTTGCATGAGGCCTTGAAGAGGACTTTTTATCACCTCCATCAACCCCAACTATTTACATCCTTTAACAGGTTTTGTTCAACTGTTACTGGTTAGATGGAATTACCCCAGACTACCCTAGACTATGAGACGAATATTCGACCCTACCTCCAAAGCATATAGTCATCCTCATAGACTGTAAACTCTTGCTAACAGGACCCTCACTCCTATTGCCCCATATGATTATGTTTTTACTCTGTAATATGTTATTTCATTTGTGTATGATTTGTAAAGCGCTATGGAATATGATGGCTCTATATAAATAGAGAATATTATTTTTTATCTTTCCCCAACAGTTCCCATATAATGCAATCATTGAGACCTCCGATCACTTGGTGTTCCCGAAGTGGGTACATACCGACTCCTTTTGGAAACAATAATAATAATTCATTTATTTATATAGAGCACATACATTACGCAGTGTTACAACAGAGCTTGCCAAATCATTCCCTGTTCCCAATGGGGCTCACAATCTAATCAACCTACCAGTATGTTTTTGGAGTGTGGGAGGAAACTGGAGGACCCAGAGGAAACCCACGCAAACACTGATAGAACATACAAACTGTTTGCAAAGCTGCAAGTGTTAACCACTAAGCCACCCAAACACCTATATCTATATATTACAGCTTCATTCTTTGGAGTGTAGCAAGTTCTAAGCTAGATTTCAGAGGCCACTTCAGGCAGAAGAATGGCTTGAGTCATTAGCAATTAGGAGACCCCTACATAAGCAACTTATGTCAGCTTCCTATGATGCTGTCCTGAAGATGGAGAAGCCTCACTTTATTCATCAACTGGAGAAGAAGCTGCAGACTAGCGTTATGGATGAGGAAGTGGTGGTGCTTAAGAAGAACTCCAATGGATTTACTAGATGTATTTGTTATAAGGAGAATCATTACAAAATTGCTACAATGTGGTTTAAAACACCTTCATGGTTGCATGTGATCAACAGGGATATACCCAGTACATGCTGGAGATTTGGACGGAACACAAGGAGTCAAGGTGAATGGTTGCATTAACAGTCCTTATTTCCTCATCTGGTCAAATATATAGCTAACCACTGCTCCGTATTGCAAAAACTTTGGCTTAACACTCTTATTTCTTCTTCTATCTTCCACCAACAGTGTAGGATACTACAAGCTGTAACTGGCCAGAGAACATGAAATAGTCTGGGGCATAAGCGGTACGGATTGAAGGGGTCTCTTCTCTTTTCTAGAAGTAAAATAAATATGTAATCACATCTAGTGGGTTCACAAATCCCCTACTGCATCCAATCTCCTGTTACTACCACCAACGACTTTTGCACCTGTGGACACGACCAACCATAGTTTCTATGGAGGGTGGCAGATAAAGGCATAATTGCTCTATGAATTAACGGAATTGCGTGTCCTCCAAACTTGGTTCAGGACCACTCTTAATTGGTTGCCACCCACAATGATTTTCTTACATGCCATCAACAGGGAGTCCCTACGACCAAGAAGTAAAAGCCAATTCCACCATTTAGTGGTATACACATTTCTCAATCTGATATATTAGAGGAAATATTAGGGCATATTGTACCTCCCTGTATTAAAGTATCAAACAAATTTGACGCAAAGGCCTTTGGGCATTTCTTGAGAATATTTTTCCATGATCTGGTCACTCTTAATTTTGACACCAAGAACAAAAAATACAATTTAAAACCTGCAGTAGATGCTTTATATCAGTTCTCTTGCACCATAAATAGAAAATAGAGACACTCAGGAAGAAGAATTTTTCAAATAGAATATAGAATGCATACAATTTATTTGGCATAAAACACATGAGAAGCATTCCCGTAGTGAATAGCCCTGAAGCTATTTTCGCTGAAGCTAATTTCATAATGGGACTTGCTAGACTGTGTAAGCAGTTTCCCTCATGCTATTCTGTCTTGTTAATGTACTAAATAGGTCAATGAAATTGAAATTTATTTTTAGGCTTTTTTTCAAATCTCAATCGAGAAAGAATTAAATACTATTTATTCATTTTACTAACAGATCCACAGCCTATAGCCGCTTTACATTAGTAGTCATCACACAGCCAGCAATAAGACTATTAGGGAGTGGGGGAAATGTAATGCCTGGCGACCATCCGGTGTAAAATAAGCACATATGAAAAGTCTCCGTTGCAGAGAGTGCGCGGCGTGGAAGCCCTAATACCTAACCCCCAGAAAGTCTATACCTGTTCTATGTCTCGCCTTAGGCCTCATGCACATGACCATAAGAGGGTCTGAACTAGCTGAAAAACAACAGCCACGTGTGTCCCCCATTGATTTTTATTGTGCGAAAGAATATGGCATCCCATTGCACCATTACCGATCCAAGCGGTCATAACACAAAAGATATATAAACAATCAAAAGTAGAACCCCTAGCACAACAACGGTATCACACCGCGCTTCTAGGTATAAACGACAAACTAAGCTAAATTCTCAAACAAAAAGCAAGTGGTGTGTCACTGTAATTGTACAAAACATCCAACACAGACAAATACCATAAAAACATTAAAATGGACAAGTACAACAAGCATACCATGTGTTATAGTAGCTATGATGGTACAACAATAAGACCCTCCTGATGGGGTAACGTAAGCCAACCAACCCAAAAAGTGTAAACAGTAAGGTGCATGTGCATATGTCCCAGCTACCATAGAAATACTGAACATGTAAACTAGTGCCTAGGTCAATTGTCCCAAAATAGGTCAAAGATGGGGGAAAGATGCGAGGCAATCCGCCTATGACATACAGATTATTTGGCATTAAGCCTGGCAGCATGGGACAGCATCAAAAACCGGGTGGACAATGATCAGAGGTGGAGGGCTCCCACCATTACCCCACTAGAACTTCCTAGGGGTACAGTTTTATGGTGTATTGTCTGTGTTGGATCTGTTTTCTAATAAAATCTATGTTTTTGTACCAAATTTAACAGTGACACACCACTTTGCTGTTGTTGATTACAACACCAAAAATAGAGCAGGATCTATTCCTGCCCAGATTTGCAGTGTGGGCTGCTCCTATGGAGATCGGCTCACTTCCATCTGGCAGAAAGGAGCCACAAACTTTCCATGTTTGCGTCCCCGTATGTGCACACGATCGTTTGATGAGGCCTTGAGAGGATTTTTTCACCTCCTCAATCCCAACTATTTATCCTGTTAACAGGTTTTGTTCAATGTTACTGGCTCAGATGGAATTACCCAGATTACCCTAGAACTCATGAGACGAATATTCGACCCTACCTCCAAAGCATATAGTCATCCTCATAGACTGTTAAACTCTTGTCTAACAGACCTCACTCCTATTGCCCCATATGATATGTTTTTACTCTGTAATATGTTATTGCATTTGTGATGTAAGATTTGTAAAGCGCTATGGAATATGAGGCTCTATATTAAATAGAGAATATGTATTTTTTATCTTGCACCCAACAGTTCCCACACAATGCAATCATTGAGACCCCCGTTCAGCAAGTTAGGCCCTCTCCTGTGTGTGCTTCGTATGAAAACCCCTATATAAAAAAGTAAATAACGAACTAAATGACCAAATAAAAAATCTTAATGTTTTTGATTATAGTTTTTCCAAATCTTTGCCCTTTCTGGTTAACAAATGACAAACAACCTTTAAGTAGTTTACCCTGTCCACACATAGATACTATACAGATTACACATTTGTTGTTTTATTCATTAGAATGGATGGGAGATAAAGAGCCTTACAAACTAGTATTATGTTATGCTGAAGTTACAAGATAGGATATCTTCCTGGCAAATCTCATATGAGCTACTGCGCATGGGAATGCTCCATCACTTGGGTTCCCGAAGTGGGTACATACCGATCCTTTTGGAAACATAAAATAATTCATTATGTTTATATAGAGCACTAGATCACGCAGTGCTACAACAGAGCTTGCCAAATCATTCCTGTTCCCAATAGGGCTCACAATCATCAACCTACCAGTATGTTTTTGGAGTGTGGAGGAAACTGGAGGACCCAGAGGAAACCCACGCAAACACTGATAGAACATACAAACTCTTTGCAAAGCTGCAAGTGTTAACCACTAAGCCACCCAAACACCTATATCTTATATTACAGCTTCATTCTTTGGAGTGTAGCGAGTTCTAAGCTAGATTTCAGAGGCCACTTCCGGCGAAGAATGGCTTGAGTATAGCAATTAGGAGACCCCTACATAAGCAAGTATGTCAGCTTCCTATGATCTATCCTGAAGATGAGAAGCCTCACTTTATTCATCAACTGGGAGAAGCTGCAGACTAGTCTTATGGATGAGAAGTGGGGTGCTTCTGGAGACTCCATGGATTTTACTAGATGTATTTGTTATAAGGAGAATCATACAAATGCTACAATGTGTTTAAAACACCTTCATGGTTGCATGTTGAGTCAACAGGATATACCCAGTTCATGTGGAGATTTGGACGAACACACTGGGAACAAGACGCATATATGGGGGTCATGACCAGTAATAACTGATGTTCGGGACACGGTGTGAGGCAACCAGGGAAAATAGCTCTAAGATGAGTCCTGGTCACCAGACAATACTTTTGGTATAACTGAATAACACTCAGCCTAAACTCCCTGCATACCATTTGCTGACAACAAATTAAAATTATCCTCTGCCTCTGCTCATGGCTCAATGACCGAGAGGTTAATGAACTATCTGGTTTAAAGCACTGCTGGCAGCAGGTTCTTGTGCTAAATTTAAGTGGCTATAGATGAGTTTCTTCTTAAACTCATTTCGAAAGTCCCTTCCTCTCCCCACACCTTCCACTTTCCCCCAACATAACTACACCACCCCACCTTTTCTTACATTTCCCTACATTTTCCTTCCTTGACGACTACCCTCCTTCTGGTAGTGGTGGAAGCTTCGTCTGATGGTCCATCTTTCCCACTGGATGTAATGATTGTATATGTTTTTGGTAAGATAGACCCTGTTATTTCTATGTTATTACTATGGTTATTTAACAGTAATGACAGTAATATAAGGAGACTTACCCAATTTCATCTCCAAGTGAAGAGTTCAGTATAACTCTGGCAGAGGAAACACAGCACAAGTTAGAAAATCCTTGTGGATACAGTTATTTAGTGGTATTTTGGGGAAAGTACTTTTCCCATCCTATATGGGATGCATATATGGTGGTCATGACCAGTAATAACTGATTTCTGGGACCAGTGTTGGAGGCACAGAAAATATGCCTAAGATGAGTCCTAGGTCACCCAAGACAATACTTTTAAGTATAACTGAATAACACTCAGTCCTAAACTCCCTGCATACTATGCGCTTTGTCTGATGGTCCTCTTTCCACTTGGATGTAATGATTGATATGTTTTTGGTAAAAGTAGACACCTGTTATTTCTATGTTATTATATGTTTATTTAGAGTAATGACAGACTATAAGGAGGATCTACCATTTCATCTCCAGTGAAGAGTTCAGTATAGCTCCGGCGAGGGAACGCAGAGGAAACAACAGCACAAGTAGAAAATCCTTGTGGATACAGTTTATTTAGTGGTATTTGGGGAAAGTACTTTTCCCATCCTAAGTTTGAAAATGGGGCTTCCTTTCCATCCAGCATTCTTACGTGAGCTCGCTTTTTTAGGATGCAGAGTAGTTCTTGGGCACTCAGTTTTCTTGAGTTTTGCCTCCCTGAGAAGCTTACTCCTAGTTTGTTGGCTCTAAGATACTCTTTCCTAGCTTTCTGCAGGCGAGGTGCTAACATCTTGGATGATACGTTGCCTTTCCACAGCTTCTGGAGAAATGATTTAGACATGGTTGAAGAGACGCCATTCCACTCATCCGACTCTTCCAGCATATGCTGTCTTGTGCGTCGTACATTCCTTCTGGTTTTTCTGTGCCGCAAGTTTGAGTTTTGGTGATATCTTGCAGCCTGATTGGAGTCTCTGTTGCGCATGGCTTTTTTTTTCTTTGACATTATAAACTCATCCTCACTTTCAAAATAATTTTCTATATCGGCTATAGTTTTAAGACTACCTGGGCCTGATTTAAATGAGTTTAAAATGTCTTTATTAATGAGGCTGTTCTCATCAATGGAATAGGAAAGTGATGGGTCCTGAAGAGCCCCCATGATTGCCCTCTGCTTTCCTTGTATGGGCAGGAGTTTCTTATCCTCTAAGTAAGAGAATGCACTTGGCACTGGTTCCACTGAGTTGTTGTCTGTGAAGTAAATGAAGATCACTAAAAACAATAAGCCCCATGCGCAGATTCCAAATAGCATAAGTTGTTTCCATTGCTTTAGGTTAGGTTTCATGGCTTGGTCTATACAGGCTCCACTGTTGAGTACACTTGGATCTTCAAAGATAAATTGTGACCTGCGGGTAAAAAAACAGTGCATTCAGAATTGATACAGAAATACAATGTACAGGTACAATACAGGGAACCAATTTATTGTACAAGAAAAATTACCCTTCCAAGGGGTGATGATAACCATTTACATTTTGGAACATAGAACGGATTTTAGATTATTTTCTTATAAGAAATGTTTTCTCTATTAATAAGTATAACATTGCTTTGCATCCACATAATTTATCCAGGGATTTTGCTCATTAATAGAGTCAGACTAAATACTGTCAGATATAATCCACAAGGAAAACTGACGACTGATTTGCGTTTATTTGTTTTTACAGAAAAGTTAGTAAAGCAATTTATTAAGACGTGTAGCTTACTAATTAACCTATATATTCTGTATTAATATAAACACATGTTCAGCAGCTGTAATATATTTTATATGGATGACAACATTTACTGAGCAACACAACCTTGTTGTTTTGCCTATTAATTGAGTAATCTATGTTTGATAGTATACCAGATAACAATAATTTAAGGCTATGCATCCCTTTGGAATCATTGTTTAAAATATTGCAGTATACTCATATTGTTCATAAACCATTTTTCCATTCTTTCTTTTGGTTGTCTTCTGAAGTAGCTTCTTTTCATTTACATACTAGCAAGATATTCTGTTCTATTCAGAAACAGCCACACAAAGCTATGTTCTTCCAAGGATTCATAAACATTCATTGAGGAGTAACAATGTTTCTCATCATTATATTACTATTACAAGACATTGTATTTGTCTATGGAACTGTATATTATATTTTCTTCACATTTCTTCTCTAATACACTATTTCATACATATTAATAAAAACTTGTCATCATAAGGCATATATTGGAATTTATCACCAACCATAGGCGTTCATCATCAGATTGGCGGTCTAATATCCAGTACCCAATCCTATTTGTTGTGTGAAGTTGTTTAGGGCTCTAGTTAGAGCTTCCATGGCCTTTGCAAGTCAATGGGCAAGACCTGCATTAACAAGTACAGCTGCTTGCAATGTACAGTGCTGTGCTAGGAAGACTGTGAAGAGAACAATGCTGTGGTCACTTCAAACAGTTAGTTAGCAGGGTGGCAGGTATCCAACCACTTACTGATCTGACATTGGTCATGCCTGACTATCCCTTTAAACATCAGTGTACAATTCAAGCAACTTGTTATGGTGCAGGGGTATAGCGGAACAGATTGATAAATTGCTTTCTGGTTAAAGTTTCAGTATAACTTGTTCTCTATTGATATCTCCACATTTATTTTATGTGTAGAAGTCAAGAAGCGTTCTTATCCGTAACGGAAACTCTGCTCATATCATTAAGTAATAGACCACTGAACCTATCTTGTATGTAACTCAGGTACTGCCTGGTATGTGAATGTATGGCTGTAACTGAGGGGACATACCATGCTTGGCTGGATCACACTAGAATGCTGAAGTGGTATATGATATGGTGTGATTCCCAGTGATGGCACAGGTCTATAGCAAAGTGCTATGGACTACTTTGATGCTATGGATTCCCCAAAATAACTGCTGGAGAGCCTGGAGGTAGCATCAGGAGTGAAAGCTACAAAAATTATGGATCTGTCAAGTAGATATGTTTGCCAATCACAGATTGTACGCTGCTCAAAATCCTCAAAATACAAAAAGCAGGGATACAAATGCAGTACATACATGAAAAGCACATTTATATCATGTTTTATGGATAGACATATACTGACAGATGGTGGCACCCTATTTGCCTCAATCTGCACAGAATACGTCATGTCTGGTAGGAAACACAGGATGAAAAGAAACAGTAAGTTATGTCTTCTCATTCTGGTTTCTCCTGCTGAGCAATGTGTATACTCTACAGAGGCCATAGTATATGGGGGGCAGATGCAACAGTACTGTATCCAACGCCAGTCTCCACTGAGTGTACACTCTGATAGGTCCCCAGTGATGTAACTGTGCGTATAAAGTAGTTATCCCAGCTGGGGATTCCCCTTGAACAATTTCACTTCCACCCCTGCTTTCAGGGGCGATGGGTGGACAGGAGGATGTATCATACTGCATACAGTGGGATATGTACGTCAAACAGACACATCGAGAATCCACACATTGTATCTTTATATTAACGCAGACTTAAAGTGCATTTGTATTACGGTATATTTGATTACATATTTGCTATAATAGTGTCATGTAGTGTTTCTCACAGCTGTCGTTATCATCTTCCTGGCAAGGATGTTTAGGATGGTTGGTAGTCCTAAGGAGTGTCTTAAACAGAAAGATGAAAGATTTTGGCATATACAGGCAGTCCCCGGGTTACATACAAGATAGGGTCTGTAGGTATGTTCTTAAGTTGAGTTTGTATGTAAGTCGGAACTGTATATTTTATCATTGTAATCCCAGCCAGAACTTTTTTGGTCTCTGTGAAAATTGGATTTTAAAAATGTTGGGTTGTCATAAGAATCAGGATTAACACTAAAACTTCATTGCAGACACATTTGATAACTGTTTCAGCTGTTTATTGTAGCCTAGGAGTAAAGTACAATAAATTACCAATATCCAGTGGTCCGTTTGTAACTAGGGGTCGTATGTAAGTCGAGTGTTCTTAAGTAGGGGACCGCCTGTATTCAGCTATACTGCAAATGATGTGTTTAGATATTTAAACAATTAAAGTTACAGTGATTCTTTCCTTGAATGCAGATATTTATTTTCTCCTGCATTATGTCTATTTATCTAGCCCCTGGATAACCCTGGTCACCTGTCGATCTTTCCACATTTATTAGATTGCTTCCCGTCATATAAAACCTGAAAATGAAAATATATTACAGATGGTGAAATCAAAGCAAACAGTTGTAGTGTTACTTGACCCTCTCTCAAACCCATACCATTTTGCTTTTATTTTTCTCTAAGCTCTGATCGGGTAAAAATGAATTCTGGAGGTAAAGCCTAAATGAAGTTGGAAATAACAGTAGTTTTATATCTATATGATAAGCATTGGAAATATGAACAACAGGTGGAGTAGAAAGAAGAAAGTCTGCAAATAAACATTTTACAATCTCAAACATTCCATTCATGACACATAAAACTCATTTGAGTCCTTTTCTTAATGACAGTTTTCATGACCAAATGATGCATGCCCCTTTATTCTTTAGATCATTATGAATGTGGAGCTATCAAATTTATAAAATGATGTTTCATCTATACCATTTTGGGGCAATGTTGAACTTTTTATCACCTTTTATTAAAATTTTCACTGGTGTCGAAATAGTAAAAAAGGCCTTTTTTAATACAGCATTCACCATATTGGTAACTTATTTTTATATTTGAATAGATTGAACATTGCCGAATATACACCTAATGTAACCCAACACTGCACTAAGTCACAATACTATAAGGAGTCAAGGTGAATGGTTGCATAAAGTCCTGTATCTCATCTGGTCAATATATAGCTAACCACTGCTCGTATTGCAAAAACTTCTTTGGCCTTACACTCTTATTTCTTTTTCCTATCTTCCCCAAAGTGGTCAGGATATACAAGCGTAACTCGCAGAGAACATGAAATAGTCTGGGGCATAAGCGGTACGGCTTGAGAGGGGTCTCTTCTCTTTCCATTAGAGACGTAAAATAAATATGTAACTCACATCTAGTGGGTTCACAAATCCCCATACTTGCATCCAATCTCTGTACTCCACCAACACTTTGCACTGTGGACACGGACCACACATAGTTTCTATGGTAGGGTGGCAGATTAAAGGAATAATTGCTCTATGAGATTATAACGGAATTGCCGTGTCCTCCAAATCTTGGTTCAGGTACCACTTTAATGGTTGCCACCCACAATTGATTTTCTTACAATGCCCTCAACAAGGGATGTCCCTAGACCAGACGTAAAAGCCAATTCCACCAACGTTTGTGGTATACACATTTCTCAATCTGATATATAGAGGAAATATTAGGGCATATTGTACCTCCCTGTATAGAAGTATCAAACAACATTTGACGCAGACGGCCTTCTGGGTCATTTCTTGAGAATATTTTCCATGATCTGGTACACTCTAATTTTGACACACAGAAAAAAAATACAATTTAAAACCTGCAGTAGATGCTTTTATCTATCAGTTCTCTTGCACCATAATAGAGAAATAAGACACTCAGGAAGAAGTAATTTTTCAAATAGAATATAGGAATGCATACAATTTATTTGGCATAAAACAACTGGAAGCATTCCCGTAGTGCAATAGCCCAGAAGACCTATTTTCGCTGAAGCTAATTCATAATGGGACTGCTGAAGACTGGGAAGCAGTTTCCCTCTAGCTATCTGTCTGTTATGTACTAAATAAGGTCAAGAAATTGAAATCCTTATTTTTAGGCTTTTTTTCAAATCTCAATAAGAAAGAATTAAATACTATTTATTTCATTTTGACTAACAGATCTACACAAGCCTATAGTCCGCATTTATTTAGTAGCATCACACAGCACGCAATAAGACTATTAGGGAGTGGGGGAAATGTAGCCTGGCGACCATCCGGTGTAGAATACAGCACTATGAAAACGTCTCCGTTGCGAGTAGTGCGCCGCGTGAAGCCCTAATACCTAACCCCCAGAAAGTCTATACCTGTTCTATGTCTCGCCTTAGGCCTCATCACATGACCATTACACAGAGGGTCTGAACTAGCTAAAAACAACAGCCAGTGTGTCCCCCATTGATTTGTTTATTGTGCGAAAGGGGAATTTATGGGCAGCCCATTGCACCTTACCGATCCAGCGGTCATAACCATCAAAGATATATAAACAATCAAAGCTAGAAAAAACCCCGCACAACAACGGTATACCCCGCTTCTAGGTCATAAACGACAAACCCTAAGCATAAATTCATCAAACAAAAGCAAGTGGTGTGTCACTGTATAATTTGTACAAAACATCCAAACACAGACAAACCCATAAAAACAATTAAAATGGTAGCCAAGTACAGTACAACCAAGCCATGGTTAGTAGTAGCTATTGATGGTATACAACCAATAAGAACCCTCCTGAATGGAAGTAAGCCAACCCAACCCAAAAAGTGTAAACATAAAGGGCATGTGCATATGTCCAGCTACCATAGAAATACTGAACATGTAAACTAGTGCCTAGGTAATTGTCCCAAAAAATAGGTTCAAGATGGTGGAAAGATGCTAGGCAATCCCAGTAACATTCCAGATTATTTGCATTAAGCCTGGCAGCATGGGTACAGGCATCAAAACAACCGGGTGTGACAATGATCAGGGAGGTGGAGGCTCCCAGCCATTAGCCGCGCTCTCACTAGAACTTTCCTCAGGGGTACAGGTTTTATGGTTATTGTCTGTGTGGGATGGTTTTCTAATAAAAATCTATGTTTTTGTACAAATTTAACAGTGACACGCCACTTTCTTGTTTGTTTATTACATACACACAAAATATAGAGTCAGGATCGTATTTCCTGCCCAGATTTGTCAGTGTGGTGCTCCTATGGAATGCGCTCACTTCCATCTGGCAGAAAGGACCACAAAACTTTCATGTTGCGTCCCGTATGTGCAAACGAACGTTTGCATGAGGCTTGAGAGGACTTTTTCACCTCCATCAATCCCAACTACTTTACTCCTGTACAGTTTTAGTTCATGATTACTGGCTCAGATGAATTAACCCTGATACCCTAGCTATGGACGAATATCGAACCCTACCTCCAAAGCATATAGTCTCCTCATAGACTGTTAAACTCTTGTCTAACAGGACCTCACTCCTATTGCCCATATGATTATGTTTTTTACTCTGTAAATGTTATTCATTTTGTGATGATTGTAAAGCGCATGGAATATGGGTCTCTATATAAATAGAGAATATATTTTTTTTCTTTCACCCAACAGTTCCCACACAAGCAATCATTGAGGACCCCCGTCATCAAAGTTAGTCCCTCTCCTGGTGTGCTTGTATGAAAACCCCTATATAAAAAGGTAAATAACGAACTAAATGACCAAATGAAAAAAGAATCTCATGTTTTGATTTAGTTTGTCCAAATCTTTGCGCCTTTTGGTTAACAAATGCAAACAACCTTTAAGTGTTATACCGGTCCCACACAATATGAATACATACAGACTTAACACATGTTGTTTGTTTGATTCTATTAAGAATGGATGAGATGACACAGAGCCTTACAAACTATATATGTCTGATGCTGAAGTTACAAGATTAGGATATCTTCCTGGCAAATCTATATGCGCTACTGCGATGTGGAATGCTCCACACTTGTTTCCCGAAAGTGGGTACATGATCCTTTTTGGAAACATAATAATAATTCATATTTAATAGAGCACTCGATCCGAGTGCTACACAGAGCTTGCCAAATCATTCACCTGTTCCCAATAGGGCTCACAATCTAATCAACCTACCAGTATGTTTTTGGAGTGGGAGGGAAACTGGAGACCCAGAGGAAACCCACGCAAACACGATAGAAATACAAACTCCTTGCAAAGTCAAGTGTTAACCAACTAAGCCCACCCAAACACTATATCTATTATATTACAGCTTCATTCTTTGGAGGGTAGCGAGTTCTAAGCTAGATTTCAGAGGCCACTTCCGGCGAAGAATGGCTTGGTAACTAGCATTAGGAGACCCCACATAGCAAACGTATGTCAGCTTCCTATGATGCTTCCTGAAGATGGAGGAAGCCTCACTTTATTCATCAACTGGGAGAATAGCTGGCAGACTAGCGTTATGATGAGAAGTGGTGTGTTCTGGAGAACTCCACAGGATTTACTAGATGTATTTGTTATAAGGAGAATCATACAAATTGTACAATGTGTGTTGAAAACACCTTATGGTTGCCACCCTCCTTTGTTGCAGTGCAACATGGATATACCCAGTTACATGTGGAGATTTGGACGGAACACACTGGGACAAGACGCATATATGGGGGTCATGACCAGTAATAACTGATGTTCGTGGACACGGTGTTGGAGGCAACCAGGGAAAATATGCTCTAAGATGAGTCCTGGTCACCAGACAATACTTTTAGTATACACTGAATAACACTCAGCCTAAACTCCCTGCATACTCATTTGCTGTACACACAATTTAGATAATTATCCTCTGCCTCTGCTTCATGGCTCAATGACCGAGAAGGTTAATGAACTATGCTCGGTTTACGAAGACTCTGGAGTCAGGTTCTTGTGCTAAATTTAACGTGGCTATACGATGAGTACTTCTCTTAAACTAATGTTCGAAAAGTCCTTCCTCTCCCCCACCTTCCACTTTCCCCCCAACATACTACCACCACCTTTTTCTTACTTTTTTTCCCTACATTTTCCTTCCTTGACGACTACCCTCCTTCTTTGGTGTGGTGGAAACTTCGTCTGATGGTCCATCTTTCCCACTGGATGTAAGATTGTAATGTTTTTGGTAAAGTAGCACCCTTTATTTTATGTTATTATATGGTTATTTTAAAGAATGACAGTAATATAATAGGACTTCCAAGTTTCATCTCAGTTGAAGAGTTCAGGTATAACTCTGGCAGATGAAACACAGCACAGTTAAAAACCTTGTGGATACGAGTTGATATTAGTGGTATTTGTGGGCGAAAGTACTTTTCCCATCCTATATGGGATGCCTATATGTTGGTCCTGACCAGTAATAACTGATTTCTGGGACCAGTGTTGAGGCAACAGGGAAAATTGCTTAAGATGAGTCCGTAGGTCACCAAGACAATGACTTTAAGTATATCTGAATAACACTCGTCCTAAACTCCCTGCATATCACGCTTTGTCTGATGGGTCCTCTTTCCCACTTGGATGTAATGTATGTGATATGTTTTTGGTAAGAAAGTAGTACACCGTTATTTCTATGTTATTACTATGTTCTTTAGAGTAATGACAGACTTAAGGAGGATCCTTCAATTCATCTCCAAGTGAAGAGTTCAGTATAGTCTCCGGCAGGGAACCAACAGACAAGTAGAAAATCCTTGTGGATACAGTTTTTTAGTGGTATTTGGGAAAGTACATTTTCCATCCTAAGTTTGAAATGGGGCTTCCTTTCCATCCAGCATCTTACGTGAGCTCGCTTTTGTAGGATGCAGAGTCGTTCTTGGGCATCAGGTTTCTTGAGTATTGCTCCCTGAGAAGCTTACTCTCTAGTTGTTGGCTCTAAATATCTTTCTATGCTTTCTGCAGCGAGCGTGCTAACCAGTCTTGGTGATGACGTTGCCTTTCCACACTTCTGGAGAAATGATTTAGACTGGTTGAAGAGACGCCATTCCACTCATCCGACTTTCCAGCATATGCTGTCTTGTGCGTCGTACATTCCTTCTGTTTTTCTGTGCCGCAAGTTTGAGTTTTGGTGATATCTGCAGCCTGATTGGAGTCTCTGTTGCGCATGGCTTTTTTTTCTTTGACATTATAAACTCATCTTCACTTCAAAATAATTTTCTATATCGTGCGTATAGTTTTAAGACTACCTGGGCCTGATTTAAATGAGTCTTAAAATGTCTTTATTAATGAGGCTGTTCTCATCAAGGAATAGGAAAGTGATGGGTCCTGACGAGCCCCCATGATTGCCCTGTGCTTTCCTTGTATGGCAGGAGTTTTCTTATCCTCTAAGTAGGAGAATGCACTGGCCACTGGTTCCACTGAGTTGTTGTCTGAAGTAAATGAAGATCACTAAAAACAATAAGCCCCCATGCGCAGATTTCCAAATAGCATAAGTTGTTCCATTGCTTTAGGTTAGGTTTCATGGTTGGTCGTAACAGGCTCCACTGTATGAGTTACACTTGGATCTTCAAAGATAAAGTGTGACCTGCGGGGTAAAAAAACAGGCATTCAGAATTGATACAGAAATACATGTACAGGTACAATAAGGGAACCAATTTATTGTAAAAGAAAAATTACCCTTCCAATGGGTGATGATAACCATTTACATTTTGGAACAGAACGGATTTTAGATTATTTTCATAAGAAATGTTTTCTCTATATAAAGTATAAACATCACACATAATTGTATCCAGGGATTTTGCTCATAATAGAGTCAACTAATACTGTCAGATAATCCACAAGGAAAACTGACGACTGATTTGCGTTTACTTGTTTTTACAGAAAAGTTAGTAAAGCAATTTATTAAAGGTAGCTTACTAATTAACCTATATATTCTGTATTAATATAAACACGTGTTCAGTCAGCTGTAATTATTTTATATGGATGACAACATTTACTGAGCAACACACCTTGTTGTTTTGCCTATTAATTGAGTATCTATGTTTGATAGTAACCAGATAACAATATTAAGGCTATGCTCCCTTGGGAATCATTGTTTAAAATATTGCAGTATACTCATATGTTCATAAACCATTTTTCCATCTTTCTTTTGAGTCTGTCCTGAATTACTTCTTTTCATTTACATACTAGACAAGATATTCTGTTCTATTCAGAAACTGCCACACAAAGCTATGTTCTTCCAAGGATTCATAAACATCATTTGAGGAGTAACAATGTTTCTCATCATTATATTACTATTACAAGCATTGTATTTGCTATGGAACGATATTATAATTTTCTTCACATCTTCTCTAATACACTATTTCATAGCATATTAAAAAACTTGTCATCATAAGGCATATATTGGAATTATAACCACCATAGGCGTTCATCATCAGATTGGCGTCTAATATCCAGTACCAATCCTATTTGTTGTGTGACGTTGTTTAGGGCTCTAGTTAGAGCTTCCATGGCCTTTGCAGTCAATGGGCAAGACCTGCATTAACAAGTACAGCTGCTTGCAATGTACAGTGCTGTGCTAGGAAGACTGTGAGAGAAACAATGTTGTGGTCACTTCAAACAGTAGTTGGCAGGGGGCAGTATCCAACCACTTACTGATCTGACCTTGTCATGCCTGACTATCCCTTTAAACATCAGTGATACAATTCAAGCAACTGTGTTGTGGCAGGGGTATAGCGGAACAGATTGATAACTGCTTTCTGGTTAAAGTTTCAGTAAACTTGTTCCTATTGATATTCTCACATTTATTTTATGTGTAGAAGTCAAGAAGACGTTCTTATCCTAACGGAAACTCTGCTCATATCATTAAGTAATAGACCACTGAACCTATCTTGTTATGTAACTCAGGTACTGCCTGGTAATGTGAATGTATGCTGAACAGAGGGGACATACATGCTTGGCTGGATCACACTAGAATGCTGAAGTGGTATATGATATGGTGTGATTCCCAGTGATGGCAAGGTATAGCAAAGTGCTATGGACTACTTTGATGCTATGGTTCCCCCAAAATAATGCTGAGGCCTGGAGTAGGCATCAGGAGTGAAAGCTCAAAAATTATGGATCTGTCAGTAGATTGTTGCACAATACAGATTGTACGCTGCTCAAATCCTCAAAATACAAAAGCAGGGATACAAATGCAGTACATACATGAAAAGCCATTTATATATGTTTATGGATGACATATACTGACAGATGGTGGACACCCTATTTGCCTCAATCTGCACAGAATACGTCATGTTGGTAGGAAACAAGGATGAAAAGAAACAGTAAGTTATGTCTTCTTTCTGGTTTCTCCCGCTGATGCAATGTGCATATTCTACAGAGGCCATAGTATATGGGGGCAGATGCAACAGTACTGTATCCAACGCCAGTCTCACACTGAGGTACACTTGATAGGCCCCAGTATGTAACTGTGCGTATAAAGTAGTTATCCACAGCTTGGGATTCCCCTTGAACAATTTCACTCTCCACCCCTGCTTTCAGGGGCGATGGGTGGACAGGAGGTGTATCATACTGCATACATGGGATATGTACGTCAAACAGACACATCGAGAATCCACACATTGTGATCTTTATATCGCAGGGGACTTAAAGTGCATTTGTATTACGGTAATTTGATTACATATTTGCTATGAATAGTGTCATGTAGTGTTTCTCACAGCTGTCGATCCTCTCCTGCAAGGAGTTTAGGATGGTTGGTAGTCCTAAGGAGTGTCTTAAACAGAAAGATGAAAGATTTTGGCATATATTCAGCTATACTGCAAATGATGTGTTTAGATATTTAGACAATTAAAGTTACAGTGATTCTCTCCTTGAAGCGAAGATATATTTCCTGCATTATGTCTTATTTTTTTATCTAGCCCCTGGATAACCCGGTCACCTGTCGATCTTTCCACATTTATTAGATTGCTTCCCGTCATATAAAACTAAAATGAAAATATTACAGATGTGAAATCAAAGCAACAGTTGTGTGTTACTTGACCCCCCTCTCAAACCCATACCTTTGCTTTTATTTTTTTCTAAGCTCCCCGGGTAAAATGATTTCGGAGGTAAAGCCTAATAGAAGTTGGAAATAACAGTAGGTTCTATCGTATATGATAAGCATTGAGAATATGAACAACAGGTGGAGTAGAAAGAAGAAAGTCTGCAAATAAACATTTTACAATCTCAAACATTCCATTCATGACACATAAACTCATTTGAGCCTTTTCTAATGACAGTTTTCATGACCAAATGATGCATGCCCCTGTTATTCTTTAGATCATTATGAATGGGAGCTATCAAATTTATAAATATGTTTCATATATACCATTTGGGGCAATGTGAACTTTTTATCACCTTTATTAAATATTTCACTGGTGTCGTAAATAGTAAAAAAGGCTTTTTTAATACAGCATTCACCTATTGGTAACTTATTTTTATATTTGATAGATTGACATTGCCGAATATACACCTAATGTACCCCGAAACTGCCACTAAGTCACACTTAGCTATGTCTTGTGTTGCACATTCACAGCACCCCTAATTTTTACCACACAAAAACAGGTAAAACCTTCACCGATGTTACAGCCGAGGGTGGAAAGGTTGGTCACAGCTCCCCCCCCCACGATCTACCAACCAGCCCCCTATAGTATACGCCTGCCCCCAATAGTAACAGCCACCCAGTCTGCCCCAGTAGCTATACAGACACCCCAGCCTGCCCCAGTAGTATACAGCTGACTCCCAGTAGATACAGCTGCCCCCAGTAGTATACAGCACTGCCCAGCCTGCCCCCAGTAGTATACAGCACTGCCCAGCCTGCCCCCAGTAGTATACAGCACTACCCAGCTTGCCCCCAGTAGTATACAGCACAGCCCAGCCTGCCCCCAGTAGTATACAGCACTGCCCAGCCTGCCCCCAGTAGTATACAGCACAGCCCAGCCTGCCCCTAGTAGTATACAGCCAGCCCAGCCTGCCCCCAGTAGTATACAGCCAGCCCAGCCTGCCCCCAGTCGTATACAGCACAGCCCAGCCTGCCCCCAGTAGTATACAGCCCAACCCAGCCTGCCCCCAGTAGTATACAGCACAGCCTGTCCCAGTAGTATGCAGCACAGCCCAGCCTGTCCCCAGTAGTATACAGCCCAGCATTAAAAAAAATAATAAACTCGTCTTTTGTACATTGCGCTGGAGAGAGCAATGTACATCGCCCGATGTACAGAAGACAGGCGCGGAAGCCAGAAGAGGACCCGATCGGGGCCACCGGAGGGTGAGTATATAAGTTTATTATTTTTTAAGTAGTTTTTAAGTGACTCGTGTATAAGCCGAGGGGGCGTTTTTCAGCACATTTTTTGTGCTGAAAAACTCGGCTTATACACAAGTACATATTTATAATGTAATTAAGTGTAGAAACTACTCATTGGGCATGGTTTAATGTTTTTACATTTTTTGAATGTGTGTGATCTTGTGTGCATCATGGAATAATAGAGGTTACTTAAATGGGAATTTCTAACAGAGAATTTCAATAAAGTTAAAGGTAACCTATCAGGAGGAATTTACCATCAGAAGTAGACCTGATGGTAGATTCCTTTTTCCTGCCTCTGTCCTAATCTGTAATTTAATAATCCTGGAATCTAACCGAACTTGTTTTTTGTAATATGTAAATTAACTGCCAAGGCTATTGGTGTGTGTACTACCCTGGTCAGGCACTGGGAGCTAAGGCTACTCTACACCCCAGTAGTCTCTGCAGTTAAATTTACATATTACTAAAATAAAGATTTTAACAATACTTAGAAAGCTATTTTGGTTAAAGAATAAGAATAAATATATGCACTGTATAAAATAACTCTGCTTTCCTGCTCCTTGATCAATTAGTCAGCATCCAAGACTTTAAAGTTCATTTGCTTCACTTCATGGCAATATAAATCAACTAAACCAACCTAACAAAGGGAAGACAAGGCATGCTAGGGCAATGATTGTATAGTTGACAGCTTATTAAAAGGCCTGGCAGACAGTAAGTAGACTAAACTGTCAAGTGTCACGTATGATCTGCATGTCTCTGCATCTAGACTGGTTGACCTCAAGGCTCACAAGTGAAATTTATACATCTCAATTAGCTCTGGACAGTTGATAAATCCTTAGAAGATGGGTGAGTGCTGCTGCCAACATACTGTCAAACCAAGCTTTTTACTTTACCTCCCACCTAAATGGCGTGTCTGACGTATACTAAAAATGCATTTTACTGTATATATGTTTTGATTATCTGAAAGCCGAGACTTTTCCTCTGACAGATAAATGAAGTGTTGTGTACAGAAGCAGCTTTTTCTCGGAAAACAAGGGCATCTGTAATGCACTTTATTTAACATTTATGACATCAGAGACATCTAAATGATCTAATGTTGAAGGACGTTAAAATAACATAATCACAAGTGGCCTCTTACATACAAACAAGACAGTAATAGCAAGCAATTTAGAGAGACAACTGTCCATGCTACAGAAAAAAGTAGGCATCTGGTTAGAGGCTGGATATAGAAGGTTAAATGTAAACTCCCTGATGTACCAACATTGACTTGTCCATTGCCAATGTTGATCAAAGTACAGGGTAGCTATAAAACCTAAAGCCAGATCACATCATGAATACACCTGCCAGATCTTTTTATTCTCTGGAGATACAGCAACTGCATTAATATCTTTCTCCTTTCAGTTCAAAAGGAAATTCTTATGGATTAGGCCATAGCTGTTACCAAAAAGTAGTAGAGGCAGTAGGGAGCCACTATAGAGAGAGATAGTCCTGATAAATAGAAAACATCCATAGGCAGTACTTGGCAGAATCTTCAATAAGAAATGTTTTTTATTTGTGCCTTCACATAATGCACCACATATTGAATTACACAAGGTTTTCTCTAAAGTGCAATTATCAATATAAGGTGTAGTATGTGATGATATTTAAAATGCTGAAAGATTATGGAATTTTGGCAGTAGTCAGAACTATTGTTATTTTTCATGTACTGAATTTACACGTGACAACTAATTCTTAAATGTTACATGAAAAGTTGGTAATATCCATCACTAAATTTCTTCCAGTAATTATTATTATACAGGCGGTCCCCTACTTACACCTGACTTACAGATGACCCCTAGTTACAAATGCACCTCTGGATGTTGGTAATTCACTGTACTTTAGCCCTAGGCTACAATAAACAGCTACAGTATAATAGTTATCATAGGTGTCTGCAATTAAGCTTTATGGCTAATCCTGGTTCTTATGACAACCCAACATTTTTAAAATCGTATTGTCACAGTGACAAAAAAAATGTTGGCTGTGGTTACAGTTATAAAGTAAACAGTTCCAACTTACATACAAATTCAACTTAAGAACAAACATACAAAACCTATCTTGTACGAAACCCGGGGACTGCCTGTATCATTATAAAACATCCACATGATGCTATAACTTGTTTAAGATATATACTGTATGACTGCATATGTTGTTTTATGCTTAGTAATGGTAACTACATTAACATCTGAAAAATGGGTTTGTTGAACTTTGCGGGGCGGGTAAAAGTCGCAAAAAATAGTGCAAATCCACCAATGCACCCAAAGAAAGTTGCATATAGATTAACAGAAAAAGAAAAATGAAGGTGATAAATCCACCCTGCCAATTTAAATCCCTTGCATCCCATGAGATGTGGTTTTATTAGTATGAATGTTATAAATAGGTTCAATGGCCTACTGTGCCCTGTGTCTGAGAAATGCTCTGACTACAGCAAATGCCAGCATGACTTGTCAAAACCCATACTTGTCACACAAATGGCTTCCATAGCTGTACAGTAACAGGCCATTCTAGGTATATGCTTCAAGTTCTTGATGCCATTCTATAGCTACTCACATTTTTTTTCTGTTGGCCAAAAAATGTGGACACAAGTCTAAATGTAGGAGAAACTTTCATAACATACATCGTACTGTGGACTATTCAACCTTCCCACACAATTATATTCATCACTCCTCAGAGATTTTGCTGAAATTTTGTGGATGTGTGTACAACTACACCATGCTCTGTGGTTACAATACTTATGAATAATCATGTTTGCATTTATAACCTACCTGCTAGACTAGAAGTGAAGACGCATGGACTTATTGTCCCTCTTCAGTTGTTGAGGTTGAGATTCTAGCACTAATATATCTAAAGAATATGGAACCTATGATTACATAAAATGTTTTCCTATAAAGGGCAGCCATATTGTCTTTCTCCGCTTTGTCAGATGATAATGTTCAGACATGTTCAGTTGACTTCTGCAATCTAAATCCTGCATGAAAGGAGGAAAATGGAAACAGCTGGACTTCTTTTCTACTAAATCCTTGTAGTAAATCTGCTATGCATTAAATGTGAGCGCTTGAGCTTTTCCTTCTTTCTATATCAAATAATGCCTTGTAATGTGTAATGAATAATATAGAGTCGTCTGCTATCAACTTTATGTGGCAATTTTCTTTTTGGAACTAAAGGTGTTTTCTCTCTGGTCTGAAGTGATTTGTCTTATCTGCTTTTAGTAATTAACCCTCTGTAAGCCCTTCAATAGTTATCTTTTAGCAGGATAGGTGAGGGGTTTATGTGAGTGACATCTGCTCAGCAGCTGCACAGCAATATTTCTCTCAAAATCCATATCCAGAAATAATGCTTTCCATGTACATGTCAAGGCTGAATGAATTTACCTCAAACTACATACAGTATTCATATACCATGTACCACAACAGCACCCTATTCTTAGAAGATTTCTTTCTTTGTGCTCCTCATATTAAGGATATACATGAGCTGTTCAGGCCTATATACTGTTTTTGTGTTTGTGGGAAGGGGTGGTTGTTGGCAAACTTACTTGATATGTTCAAATCCTTTGTAAAGACCCCTTTTATTGTGGGCATTTTATAATGATTGTATTACTTACAGATATGGTTTCTTGTAAGCAATAAACATTGTATGGCTCATATTAATATGTATACAGAGATACTTCTTGAAATTATTGCCTCTTTGAGAAGACTACCCTTTCTCCAGACCACATTTCCTGTGACAGATTTTCAGGGCTACCCCATAGTATAAATTCCAGCCTAAAAGTAGATTTTCAAAGCAATTTTAGTTACATTTCATATGTTTTGTAACTTACACAACTTTTTTATTAAAGTAGGTGACAAAACTAAAAACTCCCCCCCCCCTCCATTTCTGTTAAAAAAAAATCTGGCAAGATTTACCAGAGAAGACAACTAAGAAAAACCTTACACTGTGTCCCTTATGGCAAAAAGCCATCAGAGTGAGCTGCATTATTCTGGTTCAGAGACACTGGGGGTCATCGGAGGAACTGCCTTAATAAATCCCGGCTGGACCCGAATACAGCGCAGAGAACGCGCAGCTGGATCGCGAATGGACCGGGTAAGTAAATCTGCCCCACTATATCAGTAGGAGAACCTAAAGAGAATCTAAGTACATAAAGGTTGAATCAATGCAGTAAAAATCCTTCATTTTTGTGTAAGCTTGCTGCTTCTTGGGAAGTAGATTTACTAACTGTATCTCCAGGAGTTTGTTTTTTTGTTTTATCATTGTAGTTTTGATAAAATTTTAACAACTGATTTAAGTAAAATATACCATGTTTCCCTGAAAATAAGATTCTTACATTATTTTTGCTCCTAAAGAGGCAGTACGTTTTATTTTTAGGGGATGTCTTATTTTCCATGAACAAGGATTCCATTTACTGTTCAGCAAAAAAATCAACATTTATTATCATACTGTACTGATGTCATCACATAAACATCTGAATTTCATCAAGAAAGTCTTGTTACTCTATTTCCATGTAAAATAATATATGGTACATTTAATGATCCTGTTTTTTATGGACAAAAAGCAACATTTTTTTTTAATGTAAACAACTCTATAAACGTTGAATTTCAAGCTGAATTTCTTGTGACTCCATTTTTTTTAGAATCACTGGCCCCAATCTCTCATGTTTAGCACTTTCCATCAATGACAACTTTTTGTCCAGATGCTTGTAGGGCATTTGCAACGCAACAGTCAGTGATTTTATCCCATCGTTTCTTCACCCATGTCACAACCTCTTGAAGTATCTAAATAATCTAAATAATTCAGGGAACTGAAGAATTGACTGCCACTAGGTCTTATTTTCAGAGGGGGGGATCTTATTTTTGGTGAAACAGGGTATGTGGTGTAATTGAAACTAAAGTACCAGAACTAAACTGACCATCACCATATTGTTTTCATGACATTAGGTGTGGATAAGTAACTGAAAGTTATAGCATTCTCACATGTTTTAGCATTGTTACGGATGTCAAGTTTAGAGATTCCATATGTTATAAGTTATTATGAAGAAAAGTCAACTAATGCAAAGAATTCTGCTGTGAAAGCACATTCCTGCTTCTAGACAAAGTATAAAACTTAAAAAAGACATCACAATTCTATAAAAACACAAATAAAGAATAGAACTCCAAAATCACTATATTAATACAGGGTCTAGGACCAGGACTAGGATCTAGAACTTTTGAATGGGTATGTGCAATGTAATAATACACTATTTGGAAACTGGTAGTAACAGAGATATGGACACTGTTCCTTCTTGTATGACCATTATGATATACTGATATTGTTACCTCGAGTAATACTTACTTATTGAGTTTACAAGCACTGCTCACTTATATTATGAGATAACGTGTTCTAGATATATCCGGAACCTGTGGCAATATAGTGATTTTGGAGTTCTATTCTTGATTTGTGTTTTTATAGAATTGTGATATGATTTTAAGAGGAGTTATTTGTAAAACTTATAGATTTTTGAAGGTGGAGAGCAAAAATTTAACAAAAAAACGCTGCAAAGCAAAGGCGTTAAGAGAATGGTTGAATAGTTGTTTTCATTTATCTGATTATGGCCACATTTGTTTCATCCTGAATTTAAACTAATACAGTATTAACAGATACTTTTTATAATGGCACTAATGGAGCTCTGTCCATGTCTTTCCATGTCCATGTCATATTTTGGGGTATCATATATATATATATATATATGAAATCAACGTTTTTTCAATATTTCCTTCAACATTTTCAGCAGTCTACAAGTGGCTCCCAACTAACAATTGAGCTTCTGAATATTTTCCGCCTAATAATCATTTTAGAGCTGACTTCATTGATGATCCCTAGAAATGCTATCATGTGCAGACTGCAATTACCCTGCAAGTTTTCTATTTCACATTTCTTTTTCACGCGAGGTTGTTGCAAGCTGTTCATGATTAAACCTTAAGGTATGTGTATGTTTGTCTTTCATTTATAACTAAAGAATCTTCTTTGAAGGCTTCATGCACACAACCATGTGTAGAGGCCTTGTGCTAGCATCACAAATTGCTGTTAGCTCATGGCCCATATACCCTTCTGTTGTGCACAGCATGTTGCATGCACCATGTCTCACAGCACCATGAATGGGCTGCAAATTATAGAAAAGTTCCTATTCCTGCACTCATTTGCGGCCAGGCATTTTTAATGGACATTGGCAGGTGAGTGCCACTAAACCTCCAATGTCCTATAGGTCACAAACAATATCACTCGCCCCATAGAAACCCTATGTAAAAGGTTTGTTACTGAAACAAGTGTTGGGGTTAGGGTTAGGACACTGGGAAGGTCGGTTCTGTCAAGCAGGTAATATTGATTTCTTCATGTAATATCTACCATTTCATCCTTATGCATTGTTTTTGCTAATTGTAATAGCTGTTTCCATTATTTTCCTGCATATATGCACTTTGCTGGTGTACCCCATTGTGGATAGGATATATATAGCCATGTGTCCATTTAGTCTACAACTCTACAAAATTTGCTACTTGACACATGGGGGCAGATTTATCAAGTGTTTGAAAGTCAGAATATTTCCAGTTGCCCATGGCAACCAATCACAGCTCCCCTTTAAAATATTTATGAGCACTGGTAAAATGAAAGCTGAGCTGTGATTGGTTGCCATGGGCAACTGGAAATATTCTGACTTTAAGACACTTGATAAATCTGCCCCATGGTGTTTGTGTTGAATTCATTTAGTTGTAGCATTCACCTGTGTTAAACATTTTTTATTCGCGTTTTTAATGTATGTGTATAGTAAAGATTATTTGCTTTTAATATTGTGGCTGTTTCCTTGTGTGATATTATTGGGTAGACATGTCCTATTCCTACCCACATTTGCGACACGGCAGGGCATTTTTAATGGACACAGGTGAGCGGCACTCACCTGCCGATGTCCTATAGGCCACAAACAAAAACAGACGACCCATTGTTTGCGGCCCACAGCCTGTGTGCATGAAGCCTAAGACGTTTGAGTTTAATCCCATCCAGGGCAACATTTGCAAAGAGTTTGCATGTTGTCTACATGTTTGCGGGGGTTTTCTCTGGGTCCTCCGGTTTCCCCCCACTCTCTAAAACATACTGGTTGGTTGATTAGATTGTGAGCCCCATGGGGAAAGTGATCGATTTGGCAAGCTCTATGTAGCGCTGCTGAATCTGTAGGCACTATGTAAATAAAGGAATTATTATTTATTTTAAAAAACCAATTCCAGCACCCAATTAAAAAGGTAATGTTGTTTATTTCATAACCAATATAAAATGACACACAACTTCTTCTAAGTACCCTCTTTACTACTTTTCGAAATAATACGCATTCATCTTCAATATTGTTAATGGTTGATAAATAGTTGCGGGAGATCTTCCAGAGTAAAAGTTACTCTTTGCAGCTACCCTCTTCTTAAAGTAAAAGAAGGGACAATTCATAAGTCCATATGTGGAAATCACTTTAGACAGGAGGTTGATCGCACATAAAATATAGATTCATGATTCCCCAGACTTCCCCTTAAATGATTCAAGTGTTCTGGAAACAGCTTTGAAAAAAAATAAAAGGAATGCAACACATGATCAGTTGTAATATTTTCATGTGGTTATGCCCATGCAGATCATTGTCAAATCTTAAATACAAGCAAACTTGTTAAAATGTCTGAGCAAAATGTAGTGTGTTATTTGATGGTGCTTTTAATGGAGAAGAAATCAGTTTGATTCTGAAATACATTATGATACACAATAAAACTTCCTGTTAAGGAAACATTTCTTTCTATTAGAGTGATGGTTCTGTTTGGCAACTCAGGGAGAACAGTCTGTCTTTCACTTTTAACGCCATGTCACAGGATACAAAATTTCTGTTGCTGACAGGTAACAACTTTCACAGAAATGGCCTTAAAATTTTCAATTTGCAGAGGGAACATTTGTGACTACAACATTTTTTTCTTCTTAAGAGACTATAAAACATTTAGATCTTTAATGCTCTTAATTCCTTGAACGTTTTTCCTTACACTTCCTGAAAATAAAAAAGTTTTCTAAGGGAAGGGGCTTTTCATAGTGTATACTGATCCTCACCAGTAAACAAGGGATAGGACAAAATGAAGGTCAAATAATAAACCTAAAAGCAAAAAAAAGTTGAAAAAATAAAAAGATTCACTTAAATGGAAGACAAAGGGGCTCATTTATCTTTAATCTGGAAATTTGAGCCTGTCTTTTTCTTTTGGTGAGGTTGGGCTTGTTTGATTTATCTTAAAGGGTAATAAATCTGATGGGTTGCAAATTTTTAGCCAGTGGCATACCGATCGCGGTCGCAGCGGTCGCACTTGCGACCGGGCCCATCGGACGGGGGGGCCCGGGCCGGGGATGTCACTAATGTCTCTGTCCAGGGGCATAACCGGGCTCCGGGAAGTGATGGGCCCGAGCATCAGCACGAGCCGAGTCGCGGCTCGGGCCCTCCTGTAAAAGCTACACTCCCCGGCAATAGCTGCCGGGGGAAGGGGGGCGGTGATAGCTACTGCGGACCGCCCACCCACCCAACATGCTTCCAGGCACACCCCTGCGGCCTCGTCTGACCTGTGCACGTCCCGGCCCGCCTCGTCCAACATGCGACCAGGCCGGGCCTGCTCCGTCCGACCTGCAGCACGTACCGGCCCGTCCACCCTCTTCACCAGCGGGAAGGCCTATCCACCCACTCAACTGCGGCCCGTGATGTGAGTGGGTGAGTATAATTAATAGAATATGTATTTGTGTTTGTGTATATATATATGTATCTATATGCTTTATATATTGTATATACTGGATGCATGTGTATATATGCTTTGTGTGTATGTAGCGTATATATGCTGTATATATGCCTGTATGTGTGTATATATGTGCTGTATAATACATACCACAACAAGACATATATACACACACAGTCAATTAGCACCTACAGCCATACACACAACCCCACAGCAAATATAAACACACACCACATATATATTTTACACACACACACACCACATAATTATACACACACACACACAATATAGCACACACACTATAGCATCCATATATACACACACAAATACAGTCACATATATCAACTACACACATACAGCACCATATCTACACCAACACACTTATACGACACACATACACAATATATACACAACACATTACAGCACATACTATACCGCAAACACATACGACCATATCATACAAGCACATATATACACACACATAATGCGACACATATATACACACACAACAGCACATATATACACACACATACAGCACATATATACACACACATGTGTGTATATATGTGCTGTATATGTGTGTGTGTATATATGTGCTGTGTGTGTGTATATATATGTGGTGTGTGTGTGTGTGTATATATATGTGGTGTGTGTGTGTGTATATATGTGCTGTGTGTGTGTGTATATATGTGGTGTGTGTGTGTATATATGTGCTGTGTGTGTATGTATTCTTTATATACTGGATGCATGTGTATATATATGCTGTATATGTGTATGTATGCTGTGTGTATATATATATATATATATATATATATATATGCTGTGTATGTTGTACATAATGGATTGTTTATATATTCTGTATATGTGTGTGTATATGCTGTGTATGTATGCTGTATATGTTGTAAATTTTCTGTGTATATACTGTATGCGTGCTTCATTCAAAGGTCTGTTATGGGGCCCTACCTCAGCTGGTTATGCCCCGGTGTTATGCATATGTGTATATGTGGTTATATCTGTGGATTGCATATATGAAATATGTGTATTCTGAAGAATTACATGTGGTATGGAGCCGGCAGTGAGGGTTAAGGTGTATGGGGGCCCCGTTTCTAAGTTCGCACCGGGGCCCACTGGGGTCTTGTTACGCCACTGTTTTGAGCTCTTCTTCTCAAGAAAGATAGCGGAGTATTTTTTTACACAAAAAATGATCACTTTTTCCAGGAGTCAACATCCAAATTTAAAAAATAAATCAGACACTAGGAAACTAGGACAAGGCAAACTTTACCAGGCTGGAGGGAAAGTCCAAAACAAATCTAGGACACAGCATATCTACCAATGCAACCAGCAAAGCGTCAAAAATATGAGAAAAAAAACTAAGATAGATGACCCCAAATAATAAGCTTGCTGGCTAACTTTTTTACCTGATACACTGGGGGAGATTTGTCATAAGTGCCTGAGAGCAAGAGTTTTCGATTTGCTCATGGCATAAAATCAGAGCCCAGCTTTCGTTTCTCCATAATATTTTATTAAGCTGACTTATTTCAACGGGAATTCTGATAAAATTGAGGCCAGGACACTGCACTTCTGAATATTAGTTTATAATTTACTTTTAGATTTGCAAAAAAAAGTGTAAAGAGAGTAATTATATCTTAATTAATCTTGTGTTAAATTTGTATCAATAAGATCAGGGCCACACTAGGTGTTATCCAAGTGGGATTTTGCTACATATTCACAGCTATTTACTGTTACAGAATAGTGCATTTGCTTTAACCCCTTCCTACACCGCAACGGATATATCAGTCCCTGAGCTCTGCTAGTTAACCTCTCAGTGACAGATAAATTGATCACTGAGCTAATATTGGTTCAGCTCGTCACCAAAAATGTGCCAGCAACAGGAAGCAACTAAGAGCGTTTGTAAATTTGTGACATGTTCTATGCTGCAGTCAGCATGACCGCAGCATTTAAATGCCTTTAGGGTGATATCCGCCCCCCTCCCCACCTTAACCTCCCTGTGCTGCTTTCTGAGTTGCTGATTGCTGCTATGGCAAAGCTGGGGTCCAATTAACACCATTTCAGCTTTTGCATCAATACATCAGTATTGCAGGGCATTGCCATGCAGAAGCAATCAGATTATTGCTTGCTTGCTCATGTTCCTTAGTTGGACTAATAACAAATTTAAAGAAAAGAAAAACAAAGTTTCAAAATTAAAATAAATAAATATGCCTTCATTACAAATAAAAGTTACATATAAGTGGAAAAAAGTGAAAATCACTGTACAAACCCTACACATTTGGTATCGCAATATCAGTAACGACGCTTACACTAAAATTGCATCACTGAGCCGGCATGATGATAAAAGAAAAAATACCTTAACCAGCTCTGTTGATAAAAAAATATTAAATTGATAAAATTGTTATACCTCTTGGACGAAAGTGATGCAAAAAATGTAAAATATAAAAATATGGTAAACAAAGGTAACATGTTTATTAGGCTATACAGTGAGTAACAAAAAAAGTTGCATAGTTAACTGAGACCCTCCATACTCCTTATCATTTTTGTGGCTCTTCGATGTACCCTCTCCAGCTCCAGGATATCCTTTTTATGGACTGGTGGCCATAACTGGACGGCATATTCCAGGTGAGGTCAAACCAATGCCTTGTACAGTGGTAATATTACATCCCTATCCCTAGAGTCCTTACCACTTTTGATACGTGACAAGATCTGGTTGTCTCTAGAGGCAGCCGATTGACATTACGTGCTGTTTTTTAATCTATGGTCTACTGGTACCCCAGGTTCTTCTCAACAAGGGACTCTCCCGGATTTACTCCCCCAAGGACATAACTTGCCTTTGGATTATTGGCTCACAGGTGCATAACCTCACATTTATCCTCATTCAACCTCATTTGCCAAGTGGAGGACCAAACACTCAGTTTGTGCAAGTCACCCTGCAGCCTATGAACATCCTCCATAGACTGTATTACTTTACATAGCTCGGTTTCAAGCAGATCAGGTTAGTCTGAAGTTAAAAATCAATTACAGAAATGATTGTTTTATTCTACTGTCCCCAACAAAACAGTTAATAAATTTCCATCAATAGTGCGTAGCCAATCCAAAATACTAACACTAAAAACTGCATCTCATCCCGCAGTAAAGAATCCCTCACATTAATGGAAAAACAAATATTTTATGGTTTACTACAATCTGTTACATCGAATAGGGCAAAACTGGTTACTGCATGGTCCTCCTTCCATTCTGACCAAGCTGTGCGCCCATACAACAAGTCATGTCCTCATGTGCGGTGTCTCCATATTCAGGAGAAATACCGTAAAATAACAAATTAAAAGATGGGTTTTCTCCTTTCAACATTCTAAATTTCACCTTCAGTTTGTTTTAGTTACTGTGAAGATCTCAAAGGGACTCATTCTAAATTCTAAAACAAGCTTTCTAAAAACTGTCTATCAAAAGTTTGAAGAGTACAGAATTAAAAATAGGGAGTTTCTAATATTATATATTTCAATGCTCATTTAAAATGAAAATCCCCAAAAATGTAATCCTGAAATCTCTTTGAAAATCTTGAAAAGCAATGTTCGATTTGTAAGCTGTCCAACATCATAATAAAATAAAAGATTGATGCAAACCTAATGCAGACACAGAAATTTTAATAGGTAACTAACCTGGGTATTAAAACAATCTGTCTGAAAAAGAGATCATTCAGAATTTTTATTTTTTTTTCAAAATTTTATCACTTTTCTTTTTTTTTTTTTTAAACAAATCAACCAAAATTTACCAATGACATAAAGTACAACGTATCACGAAAAAAAACATCCCAAAATCATGGAAGTTATAACCATATAAAGAAAAACATCGGATTACAAAAAATGGGGCTGAGCCTTAATCTACAAATGACTGTCCCTTGCAGGGGTTAAACCCCATCCATATACTGCATAAAAATATGCTGCACAAAGTGACATATGTACTACAGTGTCTTTATGCTGTGGATCCACAAACTGTCATTTTAAGCTGCAGCTTTCAGTGCGGATCTCAATCATTGCAAAATAAAGGTTAAAATCTACCATTGGAGCAGCTGGCACGGAAAATTCACAACAAAATGACCTGTATGCCGCTAGCTTAAAAATTGAGTACAATAATAATGTTTATTTTGCAAAAGGAATATCCACTGCAAAGCCAGGGGGAAAAAACAGACAGCATGCAGATAAAAATGCATTGGATAAAGAAAAATTCAGGACTTATACTATATATTATACTATTAGGTCTCCTATTGCCTTGAATGGAGAGTGCGTGGCCAGTCCAACCACCACTCCATTCAAGAGGAAGAATGAGAATAGGTCAGGGTATAACAAAAATTTCAAATTAGCATTCAAACATTCCTATGATTATTCTGAACATTCACAAGAAATCCATAAGGTGTGCACAAAACGTTTTACAGCTACACTTACAGCTAAAACATGAGGACATGTAAATTAATGCACACAATTGACAAAATGTTATTTAACTTTGATGTAAATACTGGGGAATAGATCAATAAAAGTGCACCAAAATTGTGGATTGATTGGGCAAGCTGTGCCATTTTTGCTGATATGCGACTTTTGAAGGTGTGCAACTTTTTGGAGGGTTGTTGTGTCATGTTCAACTAAAAGTAAATTTCTCTTGTGACACTGTCAACTCTTCTGTGGTGCATTTATCAAGTGCCTCCTCATCTCTGACAAATACCAACCATTTCTCAACACTTGACTAAATTAGTGCAGTTCCCTTAACAACATTAAAAAGTCTGACAAGGCAGTAAAAGCCTAGACTAGTTTTCTTATCTAGTAGATTTGTTGGTTTTTCACACTACATTTTTAAAGGGGAAAAGTCTTCACAAATGGGATTGATTTGCACCAATGGCAAAATGTTGCATAAGTGGTTCTCAAAACATGATTAATAATAAAATGTTACATTATTATCTAAATGCTTACACCATGCCACACCATCAAACAAATGCCCTCGAGGCACAAAACCATGCATCCATTAGCCATTGTATATGGGCAAGGTTTCTGTTGGACTGTTTTACAAAGCCTAAGAAACAATAAACCGTTATTCTATATAATTCCAAAATACTATCATTATTTCATACATTGTAATAGAAATAGACTGCAATAATATTTTTAATTCTTTAGTTTTACAGAACTTCTCTATTACCTAGATGCAGGCTGTGAGCGGTAAGTAGTGCACATATGATGAGCACAAAGAGCTGTATTCTCTCAGATCATTTCACTGAAAGGTTCCCAGAGGCAGCGAGTATGGGAGCTGTTGTATCTGACAGCAGGCAGCCCATTGCATTCTCCTTCCTTTAAGATAATTGTAATGTATCGTTTGAACATCTGAACAAAGCTGTCAAGATTTGGAGAGACCTACTGATGTCTGAACTGACCAAGGGGAATAATTGTCATTCATATGCAGACACAAAAAGGAGAGAAACCCTTCTCTACCACATAATTACACCCTCAAATAAAAAGTGAGCCAGTGTTTACATGGACCCTTTCACTGCCACTGCTGCAGATTTCCTGACCTGCATACCCCACATTGCCGGCTCAATTATACATTGATTTCTTTTTACATAGCGCATTATTGTCCCTTAACATTGCTGTGTCCACAATAGCGCAAATATGGTTAGAAAAATGACAGTAGATCTTTTACCTTTTATTTTTAATCCGTTCTTTTAAGGAAAGTCATAGGTACACTCTTTTCACATTACTGTGCTCAATGGTTAAGCAACAGGTTAAAAGCTAGAGGTTCTATTATGTCCTGTAGTGGCCTTTACATGGAAATGCTCAGGGCCATTTCCATCTCCTCACAGTGCCCTGGGGAAACATCTGACCTACATTCAGCTGGTGCCTTAAATTGGCTACCATGTGGTGAATATTGTAGTATGTCTCTATCTATCTAATATGAAGTTTTAAGCTATCTTCAGAAAACCTCTCTGAATTCTTCGTGCTGGGTCCTCACTCCTATTGGTTCCAGATGGCTATGTTTGTACTCCATAATGTAGTATTTTCTGTAGTAGTTTATGTGCCCTATGATCTGCTATGCGCTACGGAACATGATGGCGCTATATAAATAAAGATTATTATTATTAAATGCATCCAAAAACCATATTTTTTATATTATTTACATATGCACATTTCTTTTAACAAATGTTGTATAAATTACCCCTTTAAGGACCAGGCAATTTTCATTTTGTTTTTCCATTTTTCCCTCGTTGTCGTTAAAAATCCATAACTTTTTTATTTTCTGTTTACAAAGCTGTGTTATGGCTTGTTTGGTGACTAACAAATTGTACTTCCTAGTGACGGCATTTTATATTACATGCCGCTTACTGGGAAGCTGATAAAAATTCAAAATGCAATGAAACTGTACAAAAAATTTGACACGCATTTTACTGCTTACACTGTACTCTACTTTATTCCTTGTGTTGGTTTGATCGCACACTATTTATATATTTTATTAAGTTTTAGATTTTAAAAAAAGTAAAACCTTTTAAACATTTTGCCCTGTTCGGATAGCAATAACTTTTCCATCGTATAGACGTGTAAAGTCATTTTTAGGGGGACAAGATGATGTTTTCATTGCTTCAATTTTGGGAACCGTATGACCTTTTGATCGCTTTTTATATGTTTAAAGGTATCACCACAAAAGTCTTGATCTAACACCTTTATGATTTTCTTTACTTTTATATCAGTTCTTCTTTTTAGTTCCCCAGGGTACTTTAACTGTTGGGGGTCTGATTGTTCCTCCCATATACTGCATACTACATTATATGAAGAAATTGCTATGGATTTTTAGCAGTGCGCCACACTGTTATAGATCCTGCAGTCTCATAAAGCCTACAGGCTCCTGTGGGAACCGTTGTCGCTTACAGGAGATGGGGTTGGGGGGCAATGCCTTCCAAGATGATGTCATTGGGAAGAAACTATCCCATCCAAGCTGGCGGCGCTCACCAACCGCCGGTAGCAGGTAAAAGGTTAACATTGGCATAATGCATTGAACACCCACCATGTATCAAGAGGGCTCAGACTGTGAGCCCTCTTCATACATCCTTAATCACATTATGTATATTATAATTCACTAGGGGGTTAATACAAAGTCAATTCAAGAAAATAAGTGAAATGTCTCCCACATATTTGGTGTATTTCCTTTTCCCCACTTCCTCCTACACAAATGGAATGTTAGCTTGCTGAGGGATCATGTTACTTGCTTCCACTAAAGTCTACAGAAGAAGCTGCTGGAATGAGAGAGAGGCACACAGAGAGTTAGCTCGTAGAATCCAATGTAATGCAAGTCAACATCTATACTGGTCTGTACTGGAGTATCATGTCCTCCATGCTGCTGCTGTTTCTGAGCATGTTCATCAGAAAGATAGTTGAACGGAATTTCCATTGCTATGTGTGTAGTGTATGAGGGGAATTATTACAGCTAGTCTCACACACTAGAAGGTGATACTAGAGATGGAGCCTGCATAGTAGAAATCTGGTGAAAAATACCAGATACAAATAATATAATGTGAAAATTGTGATACTTCACATATAACAGCTTTTCTTTGACGACAGGTATGCAACAGATATTTCGCAAGAATATTTACTGACCATAACCATTAAAGTAAACTGTATATTTTCAGAACTTACACTAATAAAGTCTTGTAGAAGTGTGGAAGAGGAGAGGAGCATTATAAACAGGGTATAGAATTAGAAATAGGGTTTGTTCAGTCTGAAACACAACCATTTCAGTACTGTTACGATCAGCGGCATAAGAAATTAATTTTGTGTTACGGCAAAACTCTCCAGAATGTTTAGCTAACAAATACTTGCTGAAGAAGACATTTCCTCCAGACATAAATAATGTAATGGAATTCAAAACTCACATATTCTTATAACATCAAAAGCAGAATGTAGGAATGTAAGGTTGGAGGAGTGGATGATGAAGGTGAACAGGTCAACAATGAGCTCTACAAAAGAATACTTCTGACTATTACTGTCAGCATTTACAGATTTTAAATAAAAGACTCAATTTACAGACAATTGGAAAGAAGCCAATCCTGCTGCAATTTCAAAGCATTGAGGTTCCCAGTGATGATGGTTCAATGTATGACTACTTTAGGAAAATGAATAAAGCACATGAAAGAATGTCTTATGACGGGCTTAATGAAGTGTCCTTCCAGGGATAAATGACTACACTTCTTTTATATATAAATGATCTGCTGGATTTCGTTTTGGGATTTCTGTTTTGTTTATGAAAATGCAGACATAAACATCATTCACTTTTTACTGTATATCCCACAACTGCATTGCTGAATAATACAATATATGGGAAAACTGTATATTGTTCATAAAAACCGGGTTTATTGTTTCATAAATAGGATCTGATTACTTGCACTTACTTGCAGTAAGAAAGGGTACTCACCAGAGTACAGAATACAATTGTGCCTACCCTTAACTCAACCTTAGCTCTCAATTGTGCCTACCCTTAGCTTAAATTTGTTTTGGGATAAATTTGGTTAAATTCTCATGAAAGTCTCTGAATACAATATTATAACATGCTTAAATGGGTATTCCCACAAAGACAAGATTCTACAATATACTTTCACAGATATAATTCCAACCAGTCTCTATCAGTCCTGGTATACACAATTTTGATCTCCCCAGTATCCGACCTTTAATCTTCTGACTTTAGGGTCAGGAAGACATATTAATAATAATAATAATAATAATTCTTTATTTATATAGCGCACACAGATTACGCAGCGCTGCACAAGCATGTCAAATTGGTCCCTGTCCCCATGGGGCTCACAATCTAAACAACCTAACAGTATGTTTTGAAGTGTGGGAGGAAACTGGAGTACCCGGAGGAAACCCACGCAAACACGGAGAGAACATACAAACTCTTTGCAGATGTTGACCTGGGTGGGATTCGAACCCAAGACACCAGTGCTGCAAGGCAGATGTGCTACTCACTCAGCCACCATGCCGCCCTATATTAATTGTACTCCTGTTTGATGCTGCACTGATCTCCGCTCTACACTCCAGCCCCACCCTAGCATTCAAAGATGAGCTCACACTGAGACTTCCTGCCAGAAAGTAACATGAGGATAGTAAAGCTAAAAGCTACAGACAGATAAGGGGAGGGAGGCACAGGAGACCTGACAATGTATGTTGTGGCTGAAATGTAGCAGTGCTGAGAATGTAGTTGTGTGCATCTCATAGATCTCATCATTTTTCATCTCTGATCTCTGTCATCTATTTCTATGTGTCAGATACCAGTGAATGTTCAGAAGCTAAATGAAAGTGTATATAAACATTCTACCCTGATAATCTAACCACATTACCAAACACAGCATCTCAAAGCACTAAAGGAATCATAAGGTTTCTGCTTAGAGAGTCCCCACCCACAATTTTACGCTGACCAGCCTAGGGAGAGATAGGAGCTAAAACAGCAATACAGAGTAAAATTGTAACATAAAATTGTAACATAAAGGATATCACTTTGTGATACAATATTAAAATAACTTTGTTCTTAAAATTCCGACATGTCCAGCTAAAATGAATGTTCATAAAGGACGCATCTGCATTGGAGAATAACAAATCGATTCATGTCCTTTAAAAAAGCTGAGTTTATATTTTGTACTGCCTGCCTACTTTGTGTCATCTTTGAAAAATGTGGATATGTCTGAATATGCACTGCTCAGTTAACATTTCTACAGTAATTTTCATACTTCTTTTTTCTCTGCATGAATGTTCCCTGATACCACTGACTGGTCCGTTGGATTCCACACAATTTTATTGTGCATTTTAACATTATTTAATATATATAGAACTTTAATACTATTGTAATTGCTACAATTGAGATGAACAGAACTGTAGTTTTTGTTTTGTTTCGTCCGTGCGGCCAAAACGTATTGCTGGATTGATGGCCGAAAATCCAATCTGGCAAATAGATGCCATTTGCTAAAGTTCAATGCCACTAAAAAAGAGTGGCTACATTATCGTGATCAAAGATCTGCCCGATTTATGAGGTCTACATTCTCACCAGACCACCTCTAAAAATCGCAATAGATTAGTTAAGTGCAAGCAAATTCAACAAGAAAACATTATTAATGTTTTTGATGCATTTGCTTTACTCTTAAATTTAGGTAAGACAATGCTGATCAGTAAATATATGAATATGTATATGAGCTCTCCAGAAATATGAAAAGATCGGGTTGGATGTGTTTTCATATAACTGAATACTGATTTACATTACAGTTCACAAAAGGACATATCTCGAGACATCTGTTCCAATTCTGCCAATGTTTCTGGAAATCTATTTGAATAAAAGTATGCCCAGCAAAATTACTAAACGGTGGTCAATTAGGGAGCATCGCAGCTGCCAAAGCCTTCCAACAATGTACTGTATGAGACATGTGGAATGTCTGCAGCCTCTTTTATTATTCATAAAGTGGTTGAATAAAAACAAACAGTAGAGTTTCTACGAGATGACGTGAAATTGTTCTGTCAAGTAAACCTCAATAGCTATTGATTGTTTGTAAAAGTTATTTACATGGCCAACACATCAGCTATTCAGAGGTAAACTGTGTTGGAATAGGTCTGCATTGCCTTCTGATGATTGGGACTAGGGACAAGATATGTCTCACAAATATCTATGGCTTTTCCTAAATATAAGACAATCCCCTCCACCCCCCGAAAAAATCTTATATTACATTTGCATTATAGCTTTGCTTGGGGAAACTGCAGAAATTTGAGTACAAGAGTATTTGTTATAAACCATAAGTTGCTGTGTGCCCCACAATTTATTTTCTTGTTTGTGCATTATTTCTCTGGCCAGGTACTCACTGTTGCATCTATACCAAGAAAAAATAAGGGCTAGTGACTCAGTTAGAGGAATACCCCTCCCCTCTAGCATCAGAATAATGTAATTGGTTAGGACTACTAATGTTATAATCTATTTCTTGTTGAGCTTTGTTTCTCCCACATACTGCTCATCTATTATATTTTTTACCCTTTGTTTCATTGGATTCAATTGGTAAGATCAAAAACGTTCTTTTCTAGTTCATTAATGTACACTCTGCAGCCCATCTTGACAGAAAAAAACTGAAATGTAGATATTTTTGCTAATTTATTAAACAAGAAAAACTGAAATATCACATTGTCATAAGTATTCAGACCCTTTGCTCAGTATTGAGTAGAAGAACCATTTGAGCTTGTACAGCCATGAGTCTTGTTGGGAATGATGCAGCAAGTTTTTCACATGTGGATTTGGGGATCCTCTGACATTCTTCCTTGCAGATCCTCTCCAGTTCCCTCAGGTTGGATGGAGAATGTTGGTGGACAGCCATTTTCAAGTCTCTCCAGAGATACTAAATTGGGTTTAGGTCAAGGCTCTGACTGGGCCAGTCAAGAGAGGTTGCAGAGTTGTTCTGAAGTTGCTGCTTTGCTATTTTAGCTGCTTGCTTAGGTTCATTGTCTTGTTGAAAGGTGAACCGAAACCCAGCCTGAAGTCCAGAGCACTCTGGAAGAGGTTTTCATCCAGGATGTCTCTGTATTTGGCCACCTTCATCTTTCCTTCATTTGAAACCAGTTCCTATAGCGGAAAAACACCCCATAGCACAATGCTTACACCACCATGTTTCACTGCTGGGATTGTATTTGGCAGGTGATGAGCAGTGCCTGGTTTTCTCCATACATACCGCTTAGAATTAACACCAAAATATTCCATCTTCGTTTCATTAGACAAGAGTATTTTATTTCTCATAGTCTGGGTGTCCTTCATGTGTTTTTTTGGCAAACTGTATGCAAGCTTTTATATTTTATATGGAGGAGTGACTCCCGTTGGCACACTCTGGTTTAGGGCTGCACTGATAGTTGACTTTGCGGAACTTTCTCCCATATTCCTTCTGCATCTCTAGAACTCAGTCACAGTGATCTTAGGGTTCTTCATTAACTCTCTCATCAAGGCACTTTTCCCACAATTGCTTAGTTTGGCACACGCAAAGGTACAGTATGGCAGTCATGTTGTCCCAACCTTCTTCCATTTAAGGATTATGGAGTCCATTGTACCAGCTGCAGAAATTCTATAGGGTCTGAATACTTATGACCATGAGATTTCCTTGTTTAATAAATTAGCAAAAACATCTGGTTATTTTCTTTAAAGATGGGGTGGCCTAGCATGGTCTAGCTGAGCATGCTTGTAAGACATGAGCACCCAAGCTCACGCCAAATATCCGGCCTCTTATCCACCCACAGAAAGATGCAATTGCTATGACTGCTACCACTGTAGTTACACCCCTGCTTCTGTCCCCTAACTGAAAGATGTGGGGCCCCTATTGCAAATAAGATGGTCAGCAGGTCCTGTCAAGATTATCTGTCGTTTTATGTGTCATAACATCATCTGACCATGTATATTAAATGAACGTCAGTTACACAGCCAATGTATTAAAGACATTCCCAACATTTTTTTGTGGGATTGGACAGGTAGTGTTTGTTGGATTCTGATAAAACTAAACCTTTCCTCTAAAGCAGTGATGCTGTACCTTTTAGAGACTGAGTGCCCAAACTACAACCGGAAGCCACATATTTTTCACAAAGTGCCAAATGCCAATTTAAAGTAACTTATTGCTCCCTGCTGTGTCACAGATTCAAACGTATTGGCATCCTGAAGACACCAATACAGTAGAAAGATGGAGAAATTCAGATTATTATTGTAGCTTCCTTCTATGGTCCCCTTAACAGGATGAATAGTAGGCCCTGAGAAGGGGCTTCAATGATAATCCAGCTCTGCCCACTTCAGGAGCCCTGAATGCTGACCTTTGTGCTGGGTGATGGCCTGGGTGCCCACAGAGAGGGCTCCGAGTGCCCCTTCTGGCACCTGTGCCATAGGTTCGCCACCATTGCTCTAAAGGATACAGATGTAGCAAACTTTAACATGTCTTTGTGTGCCATGATATCTTATCGCAGACACAAGAAAAGCCACTGAGAGGTCAAGTTCTCTCTATGTACCACAGTGTTGTTTACAACTTACAAGTGATATTAAAGAGGACCTGTCACCCATTAAAAAGTCCCTACCCCATTATTAGCAGTGATAAACTGCTTGTTTTATCAGAACCTTGCAATAAAGCTAGCAGACAATGCCGTGCAGTACAATAGGAACGTCGAGCTGCGCTCAAAACAAATTCATGAGGGGGCGGGACTAGGAGATGGTGACTGCTGCATGAAGCCCGGCGGTAACCACCAGCCTCTGGAGTGGGAGGGGGGGTCCGGGGACGAGGTAGCGTCTCGTACCGCTCCCCCTCATGAATACGCGGTTCCTATTGTGCTGCATAGCAATTCCTGCTAGCTTTATCGGAGGGTTCCAATTAAACTAGCAGTTTATCGCTGCTAAAAATGGGGTAGCACAAGGAGCTGCTTACTTTAGTAATCAGCTCTTAGAGCCTTTTTTATGGGTGACAGGTCTTCTTTAAGCTTTATCTGTATACCCTGGGTGCCTATCAAGAGTTTACACCCTCTCATTATTGAAAGCACATGTGCATTCAGTTCTTAAGGTATATGGAGGATCTTGGTTGGCTTTTCTTTTTTACTCCTACTCAAATTCCATGGTAAAAAGCAACAATGATAAAGTTTGGCAGAATGCAGTTTTAGTTTAAGGTTTCTTAGTGCAGCAGCACATTTATTTCTAAGGCATACTAGAAAAAGCTCAAGGGGTAGTGCATACTTATAAAGGTAATTACCCCTTACAAAATATAGAGCACACATTCCAGTGAATCACCATGTGAAGTTAAATAACACAAATTACTTTTAGTTTTGTAATATAAAGTGAAACAAACATTTAAGTGTATCTACTGTACTTTAAAAAAGGTGTATATATACTTTAATCAGTCCAACTCAGACCTGAGTACTCTATCCTAGAAAAGGATAAAAACCCACAGATTCTCCACATGTCTGACTTCCTTCATTTCACCTCTCCAGGCAAAGTTGATCAATATAAACGAATGGGGGTGTAATGGACAACACTAAACCTATGTTTTATTGTTTTATTTGTTTAATATTTCCCTTTACAATATCATTTGAATAGTATTTAAAATGATCCTTGCAAAATAAAAAAATAAAAAAACATTGCTACGGGAGAATTTTTTTACCTGGCTTCATGCTGGGCATCTAAGTGACTTAACCAAGCATAATGTAAATAATATAGCTAAGGGTCTACAAAGCTGTGTATGAACTGTCCAAATAGATAAATATTCAAATATGGCCTCCTGGACTGCTTCCAACATATTTCTTTATTCCAGCAAAAATCTTTATGTTACATTTAGGTTGTGTAAAGTAAATGTGTAAAGGTGTCTGCATTTTTCATTGAAAATTTTTCAACTGGTCAACAAAAGTGTGCTTAAACACATAGCAAAGAAGTAACTAGGAAGGAATGTATTACATACATCCCATAAACACAGTTAAGATTGAAGGTTATTTTACAGTTTAAGAACATTTTCATAAAAATCTCAGTAGAAATGGGTGTATGCAGTGGACTTTTCACCACTTTCGCTATCTCTCATTCATCTGATTCTAGCTCATTCTGTTTGGAATATAACCAATATCTATTACGAGAAACCCCAACAATTTCTGAAGAATGGATAAAAATGATATAGGTTTTACATGTAGAAATAGATTACATCATTTGGTAAATTATAGGATATTTGAAAGCCAGTATAAGAAAAAAATTGAATAGCGGAATAAACCCCAACATACAGCATAAGAATATCCCTGCTTCTTAACCAACTACTGTCAAGTCATTCACATTCTTAAGAAAAGGAAATTGATGATAGTGGCTGATGCATGGAAGGAATTTGTCGTCCTGAAGATAAACACATTTTCTTTTGGTGTCAGGTGTCTCTTGGGACGTGAAGGTTGTTTCCAAACATTCTGTCATTTTCATTCCAATATCTCCTGCTCTGCAGGAGGTGATGATTATATACTGAAATATGTCTGTCACATAATATTGACAGTAATGACCACATCACATGTAAAGAATTAACCAATAGGCAGGATTTTAAAAAAAATATAACCAATTTTATTCAAACATGTTTTATACATTTTTTTTTAGATGCACACAGATGTTGACATTTCCATAATGGCATTTTAAAATGCAAATGTTTTAAAACAGTGTTAAAATTATTAAAGGAAATCTAACATCCAGGAGCTCAAAAGATCACTCTATCAGGCTTGGAAGTTAATTGCCCAGAAATGGCTGAGCCCAGATTCTCCTACGCTCAAGAAGTACAAAGATAAAATGTTCAGACTTATTCAAATGGAGAGAGGGGTTTACCTTAAGAGGAAGGTTATGAAAAAAGTGGAACAAATGTTTGTATAAGTAAAAAACAAAAAAAATTAATAAAAATGTATTTGATTAAAATAAAAATTTAGCATGGATTAGGCACACTTACTCAAAGACCCTGGCATTGTGACTGTGGTAATAATCTTATATTTGTCATCCATTGCTTCCTTCCTACTAAAATCCACTTTTAAAATTATGCTAATGAGCCTGAGGGAATATTGGGGTGGCTCCAAAAGTCCCTCAGTGCTGCAGATTCAAAGGCTGTTAGACTGTCTCACCCTGCCCCTCTGCTCCTGCTTGAAGTAATCTCACTGCAGCACAGGAATTTTCAGAACATAATGGGTGAGGGAAGTGCTCCTTCCACACAGTAACACCATGTGAATCTGCAATATGGAGGGGATCTGGGAACCAACCCATCAGAATAATTGTTAAAGTTGATAGAAGAGATCTTCTATCAAAATCTTTTCTAAAGGAATATTCACACAACAGCTTTTGACCCTACTTTTCAACATGTCTTTCTGTCACTTTGGTAATATTCTGAGTTTATACAGTTTTTCTTTGAACCTGACCTTTCGCCTTGAATATTATTCTGCCTTACACGTTTGTACCTCATCTTGGTTTCAACATGGTTTGTCGGACTTTGCCAAGTTGGTTGTCTTGTACCTGTTTGTTAACTGTCTTACTCTTAAGTACACTTTAGAGGGTAGAGCTGGATGCCCAGTGGTTGCCTGTGGTTTAGCACAAGGCCAGAAAGTAGACAGGACAGTTGTTGTGAGAATCACAGAGCTTTCACTTCTTCACTGTCTTGACAGTAAGCTTTTTCAACCATAAAGTTAACTGTTTTTGTTTGATTTATTTGATAAGGTTATTTACTGTGTCCTGTCTAATTTTGTCTGTATATACCCTATGCAAAATATGGTGGCTCTATATAAATAAATATTAGTAGTAGTAGTATTTTTACTGTTGAAGGAGGTAAGCCTTTTCCAAATGTGGCTGGTATCTGCTTATTTCCCCCTACTTATTTATAAAACATGCATCCTTGGTTGAAATAAACATCCAGCTGACAACTATTGAACATGTACATTCAGCTCCGGATATTTCATCAATTATTCATTGTAAAAAACTCAGGATATTAAACAGAAGAAAATATACACAGAAGTGGTCCTTTTCACATTAGAATTGTTTATCATGTTCTTTGGTACCTTCAGATAAGCAAAATTATTATCTGCTTCCTTTGTGCTCAGCTTTTCACCTTCCAGGACAAACACAGTAGAAAAATGTTGGTCAATACCATCAAGTTTGGTGGGGCCCAAAGGACCTTCTAGTAGATATGGGATGTATTCCCCCAAGATATCTTATAGCTGCTTACTCCCCTTTTTCTACTGGATATACATAATGTTTTTTGTGGAAAATGGAGCTAAGGAGTTGGGCACCTTATCGTCCACTTCCAAAAAAGTTTAGAGGAAATTGACCACTGCAAAAACATTTTAAAAAGAGCTACAAATACTCCAGCTACTTGACCTAGAAAAGAAAGTTACAATTAGAAGCACAGATCGCAGTGACTTTACCTTACTCTCCCATGCACCCAGCATGGGAGAGGTAGGTGGGATTTGTGCATAATTAGCAACCTGGAGTGCCAGACATCTTGTCCCCGCCCTCCCTGCTGCTAATTCTAATTTTCTTTTCTAGGTGATCCTGATGTGTCAAGACTAGCAGAGGACGGCGTTGGGATCAAGATGAAGAGGAGCGGAGGTGATTATTTGGAGTTTTTTTTAATATTTTTGCAGTGGATGAAATTTTAAGATGGCATTCAGAAAAAACTATTTTTCAATGACCGGAGCTCATAATTCCAAACACGACCACTGCACAATTCCTTCTTATCCGTGCACCACTCCAAACACAAGAGATCACTCTCGGGAATAAGTCACCATTCAGACAAGAAACCGCAATATTTTCACTTCTGTCTCAGTCTCCTCCATTCACTGTGTATAAGAGACATATCCAGACATAGTGTAGACAGTTTCAAAATTTTAAAAGCTTTTATTACAGGTTCTACTCACATAAAAAGGTAAAAAATGCGCATATCAAAAGTATTTTCCACGAGGACGCCAATCTCCGCCCGACCCAGGGTTTCGCCTCTCAGCTTCTTCCGGGGCTTGATTAGCGTCCATCCTCTAGCCTAATTTATACATGTTCAGTGTCTAACATAAACTGCATTTTCCAACTTGTACATAAAATACATAAACATAATAGTTCAATCTGCACAGTATATCCATATCTTACTAAGAAACTGTTCCACATGTACCTGTGTATTGTGGATTCTTTTTCACTAGGTTTCCCTAACCCATGTGGGAATCAACTAGTGGTTTCTAGCTATCGTCCAGTCACAGGATACTATTTGGAAATTTAATATAGGAGTAAGGATAGGTGGAAATAGATGAATATCCTCCTGTACCGATGTATCGCAAACATAAGTAGAATAGAGCATTAGTATCCTCGTGTAGTGAATGGAGTACATCTGCGAGTGGATTGGTTAATACCCACGTGATTTTGAAAAGCAGGTTTGTGGGTTTGTCTTAAATAATCCCTGTGACTGGACGATAGCTAGAAACCACTAGTTGATTGCCACGTGGGTTAGGGAAACCTAGTGAAAAAGAATCCACAATACACAGGTACATTTGTACATTTATGTACAAGTTGGAAAATGCAGTTTATGATAGACGCTGAACATGTATAAATTAGGCTAGAGGACGGACGCTAATCAAGCCCCGGAAGAAGCTGAGAGGCGAAACCCTGGGTCGGGCGGAGATTGGCGTCCTCATTGAAAATACTTTTGATATGCACATTTTTTACCTTTTTATGTGAGTAGAACCTGTAATAAAAGCTTTTAAAATTTTGAAACTGTCTAAACTATGTCTGGATATGTCTCTTATACACAGTGAATGGAGGAGACTGAGACAGAAGTGAAAATATTGCGGTTTCTTGTCTGAATGGTGACTTATTCCCGAGAGGGATCTCTTGTGTTTGGAGTGATGCACGGATAAGAAGGAATTGTGCAGTGGTCGTGTTTGGAATTATGAGCTCCGGTCATTGAAAAAATAGTTTTTGCTGGACTACCAAATAGTGGATGATCGCTGGATCCATCTAAAACCGTGGGAAGAGCTCGTAGGGCAGAAGGTGCAACACCATTCATTACATAGGCATTCAGAAAAGCCTGTGTTATCTCAGACTTTGTATTTTATCCTATTTTTTACTATGAAACAACAGGAATATTCATAGTACTTCTCCAAATCTGAACAAATATGACTACATAATTTTATCAAACAGAAAATAGGAACACAATATTGCTTGCTGAATTGCTTGTCTTGCACTGATTATTCAGGTGTAGAAGTAATAAGTGTAGCCCTGTAAACATATCAGCTACCAGTTCACTAACCACTACATTGCGTAGGAGGACTACATTATTCTCATACCAGTTTAATATACGTATTTGTCTTGGTAATTTAATAATAAGCCTAGGAAAAAGCATTTGCGCAAAAACAATTTAAAAAGATTTCAGTTAATCTTTTTAAGCTGAAGCCCGAACACATGGGTCCCTCAAACCAAAGAAAGAGTAGGCCATTGCTTAGGCTAAGATGGAAATGCCTCGAAGTTCAACCATCTTCTAAGGAAATTAAATGAGAAATTAACTCACTTCAATGTTTAGATAACAGGATGATGCACATGAAAATTAAAAGTCAATCAGGTTAGACTTCCTTTTTCTCCAAACAGTCTTAAGGTTTAATGAAACTTGCAGCAGTTGTGAAACAACATTCAAAGCATCATTAAAAACACTACATACTACTACCGTATTTTCAGGTATGATGGAAGGATCATTTGTCATTGTGCATTGTCTTGAAAAAATATTCACAATGTAAATCTCTAAATCTGCAATGTGTAAAATAAAAAGATATCTAAAACAGGCAAATTGTCAGAAAAGCTGCAAACATTCTGCTTCTTTTTGAAGTAATTGTAATGCTTAGGGTGTTGTTCACCTTAATTTATTTTACACTACAATACCCAGTAGATTGGCGGGAAGGAGGGCATTACAAACACAAAAACTGGTCAATAACTTACTTGTTTGCCGTTATCTTACTTGATATCCCTCCTCCTCTAACTTTGTAGTTTCTTATGCCTTCCGTTCATGTGGTATTCCTGAAATATATGAAAAAAAACAAATTTTACATTTTACAATATAAACATGCTGCAGCTCGTTCTGACATGATGAACTATATACAAGGCTCATGGTATAGTTTAGCAAAGTCTTTTACATGCCAGTAGAAATTAATAGTGGGAGCATTACACCAACAAAATATCTATGCATTACAGCTAAAGTTCTGCATCACATGCAATAGAGGTTAACACTAGGTTGAAAACTCCTTGCACCTCAAATCTGCAATTATGCAGTGTTCACAGGGGATCAATTTGGTTAATGTACACACTTTATTATGTATTGTGTTGTAACACAAGTGGTGGCTTGATAATTATGTGCGAACAAAGAATTTATTTTGTTCAAGTCCATAAAAAAAACTTCCATTATGGTCTGGTGTTTATAGAATCCGGTAAGTTTATTCTCCATTGAAATGTTAGTCTGCCTTTTAAATGTTTTAGTAATGGTCCTGCATAAAACCATCACAAAATGCACAATAAACTATATCAATGTTTTCGTTTATGTTTTATTGCCTTACATATGGTCTAAAAGCAATAGAGTAGATGATCCTGGTGGGTACTCAAGTACTTAGAATACTTGCTACACTACAGTAAAATTACAACAATGAAGTCATGAAGTAAATGTCTTTATGGGAGAAATTAAGTCTGTAATACATGGATCAAACAGCATGGTTAGTAGAAGTATATGTAAATTTCTACTCAATGAAGGAACAATTATACAAACGCAGTTAAAATATTTTTTAATTGGACATTTAGCAGTTATTCCTGTAATGATTAGTCAATGTGTCATATTTTTGCGCTGGTAAGGCAACACTCACTTCACATTTTCTGTATGGTTTCAGCATATATATCACAAGAAATGTCCTGCCCTATATACTGAATGTATACATAGATATATACTCTTAAAAAGAGGTATGTTTTCCCTCCTTCTGCAAAGTAAAATGCGCATCCTATAGCAGAGGATGGAAAGGTGCAGCAAGGTATGTCTTCCCATTCAGCTTCCTGCTGCTCAGCGGAGGTCATAACAGCCTACAGGGAACGGATGCAATAGTATTGCATCCATCTCTGTCCTCTATGGAGGGTCCATATGTAGACAGTTACATCACTGAAAGACTGAAACACCCTAAACATTGGTTCACTTCTTTCACCACCTTCAGCTGGATGGTTGGAACAGGAAGACGTATGTCAATGTATGAGAATACAGCGGAATAGCTACTTACCTTCGGTTCTGAAGACTGAAAACTGGATGTAAATGAGACTGCTGGCACCAGTGGAAAATATGTGTATTTGGGTAAGCAAATGGCTTAGTGATAGAAAACAGAGGGTTGTCATTAATGGCACGTTCTCAAACTGGGTTAATGTTACTGTCAGGATTCGGGATGAGTGGATCCTCTGGACCACTGCGGGAGGTGGTACAAGCTGATACCTGGGACCGGAGTCTAATAGGCACCTGGTCTTCACCAGAGCCCGCCGCAAAGCAAGATGGTCTTGCTGCGGCACGGTACCACCACGTCGTTCCACAGCCCCTTTAAATCTCCTTTAAAAGCCGGCGCGTGCACGCTCTAGGGGTCGGGAACGCACACGGACAACTGAAGAGGACGAAGCAGGAGCCGGGTCCAGTGAGTTGCGCGTGCGGCGTGCTGGTGGGGAGAGTGGGGCATGGATCCACCCATGACAGTTACCAGGGTAGTGCCATAGGGGTTAGTATTGGGTCCCCTTCTTTTTAATATTTTTAAAAATGACCTTGTAGAGCGTTTACACAGTCAAGTTTCAATATTTGCAGATGAAACTAAGCTCTGTAAACTGTATACAGTTTTGGGCACCAGTCTATAAAAAGGACATAGTAGAACTGGAATGGGTACAGAGGAAAGCAACCAAGATTATTAAGGGAATGGAGCGACTAGAATACAATGACAGATTATTAAACTTGGGGTTATTCAGTTTAAAAAAAGATAGTTGAGGGAAGACCTTATTACAATTTACAAATACCTGAACAGTACAGTGCAAGGATCTGCAACACCCTCGCCGATGCAAGGCAGAGGGGTTGTTGCGAATACGTCCCACCATGTAGCTTGCAGCCTGTGAAGTGACAGCAGGTCACTACATAACACAGGGGAACACTGCAGCGGTAGAGTCTGCCTGGTGAGGCAGGAGTTAAGTATTTTATGTGATGTAATATGTGTCATCCAATCACATGTGTTACACCTTGTTTCTGTGAGCTGAGATGCTATTGGAGGAGTAGCCACCACCTGACCAGTGGGAGTAACAAAACCCCTGGTCAGGAAACTTCTAGAAGTCAGTTCTCTCTCAGAAGAGAGTTGAGTTCAGTCAGACCAAGGAGTCTGAACAGGTCAGATTAGAGACTCAGAGGAGTCAGTGCAGCCAGCACACCAGACCAAAGCAAGAGAGCTCAGCTCCCTGCCTGAAGAGTGCAGTGAGTTAGTCAGTGAGAGAAAAGGGATATCATCCTACCTTTAAGGGTGATATCTGAAGCAACCCAGGAGGAGCTGAAGCATCCTACTAGGACACAGCTACCTCCCAGCCTGCCATTGCATCCAGGCTGGTGATCTACTCCTGTGGCTCCCTCCAACTGCATCTCCAGCATTCTACCATTTGTCAAGGCACGTTGCTACTGTTCCTGTCGGTTCCAATAAAGAACTGTAAGTTATTTTTGTTCAACGTCTGCCTCCGTCTGGTCCCTGCTACTACGGCTGTTACCATCACAGGCACCCTATCCACCACACAGAGACTCATACTCCAGACACCAAAGGGTGGCCCCAGGGAGAACCGCTATAGCAGCCTCTCACTCATCATTTCTTGCCAACACCACCCTGCTGGAGACCTACAAGGCTGTAGGACAGCCCTCCGGTTCCCCATACCGTGACACTAGCGCGCCTAGGCCGCAACCGCCAGTCACTCAGGCATTCCGGGCCCCGGCTTTCTCCAGGCCCCAAGAAAAGGCTAGGCTCCCCCGGTGGGAGATGTTGCAGATCTCTCCAAATGCCTTTTTTATACCTAGGCCTGTGACCAGGGCAAGGGGACGCCCTCTACGCCTAGAGGAGAGGCGTTCTACCATCTCCATAGACAAAGGTTCTTTACTGTAAGAGCAGTGAGACTAAGGAACTTAGGAGGTTGTTAGGGCGGATTCCTTGTACATGTTCAGGAGGTTGGATGCCTTTCTGGAGAGCACAAATATCACGGGTTATGGGAAAAAATATTTGTTTAATTCTTAAAGGTTGGACTTAATGGATATGCACCTTTTTCCAGCCTTATATACCTTCATACTATATTGCTTATTGCAATATATAATATATGAAATATTCACTATGTACATCCTATGTATCTCTGATTGCATCCTAGCTGCAGCAAAATCAAACACTCAAACACAGTGAGTATGAAACCAAAAGGCTGACTACATTACACTAACCATAAATGTGTCTGAGAAATCTATACAACCAATCAATGATCACATACTCTATGCTGCAGCTGCCAGCACTAAATAGACACAGTGCCAACATACAGCAAAAGCTTCAGGTTACAAAACATCAGGTCATATATGAGCTACAAAGTGCTGTAGTGTTGCCTTTTGGTGCCCAACCTTTTACTGTGTTTAATGGGTTAGGCCACATGCACATGACTATATAAAACCTGCCATATATACGGCTGAAATACGGCCCAGTGCATTCCAATGGGCTATATGGCCATCAATGTACATGGCCATATTGTCCACCGTACCATACTGTAAGTGAGTCGTATAATAATAAAGAGCATGTCCTATTTTCCACCGTATTTCTGTTCCATAAGGCCGATAGAAGCAAAGGGGAACGTATGAAATATGGGCTAATTATGTGCTGCATACAGCTGTGCACCATATGCAGCCGTATATACGTGCTGTATCCAGAACCAGTGGGAGGTGCATTCTGTAAGCCAGCCAGTAGTCAGCAATCCATAATTTGCCAGCCCACTGTATTTCATACAGATACGGTGCAATACGTTGCCATACCGTTACAATAAGGGCAGAATACAGTTATGTATACAGATCAGAAAAGACCATTTGGTCGTGTGCATGAGGCCTAAATAAAAGAGTTGAATCAATAAGTATCTTGCAGCATACTAAGCACACACTGCACAAATGAGCTGGCAGAGCTAAGCTCCATAAAAAGTTTTAGCATTATCTTTGTGACAAAAGTAATTTTACATAGTTGTAAATAAGTTCTTTAGAAAAATCAGTCACTGAATGAATCGTTCTTGAAATTGGCGAACTCGCCTGGGTTTTGACTTGAGGCCAAAAGACTAAATGGATCCTGGAATCATAGTCAGTAGAGGTTGTGGAAATTAGAAAACATGGCTGAGTACATTTTTAAGTGGTTCTTTTATGTATCCAAGAACTATGTTCATGAAATTTGGTAAGCAGTTTCTACAAATAAGTCTAGACATACAGTATTTTAATACTGTTTAATATGTTGCATTAAATAAATCTTAGAAAAGTTACTGGCAAGTATATCAATGTATTTCCTTGGTTTAAACAGTACAATAAGGAAAATGCCTTGCCAAGTACAGCACTCAACTATGTCTGGCTGTTCCAATAGAGATTAATGGAGCAGCAATATACCAGCCCTGACACTCTATTCAAACAAGAAAGAAACTGAGTTTTGGAGATCATTGGGGGTTCCAGCAAATGAGCCTTCTACCAAATGAATACGTAAAAATGTAACTACAACTACAAACCCTTTTAAATAATGCAGGTAACACTCCAAATATAAGTCCAACCCAAATTTCAATATACAGCCATGTACATAAGGGATCAATTCAATAAATTTGATGCTATATTTGTAATACAAGCAACGTCAAAACTAAAATCTCAATAACAATAGTTCTGTTTTGATCTTAGCTGAAATTCAAAAATTGTCATGGCTTTTGTCATGGCACCTCAGGTCGCAGAGTCATTTATTTTGTCAATATTGTTTGGCGATCTGCTTTCAATACAATAGAATTTGTTTTATTGTGTTATATATTATAATAAAAACTGTGTATAAAGGGGATACATTAGGAAGGCAGGGGGAGCAAAATATAAGATATATTATAGATTGTGTACACAGTGAATACAGACTCTCCTCATTGCTAAAAGAAAGACAGTTTTAAGCTAAATTCTTTAATAAAGTATTTAGTAACATCTATCAAACAGCCCCGCGAAAAAAATAATGAAATCAGAATCATTAGTACAATTATAAAAGTTGATTTTAGAAGAAAGGAGGCCATGGATAACAAATATAAGAAGATTACCACAGTCACACTGCCTGGATATAAGCTTGCGGATGTCCATACTCCCCCCATAGACTGGCAATGGCTGCACGGAGCGATACGGTGCCGCACGTACCACTCCATACAGGGGGAAAAGATAGGACATGTCCTATTTTTCCCCTTTTTTGGGGACGGGTGCTGTGAATCGCTATGAAGAAGGGAGGGGTCACCCTGGTGTTCCTGGATCATTATGTTTGAATTTTATATACATAATATAGGTATTATAACTAAAGGTAACATCTTAAACTAGCTGTACATATTTGCAATTAGCCTACAAGCATCACTTTCCCAATCTGCCTGAAGACCTTAGAGATCAACTGGAGCCAGAATTTTAGCTAACAGACAGCATGTGTATTGGCCAAACCTGCTCATTATGACTAGACTATTAAGCTATCTAATATATATTGGGCGTCCTGAGTTAGCTATAGAAAACGTGTGGGCAACGTTCAGAAAGGAGTCTGGGAAAATATGCAGTTTTCCAGGATGGGATAAGGAAAACTACGCCTCTTTTAGCTACAGTATAAGGCAGCTCCCTTGAAAGGAGTCTGGGAGCAGCTTGCCATCCCTTTCACTTCAGAATCCATGCAAAATTAGCTGAGCTGACCATCATGTTCAATAGGGGTTTGAGGAGAAAGCTGTCAGCCAAAGGAGCCTATAATATAAAGGTATATGTCACGGATGTCCCTGCGATCCATGCCTCAGATCGCAGGCACACCTGTGATCCTCTCCGTGGAGTTGCCCGTCCCCTGGCCCGCACTCAACCCTAGGCCGCACGCGCGCTGGCACTCATAAATTTAAAGGGCCAGACCACCGCTGATTGGCGCTGGTCACTTCCGGATTTCCCTTCCCTAAAAATCAACGCCTGCCGTATCTTTTAGCTATTGTGATAAGAGAAAGCTACCTTGTTCCTTGCTCCTTGTTCCCTGTCTCTGCATTGATCTCCTGTTTGAACCCCGGACCTGACCTCTAACCTGTGCATCTCTGCTGCCTGCCCTGACTGCTTGCACCTGACTCTGAGACTGCCCGCTGAATCTGTACCTCAACCTTGGCTGCCACTGCAGGCTAGTCGCACCTGTGGAACGACCTGGTGGTACCACGCCGCAGCAAGGCCATCCCGCTTTGTGGCAGGCTTAGATTCCGGTCCCAGGTGTTGGCTACTACCACCTCCCATGGAATCATAATGGCGAATCTGTTAAAGGGGTGTTTTCATTTCAGCAATTAAATGTTTTACATTTATCCAATAACGTTTTGTCACCGTTTTCTAGATCCCTGCTTGCTGTAATTCTAGAGGAAGCTTCTAAGTTTAATACTAGTAGATAGAAATCTGTCCCTCATCATGTGATGTCACACAGGTGCACGACTTATTGATATCAGAGCTATGTGTTATAATGACTTGTGCACCTGTGTGACATCACATGACCATGTGCAGATTTCTATCCACTGGAAGTAAGCATAAAAGCTTTCAATAGAATGACAGAAAGCAGGGATCTAGAAAACCGTGAGGAATTGATACAGAAAGTAGAATGGAAGATTGTATAATTGACAAACAATAACATTAATTTGTTGAAATGGGAACACCCCCATTAAGCTAAAATTGCTACACACACATTTGGCAAATGTATTTAGTTGATTGCTTTCTGGCTTTGTGTTTTTTTATGCTAATATTTTGTGGTTTCACATTTGAGTTAATTGACAGACTTTATAAAAGAAAACCACACAGATCACTTATAGAAGGATTAATGAGTGCAGCATCAAAGTGATCTTGCTCTGCATAAGTTCCAAATCTAACACATCAGCAATGAAACCATCAACCCCCTCTCTAACAATGAACTGCAATCCAGCACTCCATGAGACAAGATTAATGAGAGTGGGTTTGTATGCATTCTAGTCCTGTGGTTCATTGATTTTTAAATCTATGTCTATGTGTCCCCCTTTGCTCAGACAGCCTTTCAGCCAAGGCTCCAACAGACTCTGCTAAGCATCAAATGTGAAATTCAAAGAGTAGAAACAGAGAAATGCTTGCCATAGAATCCCTACTGACTATTTAGGTCAGAAAGTGTGAAGCAGAAATGCTCAGGCTTGAGTAAATGTTAAACTGTACGAAAGGCTATTTAAAACTCACATTCAGTAATTAAAGAAATACATTTTCAGGAACAAAGCGTTCAATGCTTTTTGTAAATACAAAGTATTGCTCAGCAATAAATGGTAGAACATTAAATACCAAACGATTATTACCTGCCTATTGCCACCGCTACTAATTAGAGGGGTTATCCCGCAACTAACAGTTTTTTTTCACCCTATTGTTTGCATAATAATATTAGCTTAATTATAGACAAATCGGATGATTTTAAAAATCCCCTTTCTTTGCCTGTACAGGCAGTCCCTGGGATACCTACAAGATAGGTTCTGTAGGTTTGTTCTTAAGTTGAATTTGTACGCAAGTTGGAACTGTATATTTTTTTGGTCTTTGTGTCAATTGGATTTTAAAAATGTTGGGTTGTCATAAGAATCAGGATTAACAATAAAGGTTAAGGGCAAACACCTTTCATAAATGTTACAGCTGATCATTGTAGCCAGGGACTAAAGTACAGTGAATTATCAACATCCAGTGGGTCGTCTGTAAGCCAGGTGTCTTAAGTAGGGGACCACCTGTATCTTTTATTGTTACCTTTTATCCTGCGTGATGCAGCTGTGTTCAGGAAAGATGGGGGTACTACGCTTCCTTGGGACCTCAAATCCCAGCATGCATTACTGTTTCCCACAAGCTGCTGCTCGTCTCCACACTGATCAGCTATGAGCGCCCCCGCAGAACACAATGACCCAGTTTTATTAAAGCCCCTGCACCAGTTTTATGTCTGACTTTGCACATTCTTTTTAGTGCAAACTGCTTGCACGTGTATTTATAAAGTGTCCACAACACATTTATAATGCACTGTAAGGGGCGTTCCGGAGCACAGTTGGACTGTGCACCAGATTTATTGTTTGACAGAATTGTGACACACGCCCCCTGTTAAAGGTGCACAAAAAAAAACATGGTTCACTCTGTCAGAGCAGTGCAGGGAGAACCAAAATGAATAATGTGAAATATATTTCATGAATCTGGCACCCTCTTGACACTACCAGGGCAAACTGCCCTGGGCCACTGTATTTTTGTGCATGTATGAAAAAAAGAAAAAAAGAACTACTTGTCATAACTTTGGAGATTCAGCTAACAACATGAGCATTGGCAGTAATATAAATGAGTGTTATGACTTGATTACAGCTATTATTTGATTGATGCTGCAAATTAACAATTTGTGTTTCTTAGTACAATATAGTTTATTTTGGCTTATGTTAACGGCTGGAGAACCCCTTTACAGGTGACTATCCAAAACCTAAAAGTTCTGCCTTCTGACCTTCGAAACTTTAAACACTACCCTCACATCTACCAGTGGATGGGAAACACACATGTATCTCCATCTACATTTCCTTTCCTCTCCCATATGTATCATAAATTGATATATGTGCAGAAAAGCAGGAAGCACTCCAGTATCCAAATCCAATTAAAGGTGAAGTCTATTCAAGCATGGCGACAATTGGCAAAGGTGTATCACGCACCGAAACATTCCCATGCTTGAATAAACTTCACCTTTAAATGGATATGGACACTGGAGTGCCGTTTGCTTTTCAGTGCATAGATACTCAAGGCCTTGCCAGGAACTAAGGACTTTGCACCCCTTGATTTTTACAAACTTTTTCACACAACATTGCCTTGGACTTATGATTTAGTCCTTCACTTTCGCCAGTTAAATACTTCAATTTCGCCAGTTAAATATTTCTATTGTTTCTAGGATGAAGAAGTTCTCATCGTACGACACCTGGTGGTGGATGACTTATTTTGCTCCTTTGCTACAGTAGGTTGTCTTGTAATGGGTGCTGTTCACTGCAATGGCGTCAAATTCCCTAACATATTTTATTTGGCAGACTTCTTCTAGCGGACACTTTAACAATCTGATACAGACAGCACTGACTTAATATTGTCTCTCTGTATAAGGATATATCCACTGAAGATAGTGAAAATAACCATGACTGACACTGTCCAGTCATACTGTAGGGACATGCCTCTTGAAGGGAACAATCATACCCAGTTATCCCTTTACTCACATGTATCTAGGATTAAATGGTACCAATAACAAAGAAAATACAATTATTTCCTAAAACAGAAGCATCACTAGACCTTGCAGGCCCACTTTAAGGCATACACTAACCATGGTTGGGAGAGTACAGCCCTGAATAATTGTCAATGCAGCTCTGGAAATATATAATAGAACAAGCAGCAGCTCAGGATTGGAACAACACATTTACAATGTAAATATATTTTTAAGGCTGAATATTGAAGACAGATACTAAGCTGAACATGTCCTTATTACTGAAAATGACTGAGATAAGCTGCGGATTTTAGAGGGGTTGCCCAGATAACACTCTGCCCATTTTGTACTACTGTATTCAGCATCTTTTCCAAGAACAGGCAACTTCCACAGAAAAGTCTGATAAATGTTATCACTTGCTCTTTCTGATGACATTTTCTATCTGCAATGCAGTGGTCCTTTCAGCTGACCATAAATATGGCTATTTGACTACATGTCAAACCAGGTGTTTCCAGTTAACAATAAATATAAGGACCATCCATATAAGGGTGAGAAAAGAGACACACACCATGAGTAAACACAAGATTTAGACTACAAATACTTTATTGAACACTAGAAACAAACACTACAGGGGTTAAAATAATTAAAAGGTTTGATACAAGCAAATGATACAATATGGCCAGCTACGTCTCACCAAACAACCTACCCATTAGAAATTATGAGGAGTGGATAGTAACAGTACAATGAAGTTCAACGCATGCAAATATTCCTAAATTATCCTGCTAAAGGGAAATGCGAAGGAGATTGCATTGGTCTCGGATGCCATGTTGCACTCTTTCCACCATTTTCCGACTCAGCATACATTTCACATAACCTCAACAACTTGAACATGAGTTCAAAGAGATATGCAAGTAACAAAGAAATACTTTATTAAGAATATACAAAATAAATAAATATACAATAAAGGCAATCACAGGACAGACAACAATGAATTAAAGGGGTTGTCCGAGTTTTGTAAAAAAAAATATATGTGGCCGGGAGCGGGCTGCCTAAAACAATAAAGCTGTACTTACCTTCCGGTGCCCTCGGTATCCATGGCCGCCGGAGCAGCGCTGCATTCAGCTTCCGGCCGGACCCGACAACCTTCCAGCCCCCAAACACAATGCTGTGTATAGGGACGGATAGGCGTACCCGGCCACGGCCGGCCGGAAGCTGAATGCAGCGCTGCTCTGGCGGCCATGTTTGTTTACATGGCGCCCGGACCGGAGCGAAAGCAGCGCTGGATACGGGAGGGCACCGGAAGGTAAGTACAGCTTTATTATTTTAGTCAGCGCCCTCCCGGTCACGTATATATATATTTTTTTAAACTCGGACAACCCCTTTAATGGGACATCCTGGATGTACCAACTGCCTCATTAACATATGGATTACACTGGGAATGTCTTCAAAAAACATATTGCACAGAAATAAGGCATGCTGGAGATCAAAGTACATTTCTCTACAATATGTTAACACTTAGTAGAGAGATGGTAGATTCCCTTTAAAATCCCATAATGAGTGGCACCCTTTCATGGACAGTTTACTGCGTTTTTTGTTTTTTTTTGCTAATATTTCTTTTTTTATTGCTACAATAATGTCTGTCTTAATATTTAGACATCCCTGATGCTCCATTAGCTCCAGATGTAACAGAGGTCGGAGAGGATTGGTGCACGATGAAATGGGAACCTCCATTATATGATGGAGGATGTCCTATTATGGGTAAGTGTACGGTACCCTAATTATCATTAAAAAAAGATAAGAACAAAGAAAAAGTTCAAAAAGAAAAGAATTTGTCATCTCACCATTAGCAGATTTATTAGTTATGGCATATATTGGTGGTTGAATGCATGAAGTTCATAGTTCATAGAAAGATCAATGGGGAGATCCAGCTCTTAAGTATAAGAATTCAGAAAAAGTTAAAACTTACATCCTGTATTTAAAAATTCTTAAACATCACAAATGGTGATCATGATGGACAAACACAAAAAATACAAGACTTTGGGTGGTGCGTTTCAGACTATGTATAAATCTAGTCCTAATGAGTAAGGACTATAAATTGTACATAGTCCAAACAGCGTCACCAACTACTCCTCCTTTAAGTTAAAATGTATGTTTTAACTTTTTCTGAATTCTTACACCGAAGTGTTGGATCTCACCATTGATATTTCATCTTTTGAATAAGCTAATTATCAGTTGTTATAAGATTCCGATCTGTTTACCTGTAATATGCTCAGCATTCATTTCACATAACCTGCCTAGTGATTCTTTTCTTAGTTTCACTAGTGCTTAAAAGTTTGGGTGGAGTTTCTATTCAAACAAAGAGAAGTAGAAAACACAAAGACTAAGAGCTTGCTGGCGACACCTAGGGGAAGTTATTCAGGGGAGAGCCTGGGCGTTTTCCTAGTCTGAAGACTTGTGTGAAGATGCCAAATATTATTAGATTTCCTGAATCAAGACACCCAATAGTATTGCCCGCTTGTGTACTTGTACACCCTATGCAAAGTGCCTTATGATTTTCTATATAGGGGTCTCTGTGACAAATAATAAAGTCTTGAGTTAATCTTCAGTAAGGACACCGCGTCTTTTCTGTGTTACTCACTCCATTACAGCGCTGGAAACAAAGACTCATATAATCTGGAAATCACCTTATAACGCTGACGGGGACTGTTAAAGCCTTGTGTATCCAAAGACCCTTATGGTCATCTTTAACCCCTTAATGACCGACCTATCGGGAATCTACGTCGGTCATTAAGGGTACTTCTTCTGACGCGAAGAAGATTTGGGGACATCGGGTCAGTGTAGTGCCGGTGTCGGGCTGTGATATTACAGCCCAGACCCGGCACTAACACCCGGGATCTGAAAAACTCCGATCCCGGGTGTTTAACCCCTTACACGCCACGGTCAGGTATAACCGCGGCGTGCAAGTGTGTCCCACGTGGATCGGACCCCCCAGGTGTGCTTACCGGGGGATCCGATCCCTCCTGCCGCTGCCCCCGGGTCCAGCAAGTGACTCGAGGCTTCCGGCTCCTCTTCTTGCCAGGTTCTGCCTTCCTGGCAGGACCCGGCTGTATGTAACTGAGCAACAATAAATCTAAATCAATATTGAACCCGCTCGGTGAACGACAAAAAAAAAAACTACGAAAAACTTCCCGTAATATACAATTTTTCATCAAACACCATCACAAAAAATGTTCTAAAAAGTGATCAAAAAAAGCTCCGTTCCCTAATATGATACGACTGAATAGAACAACTCTTTTCGCAAAAAATAAGCTCTCAACCAGATCTGACAACAAAAAAATACAAAAGTTATGGCTCTGAAAAGTTGTCAATAGTAAAAACAATGCGATTTCCTCCAGTATTGGTTTTGCTCAGTAAAATTGAGCAAAGATAAGAAAAAGAATAGAAATGAGGTATCGCCGTAATCGTAGTGAACCAGAGACTAAAGATAAAATATTATTTTTATGTTACGGTGAGCGGGGAAAAAAAGTACTAAAAATCCAAAATAAAAATTGATGATTTTGTTTGTGTCACCCTTGAAATAGTTAATAAATAGACACCCAAAATGAATTATCTATACATTGTATCTCACCATGCAAATAATAAGCCCTCATATGTTCGCATTACCAAAAAAAATTAAAATTTATAGCTTGTACAATGTGACAATACAAATACAAGTACAAGTATGGGGTATCAGTACAGTCGGGAGAAATTGGGCATTAGACGTTGCAGAGCGTTTCATCATTTTATTTATTATGAAACTGTCAGTTTTGGCCTAAATTAATGTATTTTCCAAAAAAATTCAAAAGTTTCTAAATCGCAGGTCCATATTGTTTTAACCCATGTGAAACACTTAAAGGGCTAATAGACTCAATAGAAGTTGTTTTACATACATTGAGGGGTAAAGTTTCTATAGTGGGGTAATTTATGGGGTTTTATTATCATATAGGCCTTACAAAGTCACTAGAAAACTGAGTTGTCCCTCAAAATGTGAGATTTAAGCATATTCATGAAAATGAGAAAAATCGCACCTAAAGTTCTGCACCTCATAACATCGTAGAAAAATGACAGGACCCATAAAATATCATCCCAACATAAAGAAGACATTCCGTAAATGTTAATTATCAAGCTTTTTGGGTAGTTTTATTTCCTATCTGGAAAGCAGAACATTTCAAACTTGGAAAAAAATTTTCACTTTTTTTCAGAACGAAATGCAAAACTTTTCACTTAAATTTAGAACTAACATGAAGTACAGTGTTTCACGAGAAATCATTCTCAAAATCACCTCGATATGTTAAAGCGTTCCAAAGTTATAACCAATTATCGTGATGTCAGATTTGAAAAATCGACTCTGGTCATTGAGCTGAAAACTAGTGTCGGTGATAAGGGGTTAACAGAAACACATGTGACTATGACAAAGTTTTAAATCTTTTCATTGTTTTTAACCACTGTAGTTTTTGTTCTCAGTGTTCACAAAAACCTTTTTGAATGGTATTTGCCATCTTGTGGCTCTCTATAGACATATGAGGACAATACCATGCTACAAATAAAAAGACATTGCTCAGGAGAAAAACTTCTATTACTACTATGCAGTTTACTTTAACAATCAACAGAATTAGCGTTTTATATATTTGGTTTATAGTGACCTTTGTGGGCCATTTAGATTGTTTTTCCCATTTTTATTATATATCATTTTAGCAGTATTGAGTGCAGTGCAATATTGAGTCAATATAATGCTTTCTTTCCCAATATGGAGCCTTATATTATAGTCCCGTATATACTTGAGTATAAGCCGGGTTTTTCAGCATAAAAAAAACCACTTATTGTGGTTTAATCGATTCACCTGGTGACAGGTTCTCTTTAAAGGGGGTTTTCTATTCCATTCTGCTTTTAACAGCGTGTATAAATTGATACCTCTAGCTGATAGATTAGAAGCTAAGAACAATTTCCAGCCAATAAACTCTTTACAGTCACTCAATTGATTTATTTCCTTAAAGACAGTAGTGGATCACAATATAGGCAGTTTGGGCGGTAGCCCCAACCCAAGCCTTCTAGGGCTCCCATGGTCAACCAAACCATACATCAAATTTATACTCAGAAGGACCTTCACCCGTGAAATCCTCATACATCTGTTCCTGATCCCAATACACACGTACACAAGAGCCATTTCAAGACCTTTGAAGGTCCTCCACAGGTCCTGAAACTACACATTGAAAGGAGGCACAAAGGACACCATTCCCCATGAAGCTTGATTCTATAGATTCCATCTGTAGACTTGTACGAGCTGTAATATTCATACTGCCCAGCCCATCTATTTGCAGTTGTTTACACAGCTAATAGGTATTATTTAGGTATGTAAGGTGTAAAGGACAGGGGGATAAAGTTTATCTGTCCCTTGTGTATAAACCTAGTAATGTTTTCAGAAACACTGCTTACTGCAGGAAAAGAAAAGCAGAAAAATAGGACAATATTATTTCTTTACCCTTAACAACATAAAATGCAAAGTTTACTATTGCCTGCACTTCTGAAACAAATGAAAAATAGCTTAAAAGGAATATTTATGGTTATACTTTTTATGAAAGCTCGTCTTGAGTACCTGAAGAAACCCTCACAAACATGTTGAGAACATAAAAACGCTATGTACACAATTTCTTTACTCAGATTCAAACCAGTCCAGTAAACCTTGCCATGATGCACTTTCCTACACAGTGGTATATTCACGGGAAAACAGTCCTACACTTCTTACTATACACTAATGAGCAAATATAATTATATTCTATTAAGTTACCACTGATGTTTTAATGTAAAACTGTATAATAAATGGTTAATTAATTATATTAATCTAATTTGCAAAACTGCAAAACGTTTTCTTCCTTTTAGATTTCTCATCTCACTCTTCTGTGCAAATTCCTCTTCACTTTGAGGTGTAATGAAATACAAATGCTGCATTAAATAAAGTGTTAATGTTGACATATGCATTACACTATGGTGCATGTTCTGTCAGGACGCCAGAGCAATGACTCATATTTCAGAGCATATTCAACATTTGTCGTGACCATGGCTAAAGGCTTCAAGGTCACAGCATGTGAGAGAATATCATGATTTCAGTCAACCTAAAGAAAGTGTAGCACCAATTATGTCTTTAACTAATATATCAGCAGACCATTGTCATTTTCAAGTTGTTTGTTTTAGATACATAACTATTAAGCAATTATTTTATTATTTTTGCTAAAATATTGATATTAACTATAGGCACCTGGAATCTGTACAGCTTAAAAACATATACTCTTCTTAAATATAGATGTATAAATAGAGAGTATAAATGGTGAAATCATAAAGATAAATCCCATAACATAACCACTTTCAGTACTCCATAGAGTTCGCAATTCACCACAATTAAAAGGATAATTCAAAAATATATGCCCATTCTTAATCATAGATGTGCAGCTAAAAAAGTAAAACATTGGGTAACACTGTAATTAGCCGTGAAACAGTGTAATTAATGTTAAATCAAATACGAATACATGGTTATCCGTTAAAGCCTTCTATAAATGTGGTGGATCTCAGGGCAATGTTTAGGAATAAAACCCTTAAGTTGAGGATAAATGAGAACAAAATTCTAAATATAAAGTCCTTTATTAATTGTGATACACAGTATGTGCACTATTCAAAAACTAAAAGCAGGGAGTGCCCATCAAATAACCAGCATAAAAGATGGTGATTCTAATGCTGCTGGAGCAGCAAAATATTTCGTGGAAATTCATGATAAAGATTTTGCTCTGCTGCAGTTTTATGGAATTAAACAAGTTAATTGTCGGGGAGGTGATTGGAGAAAGTTCTTCCTCAAGATGGAAGCTTTTTGAATTTTGGCACTACATTCAAGATACCCTAATGTCATGAAAAAGAATTATCTATCATATATTTATTAATTGGATTTTTTTTTTATATTGATTTGCTATTTCCTCTTTCAAAAAAATTAGCAGTACGATGTCATATCTATTTAACCCCTGTCTGTTTTGCTGTTTCTACTCACAAACGGAAATAATGTATGTAATCAATCAGGTGGGGGGTTTTTTGTTATATGGTAGAGATGCACCTTGATTTTAATGTACCATAATTAAGGCTTAGTTTACAGCGGGAACGCGTAATTTTCTTACCTACACAAACTGCATACTCTGCTGTGTATTATTTAATGGATGAAGAATAAAGAGATTTTACCTATGTGGCCACAGCAATCTTTATGTTGTTGAATTTATCTGGAAACAGACGACGGTGAGCACTTCTGTTCCATTGTTTCCGCTCCTCCAGCAAAGTTTGGGTATGAAAGACTACGCTTTTTACTATGTGCATTATTTATAAATGGTGAAAAGATGCACTACTGTACACTAAAATGTGACTAAAAGTCATCTTTTCACTTCTTTCTTATACTCTCCTTCTAGACTATGCAGAAGAAAATTGAGTCGAGGGTTAATAGCCTCTACTCCATTAGTATATTTTTTTCTTCAATATATATAAAAAACTGTGGGTAACTGTAATTCCTAAGAGATGGAGCAACTAAATCCACAGCGAAGTTCACAGACGGACACAGGTAAAAAGACCTAGTAGTTTTATCTGTTTCCACCTGTGATCTCGCTATGGTTTTACCTGCGCGTCAAGAAAAGAAAATTCTGTTTAAGTGATGTACTGGATGCATTTCTTACATATGGCTTTCATGTGGTGTTCAGGGCTGCTTCCTTGCACTGTGGACGTGTGGATTTTAGGATAGTGAGCTAAACCCTACCTGTTTTCTTGTAATTAATAAGAATTCTAACAATTGTTAGGAGACAGCAACACAGTGTGGTGTCCACAATGTGACCAACAGCTTTACCTGCATTATTGTAACCATTGTTAAGCAATTATGGGGTACATTTACTTACCCGGTCTTGTCGTGATCCTTGGTGTGCGTTGCACGGCGAGGATAAAGTCCGGCGCGATTCATTAAGATCGTGTGTCCAATATCTTGCATGTGTTGCTTCCCCGCTCAGGTCCGCCGGAGTTCACCTTCTTCTTCCTGGTGCATGTGAGTGCATGTCTTGCGACACAATTTGAGTTTTAAATCCTGTGCTTAGTCCAAATCAGTCAGGTCGTCCGACGGCCACGCCCCCGATTTGTGTCGCATGAAAGTCAAAATCCGATCGCATGTACAAAAAACCCCTGTTAAATGCGGCGCAAATCGGAAATGCAGACCACATCCACCCACATGTTGTAAATCTCAATTAGGTTTCAAACAGGTGAGGCAGAAGAAAAGGGTCAATGGTGCAACTAAACCCACGTGAGTCAACATTTTTGTAAAAAAAATTCAGAGCTTTCTTGTACCACTGAAGCGACTTTATAAGTATTATCCAAAGTTTTCTGTCTATCTAAACTCAATATCTGGAACCAACAGCAGGGGGCCAAATTCACTATCACGTTTCATCTGACACAAAGCTGGCAGTATAAAAGTTGTTTTACTTAGTACAGGAAAAGATATAGGCAGACATATGCCAAATTTCTCAGACTATAAGATTTAGTCATTCAAAAAAAGGAAAAATATTTTTGGCAGCAATTAAACATTTCCTGTTGGTCAAGAACAGCACATACAACTACGCTACATCCATTACTCACACACAGTCTCCTACATATATGCATACATTGTCAAATAGCTCTGCTACATCCATTCATTCACTGACAGCTGAGTCTTATCTTGTGGAAAAATACAATAGATGTAGGCAGCAACAGGAAGAATGTATGCATTAGGGAAAGACTGTAACAGTAAGCTGTATTCCTTCTGTATAGTATGTATAGTCTATAGTGCAGGATAAATATAATGCGTTTTCCTAGAAACCGGCTTTAAAAGGCCAGAGGGAGCTCTCACGTTGGATATTTGATAAAAGCTAATAATTTATAAATACATATACTGTACATATAAAATGTGATGGCTATACTTTAAACTTAAGTGAAACTTTCCCAGCAATCTAAGTATGTACAAACAAACTCTCGGCAGGTTACATTAGGAACTTCTTGATAGTAGAAAAAAAGTGAGCAGAAGCCCACAATAATCTTATCATAAATAACGGAATGTTAATGGAAGGTAGTTCTCCATACACAGTCACAGAAGAGCTTCCATTTTTTGTGTTTGTTAAGAAGAAAAGCATGATTTTCTAAAAAACCTAGCTCAGATATACTTCAACTATGTAAAATCAACAAGAAGCAAGAAACATTCATGCCTTGTTTTTCTCTCCATTGAAAGTATACGTCGGGAGGATTTCCAAATGTATCCTTACAAAGTGGGACAGCAGGGTATTAAACTGTATGATCATACAGTAGGTTATGCACTTTTATTCATCTCTTCCCCCTTGGAAATGGGAGGTAAATTGAATGTCGGGAGCAGGCAGTGATTTGCCACTGCTGATGTTCAGGGTATCTCCTGAGTGACGTAACTTATTGGACATCGGTGTACGCTCAGTGGAGGCCTGGGATAGATGCCTTACAATTCCATGTGTCTCATATCCTATAATGGCCTACACTGAGCGTATAATGCTACTTCCAGCATGAAGCAGGATAATATGGTGCAAACTGCTGTGCTTTTTCCTCCACTGTTTCATGCTGGATGCAATGCATACTGAGCAGATGTAGGCAAAAAGGAAGTCAGCACCTGCCAGTATATGTAATAATAATAATAATAATAATAATAATAATCTTTATTTATATAGCGCCATCAAATTCCGTAGCGCTTTACAAATCATATGTCTATGGATGTGTTCAGGGTAGCCTTATCCTACTGTGTTTTATGAATATTAAAACATATTTACTTTATTTCTCTATGTACAAAACACATGGTTGTATTTAGTAAACTACACAAGATTCATGGAAGCTTGAATCACTTTTCCAGCTCTTGTAACTCTAAAAACATCAATAACTAGTGAATCTATGACCTTTCTGTATTAATGAGTTGTCATGTGTGAGAACATTCCGGTTATGATTATTACTGATGAATGCTACCTATAGAATGACAATGTTTTAATGTGAGAAATATATGGAGGAAGGCACATGAGGATTGTTTAATCACCGATGACTGATGTGTTGTGTGTACATAAGCTGAATAATCAGGGACAAGCAACAGCTGCAAAGTGAAGAGTAAGCAATGAGAGATTGTCAAAAGATCCATTACACTTAGAAAGCTACTGCAGCAACAGCTGGAAGATGCCACAATGGGAATTAGAGTTGTTCCATCAGCTTTAACACCTTTCATTACAGAAAAATGAATAATAATTCTGGTAACAGTGTAACTTTGAATTCCTGAAAGATAATAATCAGACATCTGTGTAATTACATGACGTGGCACTCACTTTACAAAGCGATTTTAGTCAGGTGAAGTGGAACTACTGTACTTAAGAGTAGCCTTTGGTACATACACTATGCACTAGATCCTGGTACTCTGCAAAGTACTGCTAAATAGCAAAGCTATCAACATGAAACTAAAACTAAAGCACTACATGTGTTATCAGTAAGCAGGCATCCACTGCCCATCAAATCTACAGCGGAGGCTTAGCCTTATTGATAAATCTGGCATATATGATTTGTTCAAAGGGGTTAAAGGGATATTCCCCCATAGAAAATATTCTTAAATATATTAATGATAAAAAAAATAACACATTCTCTATTTCACTAGAAATTAACCAAAATACTGCATTTCACATTTAATGATTCCAACCTGTCTCTATCAGTCCTGGTATATACAATTTTGTTTGCCCTGGAATCCACCCATAAATCTGTTTTCTATGGTCGGACAGGCCAGATTCTCATGAATTGCTTCTCCCATCTGCACAATGCAGTGCTGTTTGGCCCTCTCCCCTGTATTACAAGAACAGCTCACACACAGACAATTCATGCAACATGCAAATACTTTCTCTACAAGCTACAGCAATGGTCTTTATCCAGGGGGGGGGGGGCACTCTTCATGTGTTTTTGCTCAGATGTAGCAGAGCTGAAGTGTACCATTGTGTTTTATTTCCATCTCATGGATCTCATCATCTCTGATCTGACTCATCTCTTTTCTTCTGTCAGATACTAGTGAATGTTCAGAAGCTAAATAAAAGTGTAGATAAACCCTGGAACCTGATAAACTATGCACATTGTCAGCACACAGCATCTCATAACACAGAGGAATCCTGACGTGCTTGCTTAGAGGGTCCCTACACTCTGAAATCTTATACTGACCATCACTGAGTGACAGGAGCTAAAACCGCAATAAAACTTTCACATGACCGTTCATGGGATGTAAATACGGTCACAAGCTTGCGGCTGTATATACGTCCCCATAGACGGTAATAGGCACACAGAGAGATACACACGTGTGTGGCACCGTACCACTCAGGACACAAGGAAAATATATAACATGTTCTATCTGTCCCCACTTGTCCGGTCGTGCAGCATACTTTCCTATGGAGAGGGGAGGGGCCTACGTCTATGTGAATGTAGCCTACAATTGTAAGTAAGGGGTTAAAAATCATCTTTATTGTGTAAACATCACTAGGGTATTCAAATTTGAGAACTTTTTTCATGGGTAACCCCCATTAACAACTTGGCCAAATCGGTTTCAAATCTGACATGTGTCACTTTTTGAGGTTATAACTTTTTTACGTTTTTCATAATAAAAATAATCTTTATTTATATAGCACCATCATATTCCTTGTCACTTTACAAATCATAGGGCACATATACAAATATAATAAGACAATACAGAGTAAAAACACAGTTGTATGGAACAATATGAGAGAGGGTTCTGCTCACAAGAGCTTACAGTCTATGAGAATGAGGGGGATGACACAAGAAGTATAAGAGCTTGTGTAATAGTCCAGCCATTCTTTATAAGGGAACAGAAAAAAATAATTTAATAAATAATAATGCCTAAAGACATGGGTTTTAAGAGCATATTTGAAGCTTTGTAGGTTGGGTATTAGTATAATAGGCATTCCAGAGAATTGGTGCAGCATGGGAGAATTTTGCAACCCTTTAACATATCCAGGTGATTTTGAGAAAATAGGTGAAATGCCTTGGGGTTTTTTTTATTATAAATTTTGCAATATTTCCGAAAATTCTTTATTTTTAAAATTTAAAATAATCAACTTTTCAGACAGAAAGACATACCACCAAAACAACCTGATAATAAACATTTCCCAATGTCTGGTTTATGTTTGCATGGTCTTTTATGTGTCCTCTAATTTTTTTTAGGCTTAGAATGTTAGCTGTGATTGTTCACATTTTCATGAAAACCTCCAAGATTCAATTGACGTTGAGAGCCCACAATAATAGTAAACCCCATAAATTACTCTATTGTAGAAACTAAACCCCCCAACATATATAAAACTACTTTAGGAGCAACTAGTGGTATGTGTTGGCATAGCTCTACATAACATAGCAGTTGTTCTGGTAGGTAAATCATGGTGACAGATTCCCTTTAGGACAAAGCAAAAAAAAAAAACTGAATTACAGCAGTGGGAGACATTTATGTCCAATATTTGAAGACTATCCTTAACTACTGTAGGTTCTGAATGAAAAAACCATGACACACACCATTTACCAACCTTAACTCATCAAACTGGTAAAGCTAGAACTGTCAAGTAGAAAATACAGTGCCAGACAAACCTTGTGTGGAAATTACCTAAACCCGGATGCTAAAAATTAATGTGCATTAGATACCAAGCTGTGTACCATTTCTGGACATCTCCAACTGGTCGCCTGAAGTGTTGTGACTTTATTCCACAGGCATTTAAAACAAAGGATGAATACAGGAGATACAAAAAAAAAATTAAAGGAAATATTTAATGCTATAAAATAGACTAAATCAAAGTATTTTATTACAAAATTAAAAACACATTTTAAGTAAGTAGGACAATATAAATATATTCCCTTATTGGAAATGTATTTCTTTTACAAAGTTTCAGGGAAGAGACAATACATCATATTCTTATTTTTTAAATGAAGGGGAAAATGTCAGTAGCCCACCACAACCACTATACAGTGCTACGGCACGGCGGGCAACGGCAGTGTGAATGTAGCCTAACTCTAACTCAACCCAAAGAGGTCTACTAAGACAATGGTCAGCTCATTAACTGAGCACTTCTTTATTTACTACAGTGAGGAATTTATCATACGCTGGTGTATGGTGATAATATCAGGTGGTCTCTGGGCAGACAGTTCTATGCTCTATTTTCCCCGTAGGTACGTCCGTGCAGCACTTCTCCCTGTGGAGAGAGGGGAAGTGAGCAGTGCTCATGACTCCACTCTCCAGCGTGTGGCTGTATGCACACCCCCACCGGAATACATTATTGTAAAAGCATCCTTATTCCCAGGATTTGTTTGACATTACTGCATTGTTACTTCCCAAAAAGCCATTCAAGGCCAATGCTAGACACCTCTGGTCAATGGACCACTTCAGACTGGCAGTCCCAGGTAGGATCTTTTAGGATGAACACAAAGTTAAAAAAGTGTAGGCAGCACTCCAAAAATGCAAAAAAGTGACTACTGTTTCAATAAACCTCACCCTTTGAAATTTTGCATTTTTGGAGTGCTGCCTACACTTTTTTAACTTTATTACTGAAGGATCTTGCCAGGATCTAGGAAGGCTCTGCACCCCCTCTATTGAGGTTTTTCTCCACTGTGAGGACTTGGTTTTCTTTTTTCTTTTTTGTTAGGATGAACACAACTATCCTTGCTTGCAGGCCAGGCCCAACTCCAATTATTCCAACTATTATAGAAGACAACAAAAGTCATTGACAAATTTTAGTAAATACTTTGTACCAAAGTGTTGTTCATGCTTTGTTATTGTGGAATGTTAAAATTTGCTACAACTGTGTAGGCAACTAGCACTTATATAGAATTTGCACCAGAAACTGTTGCAAATTAACTGAAAATCTCAAATGTGCATGTAGCATCTCCTGCATACATCTAAGGATGCTTGACTGTATATCAATAGGACTAGTGCATAACATGACTGATTCATCTGAAACAGTATTGTAAACAACAAAAAATAATATTTTGGACTTTGGGCCAATTCCTTTGTGCTGATACAGTCATTTAACATGTGCAGCATTTTTGGGGAAAAGCAACCCTTGTAAGCTCTGTGGCTTTTCAGCAAAGAGCCACTTAGGAAGGGACCACAGCAGCAAGTCATTCCAGTACAAACTTCTGTACAGAGACCCACAGCATGAAACACTATTACCATATGGTCCTTTTATATGCCAACTCCTCAAAAATAAACTTTACAGGTTATTTCCTCCATAAACAACCAGATGGCAAATACAATGTTCTGTATATTCAGTGGCTTCTGAATGTTATGAGTCTCAGTGAACATACTGGGAAGAATTTATTAATGTATCGAGAAGGTACAACCGTCTAGAGATCGAGACTAGACTTTAGTTGTGCCATATTTATCACTGTTATGATTAATTCTGGCTCAGAGTAAAACTGTTGAGTTCTACTTTAAATCTACTTTTAGTTGGTCCAAACTGTGAGCCATAATGTGGCACACCCTTTTCAAGAGGCCACACTTCCTTAATCAGACTAATCAGAAAAGTGTCAAAACAGGTCTAGAAGTCTTGATAAAAGTGGCATAAATACAACCAGATATCTTGCACAAGTGGATAAATAAACTGTGAAATGTGTCTTTACAATGGAGGTTCTTGTCTTAAAGGGAACCTGTCACCACATTTTTCCTCTGAGATTTCCATATATTCAACGTTATAGTTTTACCTGGTATCTAAGTATGGCTACAGTGAGTCGAGGTGGGCAAGGCCTCCTCGGGCTGAATCCAACAGCTCCTCTCCATCATATTTCTGTATGCAGCTGTTATGTCATATGACCAGGGTGACATCATTGCAGGTCCTTTAGCATTTTAGCATTAGAATACTGTACACCAAGCTTATATCTCATGAAATCACAGCATATTATATCACATTAAATCACAGTAGCATGCATGGTGAGCAGTAGAAGTCCATGCACCCCATTGCGATTGTTTTATGTGGTCAAGTATGTACATGGGGTACAGTTTGCTAGTGTTAAGTAGGTAAAGGACCTGTGATGATGCCAACCTTGTCACATGACATTAGGTCACACCCCTCGACTTGCTCCAAAGATGCATAGATATCAGGCAAGATTAGAACTCTGATTTTATGGGGATTTGAGGTAAACTATTTTTATCTAAAAGAAAGATGTCATATAGTTACTAGGGCTCTATAGGAACCGGACACTACCTATATTTGTGAAAAATGTGGTGACATTCATATGTTTATATGATTAGAAAAAAAGTTTAGAGTTATTGTAGGGAAACAACAAGAGCATTAAGGGTTTACTTTGATAATCCAGAGAAATTTCAAGGAAGTGAATATATCTGAGGAAGTGGATAGTAGAAACAATTGTTACTTCTCCATGACTCGTCATGAATCAGTATAACATGCTACCCCTTTTATTTAAAATTAGACACATCCTATTGTATTGGGAAAGTTGTACTGATTTCAACATACTATTACCACAACTACTATGCTGGCATAGTAAAGTATGTTACAACAAACTAGTAGTTATATGTGGCTCTCCTCTTTTGTCTGCAATTAAAGGGGTTTTACAATCTCCATTCCATAAATGCTTGATGACTGGTAAAGGTAAGCAAGCCCAACATGAACTCCATTGCCTTCTATGGTTCTGTGGCAACAGCTATTCTGGGAGTTCAGTACAAGTAAATGGAAGAGTACTGGAAGAGTTTATTGAATTAATGTTACTGTATATAGTGCAATATGCCTTTAATAATGAAGGCAATGAAACTCACTCCAAGATTAACCTAGTCACAGGCTCCAACAAAAAGCCTATAAAGACATTCTGAAAAGAATGGAGGGAAACACAGAATTGTTATATGTACCTCAGACACTTCCCACTATACTGTCGGGCACTGGCTAAACAGTTTCATTACAAATAAAGTTAATAAAATAATTCACTGCTATTTTCCACTTACACGCGCTATAAGTTTTTATTACAGTTCTAAAGTAGAGTCTGTAGGACTTCAGCTATGAAATGAAAGATGCTTCCTGCTTGCATTTCATTCCCCGCAGTGACATACTGTTATCATTTTCCCTGTGTACATACAGTATATATGTATATTTCCACACTGTGTGAACACTTCTATGTCCAATATTGACTTTAAAGGAAATCTACCATCAAAATCCATCATGATAAACCAGAAACAGTTACTCATCGACCAGGCAATCCTGGTAATCTTCTTATATTTGTTATTAATGGCCTCCTTCCTTCTAAAATCAACTTTTAGAATTATGCTGATGAGCCTTAGGGGCTCCGGTGGATGTTTCCAGGGTTCCTCAGTGATATCGTCCCAAGCTGTTACAATTGGCAGAGCAGGTTTCCACTCCCCCTGCACTTCATGCTAAATTACATAGGAGGAAGGAGGCCTGTGAATCTGCAGCACTAAGTGTGCTCTGGAAACACCCACCAGAGTCCCTCAGGCTCATTAGCATACTTTGATTGTAGAAGAAAGGGCCCATGGATAACGAATAAAAGAAGATTACCACAGTCACAGTGTCTGGATTTATAAGTAAGTGTCCCCTGCTTATTATGATGGATTTTAACCCCTTCCTGACGCAGCCCGCTTTCATTTATGCATTTTCATTTTTCTATCCCCACCTTCAAAAATCAATTTTTTTATTCTTTGGGTCAGAACGATTACGGGGATACCAAATTTGTAATTATTATTTTTTGGCGCTAATAACTTTTTCATACTTCGGTGTACGGAGCTGTTGGTGTTGACAATTTTTGTGACTTTTGATGATGTTTTCAATGCTACCATTTTAAGGACTGTACGATCTTTTGATCACTTTTTATTGAATTTTTTAATTCCAAAAAATGCCAAAAAAACCTGCAATTTTCGACTTTGGGCTCTATTTTTCTTTATGGGGTTAAACGTAGTGAAAAACCGTTATTATATTTTGATAGATCGGACATTTTCGGATGCGGTGATACCTAATGTGTTTATGATTTTTACTGTTATTTATATTTAAATCAGTTCTAGAGAAAGACGGGAGATTTGAATTTTTCAGGTTTTTTTATTAGAAATTTTTTTAACATTTTTATTTTTACTATTTTTCAGACTGCCTTCGGTACTTTAACCCTAGGTTGTCTGATCGATCCTATCATTTACTGCAATACTACAGTGGGGATTTTTCTCCTCATTCATTACAATTTGCTGATCGAACATTGTAACAAAAGGGTTAAAACGAGGCTGTCATGGCGACGGATCGCCACTTCCCGATGACGTCACAGGGAGAAATGATCCTCGGCAAGATGGGGGCGCCCATGCACCGCCATTTTTTGAGGGCGCCGGCAGCCTTGCCGGCGGCGATCAGCGGGTGTTATTGGTAAGCCTTTGCAGCAATATGCAGCAAAGACTTACCGGCTATGGAGACGTTACATGTTGGTAAGGGGTTAAACAAATGGCTGCAAGTATCATGTATATATATATATATATATATATATATATATATATGTTACAGATTCACTTTTATGTTGTTTCTTATTAATATGCTATTTACTAGGTTCACTCAAGTGAACCTTTTACAAGATTTTATCCCACTATATTAGCAGACCCCTCAAAAAGGGTCTAAAATATCCTTTAGACAATTCCTTATGAAATCTCACCCATGTTCCTATAAACAAATAAAGTCAGCAGAACACTTATCTGTTTCAATGAAAGAGTCAGGCCTGGAGGCTGGAATGGGGCGTGTTTAGACACATATGTCTTGGGTTTTCTAGAACCATGGTACTATGAACTCTGCTTCCAGTTCTGTATCTGGCAGAAACAAAAACCTGAGGCAACTCCAGCCTCTGAGCATAACTCTTCTCTGGCAAAAGATGACAGTTTTCTACTTATTTTCATGTGACTTTGGAGTAGATAGGTAAACAAATAGATTTCATATAAAATGTTATAAAAGACAATTCATACCCTACCTGTGGTAAAATGCTAACATACTATAATATACAGACATTGGGAGATACTGGTGATAAAGCTATATTTATTGGGCAGAGACTTTTTCTCAACAATCACAATGAATAGTATTTTAACCCTCTACTAAAAGAAAGACTATACAGCAAACTAAGTTATCAGTTTCTTAAAGGACACCTGTCATAAGGTCTGTGTCACTTGTCCTGTCACTACTACCTGTTGGAGCAGCTCACAAGGATCCCATCACAGCCTTTATCTAGTCAATTTATACATTAATCATTATAAAATCAACTTTTTTGATTATGTAAATGAGGCTGGTCACATGGTCAGTGGCAGTGATGTCACCGCTGTTCCCCCTCCCCTCTCCTCCCCCTGCTCATGTCTGTGTGTAATGTATAGTAAAGCATTGCTAGTGTGTGTGCTGCATCTGCTGACATGCTGCATCCTCCTAATACACATGTGAGAGACACAGACATTTGCATACAGCTTTAGGACCTCATTGCTTAGGTTTACAGGCATGTAGAGGGACAATGAAGGGATAGAGGCAATGCTCTCTAATGGCAGTTTATGAAAATATATTTAGCTTAGGGGGGTTATTTTGCATGGCGGGTTCTCTTTAAACTAAGATGCAAATTGCATTTTGATAATCATTAACACTTATTATTACAGGAAGTCAGAAGATTATTTTTATATTGGTTAATAACTGACCAACAAGCATAAGTCTTCAAAGACGTCGAGACACCGCTGCAATAAATGCCATGTGTGACTGTGCTAATCATGACAAAGTGTCTACAAAGCAGTAATCCGTATTTCACAAGCACAAGCAACAGATGTAAGACGTGTGATCAAAACTCATTATGTGGACAATAACTGCTTCCAGACTGTCTAAGGCTGGAGTACAGATTGTCATAAGGACCGTGATTATGCGCTAATAGGTCTATGGAACTCTTCTCCCTTAAGATTTATAATGTCTGTATACTGTAGGCTTGAATTAGCCTTATAATAGGCACTCATGTATACTAAAGATTTGTCTAGCACAAAGTGTGAATTTCTTTTCGTTTTAATCTAACATAAAGTATTTGCTGATGAAAGCCTGTGAGAGATGTCATAGAAATAATAACGTGATATGAAGTATTGTCCACCTATAATGCACTCTGTGGCGATTCACTAAGATTGTGCAGCCGATATCCTGCATGTGTCACTTCTCCATTCAGGTCCGCCGGAGTTCACCTTCTTCTTCTTCTTCCCGATTTCTGTTGCATGGAAGCCAGCGCAGCTGCACCACGATCCAATCGTGTTCAACACAGTCCCAGTGCAAAACCAGTTAAATACCTGTTAAAGCTGCACAAATCCCAAAAGGGCGAACTGTCCGACGAAAGTGGAATCCGCGACCCTTATTAAAAAAGCCGAAGTATTTTCAATCTTTATTTATTTTAAAAATGTATTTATTTGTAAAAATTTACTAATTTGCCATGCATTGTGCAGCGCTGCGCAATCTGTAGGCCCTACATAAATAAAGAATTATTATTGTTAAAAATGTTTGTGCCAGTTTTCAGTCTGGCATTGCACTGAACAGAACGTGCAAACTACTTGCACATGTATTTATGAAGCATTTGGGCCAGTTTTGTATCGCAGCGGACACAGGGCAGCCACGCCACATAATATGACTCCACAGAATTGTGTTGCACTGTATGTTAAAGTTGCACCAAAAAACTTTGTGCACTCCAGATTATTAAAGCGTAACTGTAAAGCTATAGTGATTTTACCAAATTATTATATGTGATTACCCCTTTGAAAACAAACACAACAATGTCTACTTTGTGCCGCTCACCTTGTCTTTCCAGAGTTATGGCATTTTATGTTCTGAAAGTGTTTGACAAAAATCTTTCTCACTAAAAGTGAAGTGGGTGGACACTAATATCTGCCAGTCTATGCCCTCAAGCAGAGGCCAGTTAGCTTGCTCACAGATCCCATGATGCCTTGTGTTCTCTCAAAGAAATTTAGCATTAAATCCACTTAATTTCCCGCAAGTAAATTTCCCACAGTGCACATACAAGATGTACATATGGTGATTAGCCTGGCAGTTTCCATCACATGTAGAAGCAGGGAACATATAATAAGTGATAGAAATCATAAGTAAACCAGTTACATACAGTCTATGTGTGAGTACTAAGGGTTAATAGCCTATCTACACAGAGCTGATACTGCCGATTATAAGGTGGGAAGCAGCATGAGGTGCAAAGAGAAGCAGAGAAAGGTCTGTAGAATAAAAGACAACAAAATAAAAGTAATATTTTATTTGTGTTGTTACATGAACATTACCTAGTTCCCCTAGTTCAGAAGAGCACTTACAACACAGCTACATATGTGTAATTATGCTGGTCAAGGGGTACATGGTGGCATAAAGTGGCACATCAATTGCAATAAATGACAATGCTGCAGCAGTTCAGCCTATTGACTCCTATTGGACCCAGCCTTTCAGTGGACTTTCAGTCTCTGACCCACTTCATTTACTAAGTGTCTTAATACCAATAGTACCTTAAAATATATGACTCTCTGATGATCTGTTATTATCAGCTGTTTATGTCTACCACTTTCTACTTTGTGCTCTTATCTTAATGTGCTCCTTAGGTTGTATTTAGCAGGACAAGACAATAGTAAAATAAAGCTAATTGTCATCAATACAATTAGCAAGCTGCAGCTACAGTCATTCAGGTCTACACACGCCAAGTGTGACATGCAAAATGTGACACCTTTTGTTATAGTAAGAAAATATTATAAAGTACGGAAAATATTACTATTAAACCAAACTAGACATTATATTATTAACAGACACAAGAAGTTTTTTTTTTATAATTATATATATATATATATATATATATATATATATATTAAGCACAAGTATTGACAACATTGTGATAAATTATGAAATTATGGCATAATTAATGAATAATAGACCTTGGCCCCAAGGTCATGCCTGCATACTGGGTCAGAAAGCCATTCACTAAAAGGGAATTTCCGCAAGTTGGCAGCTTTGGCTATTATGGTAACATCGGGCCTCAAAATAGTTGGGACCCACATAAGGAATTCCATCACGCAGTGTATGAAAAATTGACAAATGGGTGTTATCAGTTGGGGCTTGACGTTTCCAAGGGCTGACAGTAGCAGATTGCTCCCTTGAAAAGGAGAAAAGGTGGAAATGTTTTCATAATAACAGATAAAAAGCATGAAGAAAAGTTGCTCCAGAATTTTTTTTCATAAGATATTACGACAGGTAAGTCATGACAGGTTCCCTACAACGGTAAGACTTCAACTGACCACAATCCCCTCAAAGTCACACTTATATTTTTACTTTTGTCTCCATGACTGGTTTTGCCAAAGAAATAAAATGGGTAACCAGATCACCAATTTAGCAGGGGAGATCCCACAGGTAAATACTATACAAAACAGCATTTAAAGGGGTATTCCCACCAAGACAGTATTGTTAAATATACTCAGGATAACAAAATAACACATTCTCTAATTCACTGTTATTAACAAAAAATACACCATTTCACAGATATAATTCCAACCTGTCTCTATCAGTCCTGGTGTTTACAATTTTGGTTGCCCATAAATCTTTTGACTATGGTTGGATTCTTCTCATGAATAGCTTCCCTTGTCAGTATGGCTACAGTGCTGTCTCCTGCCCCTCCCCCTGCATTACAAGACCAGCTCAGACATAGGCACTTCTTGCCGGCAAGCAGCAGCGTGAAAAAACTTACAATACTAACTAAAGACAGATTAAGTCTTTATCCAGGAGGAAGGCATATAGCAGACTGACTCTGCGCATGTTATAGGTGAGAGTGCCATTGTGTTTTATATCCATCTCATGGATCTCATCATCACTCATATCTGATCTGTCTCATCTCTCTCTTTCTATGTGGCAGATACTTGTAGAATGGTCAGAGGCTAAATGAAAGTATAGATAAACCCTGTAACCTAATAATCTAAGCAAATGTGAGGATACAGCTTTTCATAGCACAGAGGATATTATGAAGTGTCTGCTTAGAGAGTCCCTGCCCACACTCTGGAATTTTACATTGAGCGCCAATCACTGAGAGATAGGATCTAAAACAGCAATAAAATTGTAAAGTAAGAAGTTAAAAATTATTGTTATTCTGTAAACATCACTAGGGGATTAAAATTTGAGAACTTTCCTTCATGGGCAAACTCCTTTATAGAAGAGGTAAGATTTAGATGTACATAACATTGCGCATTCAAAAAAACCATATGACAGAGCATTGGGATCCTAATAAGTCCCTACTAGGGACCTGTAGTAACTATATATACTTCTATCCAGTGTGTCCATAATAGTGCAATAGAGGTTCATTCCATGGGATATTATAGACACAACAGGGATTTGTAATATCCTAATGCAGGAAATCTTAGAAATTGTATATCATGTGAAATTAATTTTATGTAATAAAAGTAATTGTGAACTAACAGTAAAAACATTAAATCCTTTAGTTTTGGGTGGTTTCAAATGACTCATGTGACGATATCGCTATAAGTAGCCTACTAAGCTTTGCAATGCTAGACTGCAAGAAAAAAAAATCCCTAAATCTTTCCAGCATCAAAGTTCTAGCGGTTGCAGATTAGTATGTAATTAGAGATGTGTGCCAAGAAAGTGATGGATGGACAAAGAATCCTCCCTCCCGTCTACAGGATACAGATTAAACAATACACTTCCACAGAAAGCTGGTTCTGTATGAAGCATACTGTGGGTTCACCATGTGAACAGTTCTATCTTTTCACAGTTACAGTTATATGTGGCTATTTATCATCACAGATCTCTCCCTTAATCACCCCAGGAGGACTATTCTATCATAGGGGTGGTCTATTGGGGAATGATGCTAACCTGATGAACATCTGCTCAGTACACAACTGGGTCCTGAAATGGATGAATCCACTATTCCCAAATTTTAAAGAAAATACAGGCGGTCCTCTGGACCTCTGGATATTGTTAAATTATTGTACTTTATGACAATCCAACATTTTTAAAATACAATTGTCACCAAAAAAATTCTGGCATGGTAAAAATTAGAAAATATACAGTTCCGACTTACATACAAATTCAAATTAAGAACAAACCTACAGAATCAATCTTGTAGGTAATCCGGGGACTGCCTGTAATACCTAGCAGATCTCCGCTCTTACTAATGGAGGAGGGTCTGAAGATCATGACATGTAGTAGAATGATGTCCCAACCCAACATAAATGGAAAACTAGCCAAACATATAATGTGTACTATCTACTATCCACCTACAACAGATTTCACGAAAAGGCAGCATCATTTAACATGGAAGATTTTTTTTCATGAAAGATAACCTGCTCGCAGATGTGTTTGACATATTCTCCTCATTCCACAGAACTCCAAGCCCAAGAGTTTGGTTGATATCTACATAAATTGAATTGCCAGTTTTACTGTGGCTGCTTAAATTGGGGTTTCTATAGGACAAGGAAAGAACTGCCAAAACTGGGGTTTGTGCTGCAAAATTGCAGTGAAAAGAGGGAACACTGCAGAGAAAAGCGCAGCAAGTGGATATGATTTGGTAAATGTCACCCACTGTGAGGGTATGGAATATCACAGCAGATTTGTGTCTAGGGTGGCTAGCCTATTCCATGACATAAAGGGGTCATTTATGTGAAAGCTGCTTCAAGGTAATGTTGTTGAAGCAGGTAAAAGTAACTTACCTGACCCTTCAATTCCAGTGTCAACCACTCACTTCCAGCTGTTTAATCTCCAGTTACAGGGGTTTTTATGGGAGACACCGCTTGAGGGCAGTCATCTCACCAGTTACCTCTATACCACAGGGTATCACTGACTGGTATAACTAGACAATGCCCATCAAAACACAGTGAAGATGTATTACAATTGACATAAAGTTTACTTGTGATGTTCACCATATTTATGATTGATGCATCTATAGTAAAATGTTAGAAAATATTTGGTTAAGCAGGGTTATACGGTTGCTCTAAATGTATTCTGACACAGCATCACTTCAGAGGGGGAAATGACTGATGACTGATGATTGATGTATATTATTTATCAGCTATCATGTAGTATGTGCCACCTTTATAAATATGGCAGATAGGAAACCATGAGTCTCATGTGTAACAAAGGACAAGGAAAATGGAAGTTATGATATGTTAAATTACAAAATAGTTAATGCCAAATTTATATATATGTTAATGATCCTTTTAGTAAGAGATTACATAGCTTTAGGAGGAAATAGCCTTTAGTGTATAAGGGTATAGTGACCACCATAACCAGCAGCACATGTCTTTCAGTGTGTTCCTCAGCAGCTCTCCTTCTAGGAATCCCTGAATAGCCCAGCAGCAGCCAGTGTCTCCGGAGTCTCCTCCGGAGCACACAGCCCAGGCTGCATCCACTGCTACACAGCTCATACACTGCCACATTATGCCTTCACTGGGCACAAGTCACTAATAGCAGCCCATTCACACTACACCACTTCTATGTATACAATGTATAACTATGTATAGCAAAGAATGGGTACCACACAATAAGCGTCCTACAGCAATGAGGTGGTATCATACACATACACATACATAAAAAGTATCTGCTGGGGCACAACATAATCTGTAACGATTACAAAAACCGATACATACAAACGCAATATTATACTTTTTATTTTGTTTGAGCTCTTGTAATAAACTTTATAAGATGTATAATACACAACATTCTTCAGCATTTCCCAGCACACAATGTATATATGGTCAGTGAGTAGGTAACAATAGTTTATGTCATGTAGACATACACTGATCAGAAGATGAGACATTTTCAGGCATGTGTTACAGGACTGAGACAAAGTGATTTCTTTGTCTGGGAAGACAATGTGAAGGTATTTTTATATGAATAACCCCAATGTATAATACTGGAAAAAGATGTAATAGAAGTCTATGCCTTCATGTATTTGAGCACTTGTGTATGTGAATGTGTATTGTATACGTATATGTGCACACATGTATGTGTATTGTATACGTATATGTGCACACATGTATGTGTATTGTAAACGTATAAATGTGCACACATGTATGTGTATTGTAAACGTATATGTGCACACATGTATGTGTATTGTAAACGTATATGTGCACACATGTATGTGTATTGTAAACGTATATGTATGCACACATGTATGTGTATTGTAAATGTATATATGTGCACACATGTATGTGTATTGTAAACGTATATGTGCACAAATGTATGTGTATTGTAAATGTATATATGTGCACACATGTATGTGTATTGTAAACGTATATATGTGCACACATGTATGTGTATTGTAAAAGTATATGTGCACACATGTATGTGTATTGCAAACTTATATGTGCACACATGTATGTGAAAGTGTCTTATATACATATGTATGCACGTATGCATGTGTGCACATGTGTATATGAATGTGTATTGTACATATATATGTGTGCACATGTGAATGGGCATTGTACACGTTTGTGTGCACACATATTTATACAATGCCCGTTCATTGTATACGTTTGTACATTTGTACAATGCCTGTTCACATGTGCACACATACATATACAATGCCTGTTCATGTGTGCACACATGCATATACAATGCCCGTTCATGTGTGCACACACACACACACACACACACACACACATATATATATATATATATATATATATATATATACACAATGCCCGTTCATTGTATACGCTTGTGTGCATACGGGTATGTGAACAGTAGGTGTATGGCAGTACATGTGAATGTATATTGTATGTGAGCACATTTCTGATCATTTGTGCAGTCTATGGGTTGTATTTCTGCACATTTCTATGTTCCTGTATGTAGCTAGATAGATATGTATTTCTCCATGTGTAGATACCTATGTATACATACATATTCTGTATATATGATCGTATCCTATGTGTTTGTGTAGCATATATACATACATGTACGTGCTTATAGTGTACATTAAACCATATGCACTGGGAAGCCTCGGACTCTTTGTCTGTGGACTCGCAGCCTGGGTAGAACAAAGCCGGCTGTGGTGGGTCTGTACATGCCCCTGCCCCATTGCCCGCCTTTACCTGCAGGAGGTACCGGTCCGGTTCAGCTCCACAGAGTGCCACAGAGCCCCAGCTGCTGCTGCTGTGCCCGGCTGGGGACTGAGCTCCGCACACGCCGCTGTGGTGACACTGACATGTTGGTGGCTGGTGCTGGCGGTGCTTCAGCGTGTGTGCTCCGGGGCTATGGAGCACATGTGGGATCTTGCTGCTTGCGAGGAGATAGCAGGGAGATGGGGGGAACAGCTCTGTCCCCTCTGTGTGTGTGTGAATCCATAGCCGCGGCGCCCGCAGGAGCCCGCACTCCTCCCAGCCCCCGCCCTCTCCTCACACGAGATGTCACTACATGGAGCTGAGTGAGGAGAAGATGCTGCTGCTCCATGTCCTATATATGTATACACGGCATGATAATGCAGCTCATCCTTCTCACAACACTGTGCAGCCTGGGTGTCATGTTCTAGTAATGGTAGAATACAGCACAGCTAGCCATTGGGAGGAATATGGAGGAGCAAGTCCAGTAGGGCCCTGTTCACATGCGTATTAGAGGCTGTGTGCAGCACCCCGTCACAAATTCCCGTGGATTTTACCTGAGGTATAATGAATCGCACCCCACTATTCCCCTGTGGGGTAATTGAAGCCTCTGCAGGCCTTAGACTAACACTACCTGCACATGACCGTGTGCTTCCTCATCCGTGTGCATGAGGGCTAAGTAAGACCTATCCAATTCTGAACAAAAGCTGCAGCGCAAGTGTACACACAATGTAAAGCAGTCACATACAGCTACATACATTTCATGCATACACAATAAACACTCAAAATACCAGGCAGGTTTTATGCCAGGGACACACATGATTACATAAAAATTGATGCAGTGTAAAATTAATAATTGATAAAATGGTTAACATAGTGATCATGCAAAGGTTGAGCTAAAGCAGCCATTTCCGCAGACTAAATTACTGTGAAATGTCCAATTGGAGGTCATTCAGCAACTTTTTTTAGTCAAATAAACCCCTGTGTAGTGTTTATGTCACCCTCTTTTTATATTTCAACACATTGGAGGTGAACAACAGAGTGTATTTCACATTAAAAACCATGGAGCACCATTTGTAGGCCTAGTTAAAGGGAACCTGTCATCAGGATTTTGCTTAAAAGTCAACCTCTGTTTTACAGATATAAAAGTTTGAAAATGCACATGACCGCATGTAAATCAAGGACTTGAGTCATGTGGGGGTCTCACAGCGATGTCATTGTTGTGAACCTCCATCTCTATTTCTTCCTATACCACTCCTTATCTGTAATGTCATTGCTGGCTCACGCATGCGCCCTAGCAGATCGGCCCCCAACCTTATAGATCTGTGTTGAGTCAATAAAGCAGTGGTTTTAACTTGACTTCTTAAAGGACATCTACCCCCAGGATAAAATACTGTATGCAAATAAGCCTGAGGGGCTCCAGGCTCCACTATCACCTATGAAGCCTGGAGATCCTCAGGTTTATTTGCATACAGTCCTTCATCCTGGTGGTAGATGTGAGGGCAAATGCATGAGATTGGATGAAAAATGGAAATACCATGACAAGCAGGGAAGGGAAGAAAGAAGGAGTAGACAGTAGAATAATATCCCCATGAAACCCCCTCATGACTTGGTTACTCTTATAAGAAGCATTTGACTTTGAAGCAAATTAGATGATTGTGTTAAGAGTATTGTGATCTGCAGGAACCTGCCAATAGCTTTGTATGGCAATTCCTGATGACAGTTTCCCTCTAATGTGTATTTGCCTTCTAATATGAGCATTTTACAAGTCCTAAGCCGTAACACAACTTGCTGAGGTTTTCCTCCAATTATAACAATAGAGGCTAAACACAGATAAGAATAGTTGCTTACATTGTATTGTTTGAAGAAAATAACATTCTATAATTGTTATTATGAATACAATCAATCAGTCATTCACATTGAGACACATGTTCACAGATCTGTACATGTCACCCAATAGGCAGTTTTCCTTCTGGCTCTTTTTGAATCTGACTTAAGTCACCAAATAGGATTGTAATGTAAATATATCTAAAATGATAATGTGCTCCATAAGCCTTATGATGACATTACATATCAAATGATGCTTTAGCTCTAGTTCCTTCATCATAGATGGGAAAGGCCTTTGCCTGGTTGGCCATCACATGTACAGTATATCAGAGCCTTAAGTCAGTGAGAGTGTGCCCACCCAGCTGTGCTCAGACGCATTCTGCATGCATCATGCTTTTCAGGAGCTATACTGGCAGGCAGAAGCATAGTTGTTGACACCATCAGACCAGTAGCCGACGATATAGGCAGGATGGAAAGATATAGCAAAGATGGAAAGATATAGCATCTTTCCGTTTCTGTTCTCTCCTGTTGAGTGATGTATGTGCTCAGCAGAGAGAATAGAAGCCTATGGGGAGCGGATGCAACGTATTGCATCCCTCCTCCAGGCTCACTGATGCGTCGCTCAGCAGGAGGGGGGATCCAGTGACATCACTGGGGAAACACCCCGTACATCGGCAGCAGCCAAGAAGCGGCTGCTGCCGATATGCACTCCTTCCTCTGCCTTCAAGTGGGAGGAGAAGTTCCCAGGCAACGTATCCCACTGTATAATATGAATACAGAAAACTGAATATTATTCTGTGGCTACGCCGCCTTCATGCCATGTGGTCATGAAGGGGAGGGATAAATGTATGATAAATCAAGCACAAAACTGTGGCTTAATGATTATCATTACAGCTTTGCAGCTCTGGGGACCTGGGTTGAAGAAGGCCAAGGGTTAATATCTGCAAAGAGTTTGTATGTTCTCTCCGTGTTTGCGTGGCTTTTCTTTGAGTCCTCCGGTTTCCTCCCACACCCCCAAAACATACTGGGAGGTGGATAAATTGTGAGCCTCATTGGGGACAGGGAACGATTTGGCAAGCTCTCTGTAGCGCCGTGCAATCTGCGTGCACTATATAATAAAGAATTATTATTATTAAATCTCCCCCTATGTAACTGCTGTAAAGTACATTACTAAATGTAGAAAGCTCAGGCAAGATGGCAGTCTTTGAAATCATATACAGAACATAGAATTATAAATTCTATAATCAGAAGATTAAAAGGATGAGTAAAAAGAATATCTCACATTAAAGAGTTTTTCCTATGTATTTATTTTATGACATTTCCACAAAATATGTCATAAATAGATGATAGATAGGGGCCCTACCTTTAGGTGGCGCAGCTATCTCTGGGATCCACTGACCACCATTCTGAGCCAGGCTGAATGGAAAGTGCAAGGCTGAATGGAAAGTGCGCGACCACTCTCCATTCGAATCAATGGGAGTGAAGAAAATAGTCATTGGGGGTTCTGGGAGCTGAGTGGAGAGTTGTGTCCGGCTGCAGGAAGGAGGGTCAGCTGACACATAAAAAAGTGACACATTCCCTTTAAAGTACACTGTATATAGAGGCAAGCTGAGGTACTCACTCACACTGACCACAGACTTGGTATAGTTTAGTAACTACAACACACTACTAAACACATTGGTAGGCTTCTCTTTAACTACGCACTATTGTCCCATATCTTCTTTATGTGCTCTTTATTTTTAGTTCTTAGTCTTTTATTGTTCCATATTGAGTTTATTTCTTAGGTGGTCACCCAGACAGAGCTGTCACATTGAGCCTGGCAGCTGCCAGAATACATTAACTAAGTACTGGGATTCAGAGAACTATATTCCCATGAAGTGCAATTGACCCCAGTGCAACAGATGTTAACCCTTTCTTCCACATGAAAGACTTGTCGCATTACCCGTTCCATCTGCTTTTTGTGCCAGACACTCCAGTTTTTTCTCCCTTTGTCTAGCTAGAAGCACATGACTCCCACAAGCCTCTCACCACACACACACACACACTCCTGTAACAGCTATCATTGCTGCTTCTGTGCCACTACATGGATACATTATATAGAAATACACATCGAGATGAAAGAACCTATTTCTGTTCATCGGCATCAAAAAACCTCAGTATATGCCATCATTCAAAGCATCATTCAATGCTCTTCAATAATATTTTTTAAAAAAAACCGAAGGAGAATTCTTTCTACTATCTATATGTTTAATGCACCATATTCGTGTAATTCATACCTAAATAAATGTGGTTATTCATCTACAGTGAACGTATTTAGATAGCATTTTATCTAACATATTTTTAGATGTGAATTGAGAATAAATCAATAGTTTTGTAAATGTATGCAGAGAAAGAGAAAAAGCAATTGAAAAGGATAAATACTGATATTTATAAATACTTCAACCAAGAAGCTGTCAATCAATCCACACAAGCGTTTCCGGGTCAGGACATGCAGCATAGGTGTGAACACATTAAATGTTTGGTTTCTCTAGTGCCGAATCTATAATCACTGGTATTGATCACCCACTTGTATGAGGGGCTTTTAAAATTGCATTCCCTTGAGAAAATGAAACCTTCTGTGATTGATTCATCTATTTATCTTTCTTCTCTTAAGCCGTTTCTTGTTTTCTGTTCTTGGTCTGCATTGGTTTTAGGTATTTCAACTGTTTCCCAGATTCTTATCCTTAATCCACTGCTGACAGATTTGTCTGCCTGTAGAAATACATTGCGAAGCAATTCTGTGAAGTCATTCCCTTGGATACAGAGGGATCTACCCACTGTAATCAATTGTAAGGTGATAGGGCACTGTTCAATAATGGGCATCTCATATATTGGCTCCAGCCTCCTGATAAATCCTGGTGGGCGGCAGCGGTGCACTGGCGCAACATTTCTAATCAAGGTCCAACCTGGCATAGCCTTTCGCCATAGCTGCCTAGTGAGCATGCATGCCCTACACCAGCCCACTCCACTGCCAACTGCACCCGTCTTCATACCCCTCCACGACAATTTCACATGGAAGTAGGGTAAGAGGGGAAATGGCACAATAGTACCAGGAATTTCACCTATTTCAGGGCTTGTACACCCTTGTGTAAAGGTGTACAAGCCTTTATAAATGTGGTCCTTTCGGACACAACTGAGACATAAAAGTCCCAAAAAAGAGTGCAAGAAGCCAGACAACATGGTTATAAATACCCCCTGTATCACTGGCTCGGTAGGTCACAGAATCACAAGCCTGATCTCAAAGATGATATTTAATATGTATGTTTCTAAGATAAGGATGTCTGAGGTGCAAGTCCCCCTGCAGCCTATAAACACGACTCATCTCAAACAAATATGACTCTACTTTGCTAATTTTCACAATACTTTGGAGGGGATTTTCTATAGTCATAAAAGTGGGAGTTCTTGAAAGCATATCTCAGTGATGGCGAACCTATGGCACGGGTGCCAGAATTGGCACTCAGAGCCCTTTCTGTGGGCACTCAGGCCATCGCCTCAATTTCACCAAACAGGACAAAATCCACCAAATCTTCCTGCAGTCCCAGGCAACTTAAGAGATGCTGCTCTCAGTGCTATTTTAAAGCCACAATTCATTGGCTGTTTGAACCTGCAGGAAAAGTGAGAAGGTGTTGACAGAACTGCATTGTCTTTGGAGGTCATCCTGCTGGATCCACCACTCTTCCTGGAGAGAAGCTTTAATGATGGTCTGAACTTATTTGCCCACCTTCTTTCAACTCTATTGGTGGTCTTAGGAGATCCAATACAATTGAAAGATGTTGAAGAACTGGTAGCAATAAGTTACTGCTTGAAATGCAATGTTGGCACTTCATGGTAAAGATGTGGATTTTGGTTGTAGTTTGGGCACTCGGTCTCTGAAAGGTTCGCCATCACTGGCATATCTCATACCCTACCAAAAAGGGCTAGTAATTTAAAGGGGCAAAATCTGGTAATATGTTCCCTTTAAAGAGAAATCCAAGAGAGCATAGATGTTTAAGTGCTTGTGTAAAATGGCTATATTTCATCGTAATCAAAGAATCCAAAAAGAAAAGAGTATGGCACTCACCAATGAAGAGAACGAAGAAACTTTTCTTGCAAGGAGGAACACAGGACAGGGGTGATGCACGTCACGACAAGGCATGCATCAAGGTGCATCAAGGTCGTCCCCTGTCCTGTGTTCCTCCTTGCAAGAAGTTTCTTCGTTCCCTTCATTGGTGAGTGCCCTAATCTTTTCTTTTTGGATTATTTGATGACTGCTGAACCTCACGTGCACCTCCAAGCGGGAATTTCCTGGGTGCAGTTCATACGTGCAGTTGCCACTGTTTGTGGACTTGTGTTTTTCCATCGGTCTGCGGAGAGGCTGGTGCCGGTCACCATTATATTTCATTGTTAGCTCATTTGCTAAAAGGAATATATTGCCTTAATTAATATTATTTATTATTATATTGCCTTAAAAAGTATATATTACTACCAATGGTGTTGACAGTAATGTACCCAGAATGAAAGTAGTATCTTGCTTCCCAATCTTTTTCTTGGAATGTCATGGTACTGTGGACCAAGTCTGTAGCCTTCTGAGTGGCTCTTGCTGAACTTAGGCCCTCATAGCTTATTGAACTAGGAATTAATGGCCACACAACAGCAGGAACTTGTTTTTATCCAATGCATCTACAGTATAATAAAATTAACTAATTTATTTAATATTATTTTACAAATGCATACGATGGCCAGTACTGTGGCTTAGTGGTAGCACTACAGCCTTGCAGCTCTGGGGACCTGGGTTCAAGTTCATCCAGGTCAACATCTGCAAACATTTTGTATGTTTTCTCCGTGTTTGCGTGGGTTTCCTCCCACATTCCAAAAACATACTGGTAGATTGATTAGATTGTGAGCCTCATGGGGACAAGTACTGATTTGGCAAGCTCCGTGGTTGTGATGGTGTATGCTGAATATCTGTATGAACTTGTGAGTTGTTAGGGTCCATTTAGCTCAGGGCCTAATGGTGGATTAACCAGTTCACTTGCTGGCCAGTCCGAATTCAGGTATCCATGCCATGGCAGATGGGCTTGTAGTCTTTCTCCTGTGTTCCTACTCCAGCTTATTACTCTGTACTTATTACACTGTAAAGTGGGATGTAAACAATTTCATACAATGACACATTTTGAGCTGCTCCATATTGTAAATTCATAAATCTCCGATATAAATGTAACCTATAAATATCTACTCAGCACCATTTTAGAAGCTCATATAATATTTAGTAATTCTTGTAATGTAATTTGTGTATATACTTTATAGAGTATAATGTAAAAATCACAAAGTTTCACTTTTATTAATTGAATGGATAATTCTAATAACTGAAGAGTCCTATTAATCTGCACTGCTGGGGTATGGGGTATATTCAGGGCTGCTTCTGCCATGAGGCGGGATAAATATATCACCTCAGGTGACAGATACAAAACCCTGAGGAGGGTGGCAGAAGAGCAGTTGGTTAAGTGGCTGATAAGGGCAGCCGTCTGCCTGAGTAATATGAGTTGCACCTGTGTCTATAAGAGTGAGTTGCATCTGTGTCTATAGTGGTACAGCAGTGCAGATCCATTGTAAGCAACTGATGTATTCAGGGTGGCTGGACTTATATCATATTCCGATGTACAATCTCCCCCCTTGTAGCTTGTTCTGGTAAATTAACAAAGAACCCCTACTTAAAAAATACCTAGATGCTTCTAAATCACACTATTGCTAGGTAAAGCAAGATGAAGTTGCTTTCGCAATAATTTCTGTGTATCTGGGAGCGGTCATTCGGAGATCTCACATGGTTTTGCTTTAAAGAGCCCCAGTTGTTACTCATGAAAAGTCAAAAGTTGAACAGAAGGATAATTTATCTGTTTGGTGCAGGAAAGTGCCAGGTGTAGCTGATTTAAAGGCGCCATAAATAACAGTCACAAAGTGAACAAGTTGCAATAAAGACCTGAGTGGAGACATTTCAAAGCTGCATCATATAAAGTACATCAAAGACTTTTATAGCATTTTATACATATGAGCCCAATATACTTTTCTTTCTCTTTTTCAGAAGCCTGGATCATAAAACAATGTTAGCTAGAGGGAAATAGTCTTTTTATTCTATTATTCAGAGAATAGTGATCAACTTTTTAAATCTTAAAACTGAGGCTCACTATTTGCTACAATATTTTGGCTTCTACTATAGTATCATTATCCTTTCTGTAAAGAATGACTTTACTGTGTTGTATAATTATGTATATTCTGTTATGTGATTTCCTGTTAAGTTTTTGTCACACTGAATAGATTCTAATCCTCAAAGAAAATGTAAAACGTGAATAAACACATAATTCAGCTTTTCAATTATTATTGCATTTATTAAAGAAACATAGTTATCCAAAACACATCTGAAAAAAGTAATTTCGCACTTGTTGCTAATATATTTTCATTTGGAATTGAATGACATGCAGGTTAATTGCATGCTTCATTCAGGAGGATTTGAGGCTGGATTTTTTTTTTAAATATTCTGAAAACATTTATTGAGATTGGGACTTGTGGCTTAATACAGATACAGTAAAATAGTTTAATATCTTAATACTCTCTCCAGTCAGCTTTCTGTCCAGCGTTTCGCTAAAAGAAGAATTGCAGGTCTGAACTAAATGATACTACAATGCACTAAAGCAGTGATTTTCAATCAGTGTGCCGCGACACATGGTCGGGTGTGCCGCGGGGAAAGTTCCCCAAACTATGGTGCCCCCTGTGTTTTGTTTCCCGGCAATGCGCAGCGATGTAAAATGAAATACTATAGTCATGAGGCTGAAGTACTACAAGTACCAGCTCATATGCTGAGTATATGAGCTGGCACTTGTCCTCTGGCCTCATGGCCATAGTACTTCTCATAGTAATAGTAATAATCAGCACCATATACTAAAAACAGGGAGAAACTGAGAACTGTTGAGGTTTCACACTCACTCACTGAGTGAGTAAAATAAATTTAGAATCTATATTATTAACTATATGTATAATATGACTGTTTTAGTGTCATTTTGTGCTATTTTGGTTGGTGGTGTGCCCCAGGATTTTCTAAGTATAAAAAGTGTGCCGCGGTTCAAAAAAGGTTGAAAATCACTGCACTAAAGGTTCTACAAAGCAGGATGTTTTACTTATTGAATAATTATATAATTAAATGAGTTTAGTTAGGATGGGATGATATGGATAACATTTTGGGGGTATTTTAGGATGTGTGCATATAGCCTGGTATTTTCAGGCATGTGAGGCTTTGAAACAGATTTACTAAATAATTTGTAGATATCAAAGAAAACATATTTTCTTTAGATTTATTTTAAGAACATATAAGAAGGTTTGTGATTACTAAGTTAAATGTTGTTTTCTAGGCAACATTGATTTATAAGGATATTTTGGGAGAACAATGCAATTGTTATGGGGAAAGATGACATGCTTTAATTGTTTCAATGTTTAGTCTTGGAAAGCAGAAACACATGCATGTAGGACAGATAAATAGTCAAGCTGAGATAGTACAGTATCTAGTCTGGGAGCCATTAGGTTTATATGGCCAAGCTAAAAGAGAGGGCTTCCTGACATCTTGTGGCATTCCATTCTTACAAAGACCTCTTTTCATCAGGCCTGTGCAGAGGAAAAAGCCTCACAAGTCCCTTTTGGATAGGGCCCAGAACTGCTAGGTATCACACAATGGGGCAAGTTTAGTAATGGTTATAAGTTGTAAATTTTAACTAGATAAACTTAGTTAAACCTGTGAGCCTGATATTTGTTTGTGAAAATGCTGGACTACAAATATGGAGCATAATCTGGCCATTTCTTCATGTGCATATGCTTCATGTGTTTTTAACTGAAAACTGACACTTTAACCCCATAGCGCAATAAGACTTACGTCTTGCTGTGTATGGGGGAGTATGAAGAGGGCTCACGGGCTTCTTCATACTCACCGGGCATTTGCTTCATAATGAAGCAGACGCCCATCGCTAACACCCACAATCGGTGCTTGCACCGATTGCGGGTGTTAACCCTTTGATCGCCGCCGGCAAAGCTGCCAGCGGCATTAAAGAGCCGACGACGCCACCATTTTGGCTCCGATCGTCACTCCCCGTGACGTCACCGGGGAGCGGCGATCCGTTGTCATGACAGCCTCGAATCACACAAAGATCTGAGGCTGTCATGATCGAGGCTATCTATTACAATGTGCGATCTGCACATTTTAATAGATGGTATGCAAAATCCCCATATACTGCCATACTGTAGTATGGTAGAATCAATCAGACAATCAGACAACCTAGGGTTAAAGTACCAAATTTTAAATTCAAATCACCCCCCTTTCCCTAGAACTGATATAAATATAAATAAACAGTAAAAATCCTAAACACATTAGGTATCGCCGCCTCCGAAAATGCCCGATCTATTAAAATACGTTTTTTCACTGCGTTTTACCCCGTAGTGGAAAATAGCGCCCGAAGTCGCAAATTGCATTTACATCATTTCGATTTATTCATCTTGCGCCATCTGTTTACATTCTCAGCACCACGCCCATATCCCAAACTATAAGAACGCTATACACTTGATTTATACAAAGGTTTTAGAAGTGCTGTTGGGGAGTAGCCTAGAGACAGGGGCTTGGATTGGCGAGAAGCTCGCCTGGCAGCGGAGCGCCAGCTCCATCCCAAGATCCACTAACATAGTTTTAAACTGCAGCAACCTGTAATCTACTACTATCACTGCCTCCATACTGGTCCCCTTATCAAACGAGCTGTGTCAGGCAGAATTTTGGGTGTTTGCATGGCTCCCATCAAACTTGTTAAACTTTGTCGCCACGCCTGACGGTGCGTAATCCACAAAATGATACTGGCAAACTTTTATCATTACTGATATTATTGAGCGCTTCTTGCTCACCTCCTTTGGTTCCTCTCGCCACCCATGATTTAAGCCTATCCATTGGGGTATGTTGGCCAAGACCACTCTCTAGTGCTGCCGCTGCTGCCGCTGGCCTCTGCATGCCGTCCCTATAGTGTCAGGGTCAATTTTGGATGTTTTAGATGCTATCTAGCTTCATTGTCACCTGTATGTGCATGCTGTTTGCCCATAATTTTGGCCATAATGGTGCATTAAGCAGCCTAAGGCATCCCATGCTGCGCCCTGCTGTTTCCTGTCCATTTCCGTGGTGTTTTCCATCCTTTTCTGAGGTGTCCAGGTGTTGGCCAAGCTCCCTATGCAAGCCTTGGTCCCCTTGAAAAATGCTCGAGTCTCCCATTGACTTCATGGGGCGTCGTTATGAGACGAGCACTCGAGCATCGGGGAAAAGTTGTCTCGAATAACGAGTAACCCAAGCATTTAGTGCTGCGCTCATACTTAGTAATGAAGCTTATATTACAGTAGGTCCGCTTCATAGCTCTGGAAGCAGTTATTATAAGCTTATGTACATACAATATTATTTTTCCAAAGCATTGATACATCCCACTTAACCAGTTCGCAAAACCGCCCGCCGTGTAGTCACGGCGCGGGCGCGTTCCGAGCATGGAAAGGGCTCGCAGGCCGAGCCCTCTCCAAGCCGGTAAGTTCTCTGCTGCATATTGCAAAGGCTTACCGGTAACACCGCCGATCGGGGCCGGCACTGATCGGGTGTTTCTTGCTCTGATCGCCGCCGAAAAGCCGGCGGCTTCAAACTGATGCACATCCATCTTTCCGAGGATCGCCCGTCCTTGACGTCATCGGGGAGCGGCGATCCGTCGCCATGAAGCTACTTAGGGTTAACCGTTCATTACAATGTGCTATCAGCACATGTAATGTATGAGCAGTAAAATCCCCATATACTGCCATACGCCGTTTTTGCCGGCAGCCATGCTGTTGAAAAATATGCAGCAAAGCTTCACCGGCTATGGGAGGGCTCAGCCATGAGCCTCTCAAGCAGGCGACGCGACCGTCACACGTGAATACACGGCGGGGTCGCAAACGGTTAAATTTCAACGGCCGTACGCCGTGCGCAATAGGAGTGGGAATGTGCATGCTGGCGGAGAGGAGGACCATCATGGAGCATGGCATAGGTAAGTGAAACTTTGCGGGTGTGAGGCTGCACCCTGCCAGATACATCAAGAGGCCGGAGCCTCTTTGATGTATCATGGTGCAAAAATGAGTGCCGGCGTATGATAAATATCCCCCAGAAAGCTAACATAACTACACTGATACTCCCCATGATATCTTTTCAGTATTCAGGTAGCTTTTTGAGTTCTATGAAACAGTGGATAAAGAGGTACAGGAACTTGAGGATACACCTAATGGTATTATCTCAGAGCAATGATAATGTATAGTAGTTGTCACCTTGATCCTTTGTTTGGATCGCGGGCACACCCATGCCCCTCCCTGTGGTCCCCCCCCCCCAGCCCAGACTACCTCTCCACGTCCCCTCCCGTCTAGGCTAGGCACCCGTGTGCGCCCCACTCCCTAGGGCAATGCACGCGCCGGCACTCGAAGATTTGAAGGCCTATGTCCACCGTTGTCTCTCCCGGGTTTTCCTTAAGGCCGGCTGTTCCCATCATTGACTGCAAGATCTTTGAGCTCATAGCCTAAAGAAAGCTTCCTTGATTGTTCCTTTGTCCACTGTACCGCTTGCCTGATCTCCTTTGCCGACCCCGGACACCTGAACTCTGACACTGCATCTCTGCCACACCAGCCTTGACTACCTGCCTGTTCCTGACCATGAGCCTGAACGCCGATTCTGTACCGCGACTTTGGCTGCCACTGCGGGCTAGTGCGCCCACCTGTGAATGACCTGGTGGTACCCCTGCCACAGCAAGTTCGTCCGCTTTGTAGCAGCTCTCCTGAGACCGGGCCACTTGACTCCGTCCCAGGGTGTGGAGTACCATCTCTCCACACTGGTCCAGGGTTTCACAGACCCCGTACCCTCACAGTAGTTATAGTCATCAGGATAAAATCTCTAAGGGTCACATTCTTAGTACCATACAATTTTTCCTGACTACTGAGGCAGGTCATGTAATGCACATTTGGCACTTTGTCAAATTGTAATACACTGACTTTGTAGGAACAGATTAAACACTTTTTACATTAAATTTTATTTTGTAATGAATGTAACAAATAATTTACCTGTGTATGTAGCCAAAAGGAATAATAAAAGTATGTAAGTACCAAATTAAAGCAACATCCAATAGCAAAACTAGCTCTGAAAAAACCCTTTGACAAGGTCACTAAGATTAATGCATTTTTTTGGTAACGTAATCCCAACTTTATTATATTGATTGTAAATCATTTAGTATATTGATTCCCTTGTACAGGTATATAGTTAGATAGAGACAATAATAATAATTCCATTATTTAAATAGCGCCACACGATTTCTTCTGCAAGGTTACAACAAAGCACCAAAGACAAAGCACCCAAGACTACCGCTTTTTCTTTGTCTCGGCGCAGCGGCCCAGCGAGTATAACAGCTGTGGTGTTGAGCTGCAGCATCACGTTGCAGCATGTTTATTGTTTATACATCGCTGCAATAAAAAATATTAGAAAGGAGATCAAAGCTTGAAGGTTCCTAAAATAGTATAAATGAAAAGTTGCAGAGTTGTGAGAATTTTTGTTATTAAAATGTAACAAACTAGCAAATTTGTTACCTACATAATCATATTGACCTAAGAGATAAAGAGGGATGGGGCACATTTTACTTACCCGCCCATTCGCGATCCACGCGGCGCGTTCTCTGCACATGGAATTCGGGTCGGCTCGGGACTATTGAGGTAGTTCCTCCGCCGTCCACTAGGTGGCTGCTTGCTGCGTGAAAATCATCTCAACGCGCCGGAATCCACCAACCTCGCGACCAGGTGAAGGTAAGCGCTTCCTAAAGACACTTTTTCGGTTTTTAATGCGGCGGTTTTTCCGAATACGTCGGGTTTTCTATTCGGCCACGCCCCTGATTTCTGTCGCGCGCATGCCGTCGCCGATGCGCCCACCGAGCCGACTGCGTGCGCCAAAATCCCGGGGCAATTCAGGTACATCGCGCAAATCGGAAATATTCGTGTAACATCGGAAACGCAATCGGGCCCTTAGTAAATGACCCCCGATGTGTTATTTTTACCACCACGGATGAAAGCTATTCAAATCAAAGCTATAATAAAGTTGTGCAATTGCAATGTGTTTAAATCCCTGGGAACTTTTGTAGAATATGGAATTTAGGATGATATGCAATCAATAATGACATGCAAAGCATTCCAACAATAGCAATAAATTAAAGAGAATGAGGGCAAGAGAACTTGGTGTAATTGCTGTAAAACAATTAATCTATAAATGGTACATTATTAGACAATGCTATGTAGAGAATTTGCATGCCAAGACAAACAATAAATCAGTAGGATGCAAAGAGGGATCAAATGTTATAGAATAAAGGAACACGAAACAACAAGCATCCACCATGAATGAATGAATTCCTTAGTAGGTATTGCTACCCTCTGAACCTCTCCCTTAAATTTATGGACTAGGACTGCAGCCGGTGCTGATATAAATAATAGTTATTCCTGGGGGTGAACTCCGTAACAGAAATAGCAGTAATGTTCCAAATCGACAGTTTTACAACCCATAAAATATTTCATAAAAAGTTCATACAGTTCCCAAATAGTAGCAAGATATTGTCATCTTTCCCACAAAAAAATTGAACCCTTACACGATTGTGTACATCGAAGTATGAAAGTTAATGATGTTATAATATGGCAAAACATTTTGACCTAAAATACAATAAACCTAAATACAGTAATACCTAACCTACATTTGGTATCTCTCCTTTGACGTAAAAACATAGCTCACAAGAAAATGGTTTAAATGCATTTTTGTCAATTTTATCACATTAGGAATTTGTTTCCCATTTACGCATGAATATAAAATAGCAAGCGTTGTAAGCCTTATGCTAACCACTAAGCCACCCCTGTTGCCCTGTTCTAGTTATGGACGGGAGCGGCTCAGTATATAGTCAGGCTACCCCCACCCTCCACAACTTACACTGAACTAGGAAAATAAATACCTGTGGAGGAGGTGAGAGGAACACTGGCGTTATGTATCGGACTTGCTTTCTATCATTACCACTATCAGGAAGGTGGGGGTTGTGAGTGACGCTGGCTATGGTAAGAGAGATCCACACTGCTTCATCCACCCGCACAGCATTAATTCTTTCAGCTGGGTAGTATTGTCAGTCATCAAAGCAGGTAGCCTGACTGTAAACTGCAGCTTCCCACCTCCAGACTCAAACAGAGACATCATAAAAGTCTTTTTAGACGAATGAGACGGCTTTATTCCCATCAATAGCGGCATCAGTGGAATCATGTATAGGACCATCTAAATGGTACTGTCTGTGGTGTCTCTTTAACACCTTAAGGACCCAGAGCCTTTTTCGTTTTTTGCGTTTTTATTTTTCACTGCCCCACTTCAAAAATACTATAAATTTTTTATTTTTCCATGTACAGAGCTGTTGATTTTATTTTGCTGCGTAAAATTGCATGCTTAGTGATGGTACAAATATTCTGCTGTGGTTAACTGGGTAAGCAGGAAAAAAATTCTAAATGCAGTGAAAATGATGAAAAACACATTTGCGCCATTTCTTGTGGGTTTGGTTTTTTACAGCACGCTTTCCTGGCGCCACCAATGACAGATCTACTTCATTCATTGGGTCAATACGATCACAGGATCCAAATTTGTATAGGTTTATAATGTTTTTCATACATTTACAAAATTAAAACAATCCTGTCTAGAAAAAAAATTTTCTTCATTTACAGTGTTCTTGCGCTAATAACTTTTTCCTACTTAGTTTACTGAGCTGTGGTTGGTGTGTCAGTTTTTTGCGACTTCTGATGACGTTTTTTCCCAACGCTTTTATTTTTAGACTGTGCAACCTATTTTCAAAATAGCAAAAGGTTCAGCGCTGCTCCCCCGATGTCGCGTGGTCTCCTTCTGGGCTTCCGCGCCCGCTGTCTGCCTCCTGTACATCGCACTGGGCGCCGCCTTGCTCTCTCCTCCGCGCATGTACAGAAGACGGGCACGGAACCAAAGATGAGCCGCGTGGACATCGGGGGCAGCGATGCACAACGAGGCCACCGAGGTGAGTATATAAGTTTATTTTTTTATGCGGCAGTGCTGTATACTGTGCTACTAACTGGGGGCAGCCTGGGCAGTGCTGTATCTACTGGGGGCAGGCTGTGCAGTGCTGTATACTACTGGGGGCAGTCTGGGCAGTGCTGTATACACACTGGGGGAAGCTGGGCATGTATACTACTGGGGGCAGGCTGGCATTGCTGTATACTACTGGGGCAGGCTGGGCAGTGCTGTATACTGCTGGGGGCAGGCTGGGCGTGCTGTATACTACTGGGAAGGCTGGGCTGTATACTACTGGGGGCAGGCTGGGCAGTGTTTGTTACTACTGGGGGCAGTCTGGGCTGTACTGTATACTACTGGGGGCAGCTGGGCTGTGCTGTTACTACTGGCGGTAGGCCTCCTGAAATTAGTAAACACTGAGGTGCTAATGCTGCTTTGACAATTGTTAAGAATAATGAAAGTGGGTATTAAAGTCTTTTTTTTGTTGTCCCTAGGGCCTTTCGCTTCGTGCAGGTTCCTTGTTTTTGAAAGTTACACAGAACTGTAATAGAAGTAATGAGATTTTAGGGGATAGTATGCTGAGCTTTGTCACTCCTGGGAATTGCAATAAAAAAGCATGAAAGTTTAAAGTACAAGAGTTCACTTTTTATTGTTGGAGATGGTAGTATAAAGTTACAACCTCAAGGAACATTGTCACCATCATGAGAATGCTACACAGACGGGCCTACAGAGCACAATAACGGGCATATCATACACACACCACTTGGATCAGTATCCAGAATGTATGAATTGTTGGCTTTGTGGGTCCATTACTGCAAAATACACATGCTCAATGGAAAAAAATTTCTCTAGGCACATCTGAGGACATCAGAGATTCATTTGTTGGCGCAGATCAGATCAAATAATAAATATTATATCATACTAGTTTCACTTGTCCAAGCGTTTCTTAGTCCCTCAAGTTGAGCCAGACCAGTTCTAATATACTAGTATTTAGTAGACTATTATTTAAAACAACCAACTTATTTATACTTTATGCTGAGAGAGTCTTCTGCACGCGTCAACATGTGAAAAAAACGTAGTGTCCAGCGACAGGAGCTTCGCGCACCATGCCGTGCGACCAGTGCGCGCGCCTACATAGGAAGTGAAGGAGAGCCGGGCGACGTCACACGCGCATGGTCGTGCGCTTGGTGCGCCGAAGCTCCTCGGCTGTAAAGAATAAAGTGTTTAAACCGCGATACAGTGTTAGGACACTAATGAAAGTAAGCCCGGCACCAGCTCACCCTGAGCTGTGCTCTGTGTATGCATCTTACCCCTACCACGTCACGTGTAGGTTTCCTTAAATATTGTTGAATAAAAGTCATGTTTTATCACATCCAAGTACTGAAACTGGACCCTACTTTTCTAATCTTATATTTGCTTCTACCTGAAGACGCCACAGCACAGATTTTTATGAATCACGCCTGCTCATGGTTGGGCTTATCTAACATTTTATATGTCAAACAGGGTAAAAAGTGTGAACCTTGAGCTTTCCACAACCTCTGTCCCTCCTATTTTCAGCACTGCGCTAAATTGGGCTACACTGGGTGGAGTCCCTACCTGGTAAGTGCACAGCAACAGAAGTGAAACAAAGAAACAAAGCACAACACTAAAGGCTAGTCACAGCAACCTGGTAGCACAAGATGGTAAAATCAGCAACAGGAAAATGGTGTTCTCAAGCAGATCATAGTGCGTGGTGTGGTCTGGGTATGGTCACAAGCCCAGAACACTGCAAAAGAATTCAGAGAGTTGTGACGGGACCATCTAATAGTGTTCATCAATACTATTAGCTATGTTAAATGTCCTAGTTGAATAAAATATCTTGTTCCTTGTAGCATTTAAAGACTTTGGAGCGAAATCAATATATGAAGGTGTTCTAAGTTTTTTTCTATGAAGTTCGGAAATGAGGACTGTTATTCGATAGAATTCTGCTTCATGCTGGCGGACTTGCCTCAAAGCGAGGATGCATGTTCTTTCTGCTATTATAATGAGAGAACAAGAACATGAAGGTATGGGGGATGGCTTAGGGTCTCTGTTTGATTGTGCTTGATGGCTGTGAACTGCTAATAAAGTCAGTCCTGAATATCCCTAACCGAGGCAAAAAATACACATTTATGGGCAGGTGGTAAACCATGGAAGAGTGGCTGGCTTTGTAGCAGCCTAGCCCCTTTCACGTGGCCCATGTCCTAGTTTGGCCTCGTCCACACCCATCATGAAGCAAGCCGAGGGGCTGCAAGGTAAAATGTTCCCACCAAGCACTCCTGGTATTTGTATGGGTCCTTGCTGATGATACGGGAGTGCCCGTTGATGTTAGCAGCTTTTGCCAGGGAACATGTGGATTAGTGTGCAAAAACTTGCGATGTTTTGTTGCAGAACATCCAGAACCGCAGTGGTAACAGGCTGAGCAGCTTCACGCTGGTGGCATGCACACAAGTAACATTACAAGATCCTACCCTTTAAGACTGGGGTTTGAACTGTCTTCAGTCATGAAGTAGTTACACAATCATGTGTGTCTCTGAAGTCAGAGATGGGGACGGCTAGAAACCAAGGCAGAGTTACTATTTATCGATTTTAGGACTCTGGAAAGTTCCAGACCCAACCAATCAGCCTGCAACTCATAGTAGGTCACAAATAAACATCCTAAATATTCACACATTTTATGAGGTACCTGCACATTTAATACGTTCATCACCCACTAGGTAAACTGTTTGTAAGATGCTAAAGAATATATTTCTGTGTGTATGTTTAAACAGTATATAGAGGTTAATTATGTATGTGAAAATTGGGTCTTTAAACATTTTTAAACGTATTAGAGGTTATTATGTATATACATGTGGGTCTATATGTATTAAAGCTTACAGCAAACAAGCTCCAACTCTACCTGTGTTCTCCAGAACAATATAAAATTAGTAATTGTCTAGCACAATTGCACAAAAATGTCTGCCTTTTAATTCCATAAATCGTCCATAGGAAGGTGGACACTATATCACTACACATTCAGGGCAGACCCCATAAATGTACGAAAACCAGCAGTATAAGCAACAATACTTCATTACTAAATTTAAAAAAAAATAAAACAAATGTAGGAGATATATCATACACTGGTGGACCGTGTCCCAGCTTATTGGAAACCCTGACCCTGCGTCGGTGTACAATTTAGTCTGGAAGGGTTGTTGGCTGCAGCGAATGTACACGTGTGGCTCAGGAACACCCCATGCCGGCCCACTCCACCCCGCGCTAGCTGCGACCCCACATGCCCTTCATGGCAGAGTGGCATAAAGGTGAAATAATCGCAATGCCTGGTGGTTCGCTAGCAGTGCGTTATTTCAGGCTTGTTTGCTAGAAGTCCTGATAATGTTCCCATTAAACTCATTTAAAAATATTAAAACACATGCCAGTATTGCAACTTCATGTAAAGATTTAACACTTAAGATATATTGTTAGTGATATTTTTATCCAGAGTTATCATAGATTGCACAGCACCACAAGGTTATAATAACATTTTCCTTCCTCCCTCCATTGATTCATCTGTGTGGTGCGTTCCCTTACCATTTACAACACCCCAATTAAGCATCAGGGAAGCATTCTTTTAATAGTCCACATAAAACATCAAAATGCCTATCACTAAGTTGTTTCCATGGTAACAACCAGTTCTCGCCAAGAAGTGGTTCGTTGTACCACAGCACCCGGATCTGAACTCCTGCCCCCCCCATGCTATCAGTTTGACAACACAAAGTAACCTGAAGATAGCATACATTATTATATAATAAATGGTACGATGATAAACAGTTCAAATCATGTTCTTCTGCTGTGAGATTCAGCTGCCTTTTTAGGACCTTTCGGTTTAATCTGCAGCTGTTAATGAGGTCTATGAGTGAATGAAAGTTTCCCATTGGAGTTTACTGCAACTAAAATCAGCAAACATCTTTCAGATTGGTTTTAAATTCTAGGCTATACCACATATTAGTAAACTGGTGAATAAGTCACAAATCATATATTGATAAAAAACACATTGGGACAGTGGCTGATACGTGATCACAGCAGTTAGCGCTTTTATTGTCAGCTGGAAAAATGAAAAAAATGTTGAAAAAACTTTAATGAAGTAAATGTTTACATTTTTTTAATGGTTTTGTTTTTACTGATTTATTTTCGCTGAGACAACACAGCTTTGTGGTTGCCTTAAAGGGGCAGAATGCAATGTTATTACTGTATAATTGTATCTATTTGATGTAGTAGTTACATTTATACAACATAACCATTACAATTAGCCCATTAAGGGCAACCACAAAGCTGCCCCCATACAATCTAGTGTCCTCTAAAGTAGTCATAGTGCCATCCAAGTATCCATAGTGACCCCCATAGCACAAGCATGACCCCTCTTAGCGCCAAATTGCCCCCTCTTAGCAGCCAAAGTATACTCATAGCAGTATGTATGTCCGTCTGTGAATAAAACACAAAACTTACTCTTTCCTTTCCGCGCTCTCCTGAAGCAGCAGCAGTGTTTTTCTATACTGTGTGGCTGTACGTGCCGGTTCTGTAGCCCATAGATTTGACATCATACACATCTGCCATCTTACAGCTGGTGCTAACCACCATAAACAATTAGGAAGATCACTGCTGTAGGGAAAGGTGAGGATCTGAGTTACCCTGCCCAGACTGCACTCTCACTAGCGCAGCATGTAAAACTGCAGTAAGCAGTGAAGATGCAAGCGAGAATTTTTATAAATTCTCTCTCTCTATTCACTACTTTGTAAATTAAAAATAGTTTATATTTAAAAAGACCTATGAGGTGTAAACCCAACCAAAGTAAATATATAAAATTGAGAGATTGACGATGAACCCAGTTGGTGAAACTGTTAGTTTTCAAGATTAAAATACGTTTAACTTAGGGGAGTAGCAACTGGAAGGAGAATTTGTTTGGCTTGCTATATCCTACATACACTAGATCTGTGGCTTCTATATCAGGACCACCTCTGCTGCTAGTAGGGATGTCTTATACTAAATATTAGTTGTGATTACCAGTCTCTCAAAACCCAAAAGGTGAGCTAACACTAACATTTACCTACTATTAACCTATTTTTCCTAGACTTACTACACTATATATGCACTTGTCTTCTCTCTTTTCTTTTTTTTTTATTGCACTTCAAAAAACAGAACCGAGTGGATTTACTAATCCTATCAGATCAAAACAGTACAAACTTGATCTTATTTCAAACTTGTTGTAGTCTTAAAGAACATTCACACATTTACCCAGTAAACTGCAGCACCTCAGGTAGGGTTATGAGATATGCTTTCTATAATTCCCTCTTTTATGTCAAATCTGACCCATTACACTCCTTCAAATCATGTGGAAGTGACTCCAAAGGTCATATTTTCCTGAATTGAGTAAAATTTTACTGGGGTACAGGGGAGTGCCCCCATATTTGATCTAGATACATTTTGGTGGCTTATAAACCACCAATCTTTTAGATATTTTGAGATCTGTGGTTCTTTACACTACAAAAGGGTTAAAAAATGCGGATATTGGATCTTAATCTGAGGCTCACATTTCAACTATGATTTTACCTGAACATATGTTCTGGTTTGTAATTCAGATCTGATCCAGTTTGAAAGCGAAAATTCTCTCTTTAATCCTTACCAGGACCATGCTTATAGAACTCAAGATATACCCTCTAAAGTGATATCCCTCATCAGCCTCTGACCGTGGCAAAATAAACATTTCTCTGCTCTTTTCACACATGACATTGGAGATTTTCAAATAGGTAAATGGTCAAATTTCACATGCTGTAAAAGGGCAATTCTAGAAGGGATATGTTATCTCTACCTGAGTGAGCCTAGTTTATTGGGTTAGAATCTGGTGACAGGTTCCCTTTCAAGTAGACCATATTTATTCAAGTGGGCTAATGCCAGATGATGAGTGGATCTTTACCCTACTTTGTTAATACTACCTATTATTAGTTTGCTTTTCTAACTTCATAATTCAGGCACAATTTTTAAAAATTACTAACCCCCACTCGGTGCTGATGGACTTTTTTTTCCCCTCCATGTACAGAGTTATATATAAGGGCTTGTTTTCTGCTTAACAAATTGTACTTCCTAGTAGTGGTATTTTATAGTCCATGCGTGTGCCTGAAGGCTGCAAATATTCCAATGCAGCTAAATTGATGAGAAATGCCTTTGCACGAAGTTCTTGTGGGCTTTGTTTTTACAGCTTAACTCTGCACCCCAAATGACACTCTGCTTTATTCTTTGTGGTCAGTACACCAAGGAGACATAGTTTTATTAGGATCTGAAAGATGTTTACAAATGTAAAGCTTTGGTGAAAACAGTCTTTGCTATTTTTCCCACTGTTTCACTTTTTTGTTTTGTCCTCCTTTTCGCAGTTTGCACATTGGATGCAAAATAAATCATCCCACATTCTTTTTTTCTATGGACATTGTTGGTTGGATACTTTGTAACTTGGGTATCAATTTCTCTCTGGTGACATCCGGGGTTTAGATCTCAAATCAGTCTAGGAGTACAACCTTCACAAGGATTAAATGCATTGGCCCATTTTGATTTAGTATATAGACCAGGGGTGGCGACCTATGCACTGGTGCCAGAGGCGGCAACTCTGAGCCCTCTCTGTGGCACCCAGGCCATCACCCAGCATGAAGTTCACCAGACAGGACTCAAAGAATCTGCCTGCTTAATCTTCCTACAATATGAGATGAATTTGCCCTCCTCCTTTCAACGTGTTGGTGTCTTTAGGAGGCTGATGATGAAAGTGTCAAAGAACTAGAAATAATTACTGCTTACATTTGCTGGCTACATAAGTGCTTTTGGTTGAAGTTTGTGGCACTCATCTCTAAAGGTTCGCCATCCTTCACGATATAGGGTGTTACTTCTATTATCTTTTTTGTTGAGATACACAAGACCAATCATTGTTTTAAGTGATGTATTTATGTTACTTTCATTAATTCTTTAATTGTTTTATTTGTTGGTATTTTGGAGTAGCTTGATACACATTGAATATCTTTTCTTGTTAGGCTGTTATTAGAATTCTATCCTCGGGAGTCATCTTATTTGAATATTTTATCCTTGCTGTGCTGTGCCACACCACTGCCCTCTGGCAATTACAATGTGCCCTTTGGAGGCGTATTTACCCTTGTACTATTTTATATTTTTACCTGTCAGTGTAATACTTGGTTCTGGCTCTGGGCAGCGCTGTCACTGAGCTTGTGACTCTGCGTGTCTGATAAGAGGTGACATTCTGGGTTGCTGTGCATGCCATGACTCGCGATTGCACGTCTCTACTATCAGGGCGCCATGGAGATTGCAAGACAAGTCTATTGCTCCTTGCTACCATTGGCCTAATTTAACTGTAACGTCGCATTGCATTGCAACAAATGTCCCTCTATCTGTTGCCAGATTAGTGGACATTAATTCCTGTTGTGTGTTCCGTGTGTGAGCTGCGACTTAACCTTTGCTGTGCTCTGGGTTATGAGCCACCAAAATCTGAATCTGTGTCTGGAAAAACCCAGATAGATTTGTTGATTCTGCATTTTTTCGGGTATAGGTCTGGAATTGTTAACTAGGTTCTTTGTTCCTGTAGTGTTTCTTCCCACTTTAAGAAGGGGAATGTTTATTACACTCCTTCCATGCAGGTTGACTCAGTTTACACTGTAAGATGGATGTTTTTTGTGTGAATAATTGACCGGTGATGTAATTTTAGGTCTCCCTAGTTGGCCCTGCATAAACTGTCTTTATTGTTATTCTGTGAAGTTGCTTGAATGGGGGCTAAAGTGTTCCTCTCATCGTAATTCACTACTTGTTTCTACTTTCCAGGTAAGGAAAGTGTGTTGCCTAATACACTTAGATTGTGTTTTAAGGACAAGAGTCTGCAGTGCTTTTACCCTCTTCTGTGAGACTGATGTCTCCCAGGGTTTGAAGTGCCCAAGAAAGAGGATATCATTTTATCTCAGCGTGCATTAGGCTATGCGAGATAATCCTCAGACCACAGAACCCTGCTCTCTGCGTTGCTCCATCCAGCAAAAACTACCAGCCTGATGGCTACTGCTGCGGAGCTGTATCCAGGATCTGTCTTTATATGCCTGCTTAGTTTTCATTAGACCTTGCTGGTTATTTTCTCTATCTCCATACAGTGTTGGGTGTGCTTTCTATTGTATGCCATTGCTTTGCTGGTTTTCTGATCTCGGCTTTGTTCTAAGGAGTATCCCTCGTGGACTTTGATCTGTACTGTACCTCTTTTACCCGGACCCCTGACCTCTCTTCTGTGTTGTTTGTTTGTGTTCTTGTTTCCTGTCTGCACTGTGACTTAGCAGGAACTCCACCCAGTCCACTGCCATCACTTGGGGTGGAGCCAGTAAGTAAACATGTGACAGCTTAGGGGGCCAGTTTAGGCTCACTATCCTGTCTGTATTCCTGTGCCCCTTGCCATTCTCCTGACTCAACCCTGTTTAATTGTACATATTTGCTGTCTGGTGTACTTACTATTACCCCTGGGGAAGCCACTTTACAGGTTGGAAAGTGTGGGTTCGTCTTGTCCCTCCCTTCCAGTGAAATTTTTATTATGCAATGTTTATCATTGGTACCTTATTTTCTCATCATTTTTTGTATTCTTGAGCATATTTTACTACATCGGTGATTATTTTAGTTTATTTATATTTGTGCTAGGATTATTGGTTGCATTGTGATTGTTTGTATGGCATGTTTAGCATCTCCTTGGTGCTTTGTGTTGTTCTTTGTTGTTCTATACATTTTTGTGACACTATGAATTCTTTTAGGCCATTTACACACCAATGTCTTATTGTGTCCTATTTTTTATTTGTGGGCTCTACTAATGCTATTGAGGGTGATCAGGCCGTTCAACAGAACCCAAGCCCAAACAAAAAGTCCACGAATCATAGCTGTGTCCCCCACCTAACTGTCCCAGCGGTTCCATCCCAAGACTGAATCATTAACTGCCGATCATTGCTTTTTCTCCTTCTGTCTTTTTATTCCATTTTTTGTTCATTTATCCCTATTATGCTGTTTATCCGATGTGGGGACGTCCCGTGGACCCGCTGAAGGATGGGCGTGGTAGTGCCCCGGGGGGGGGGACCAAAAGGCGGACACTGGCTGAAATTAGGGCGGCCAGGGGGGAAAAGGGTGGCCAGAAGGCGATGGCCTGGAAGGCAACCAGGGACAACCGGGGAAGGGCGATTTGGAGCGACTAACAGCTGACACAAAATAGGGTGTGGGAAAGGCCGAAAAAGGACGATGCAGACATTGGGCAAAATTTCGGTTATGGGGGGGTTTAACACCTGAATACATGTTTAAATGAGAAAGGGGTATAGGGATTTTTAGGTTTGCTAGGAGTGGGGGGGAGGACTTTGTTTTAAAATTTTTGAAAACCTTTTTCAAAACAATTTCTAGGCCCCCTAGGCATGATGTAGTATGCAGTATATGTAATTCACTGGATCCTGCTCAAATCACTGGATCTTGCTTTTAACAGACATGGAACCATGGTAGGGATCCTGGTGTTTAACGCGGCTGGCGGGCCGCTGATGACATATGTTTTGATGGCGGCACTCAAGGGTTAACACAGTGATCAGTGCCAGAATTATGCAACCAACATTCGCTATGCAAGGAGAGGGTCCAACTTGTGACTTACAGATATGACGTACAAGATGTTAAGGGGAACTCACCATGACTTGTTGAGCTATGTTTCAGATTTTTGTTTTACACATCACATGTATGCCAGAAAGTTCCCGATGTGCATACTGAATGAGATACATTTCCGCCTCCTTTTTAAGTATTGTGACAGAAGTCCTTTATTCTTTGTACATGTACTGTATATGCTGCTTGAAAGTTCCTTGGTAAAATCCCTGCAGCAGAGGTCCTTGTGTATCATCTCTAGGCCATATTAATCCTATTCCTTATTACAACTTCTGAACACACCTTGTGGTCTACTAAATTAGACTTTTGTTATTTACTTACAAGTGACCCCGCTTTGACATTTTTTCTTAGTCAATAAGCAGAGACATTAGCACAAATACAACGCACCATAAGTCTTACTCCTTTTCTATAGATTGTTAATTTGAGTTAATTTGTTCCTATGGTCATATACAACCCTGTTAATAACTTTTTTCTTTGCAAATGCTTCTTATAATACAGCAGTTCCAGATGGCTGCATCACTATTTTGCAATTTGGCACTCAGGCGCACAGGCTCTGCAAGAATGTTTTATTCTTAACTGATTAAAATATGCTGTATTCAGTGTGCCATTATCTATCGCAAACTCCAATAAAGTAGGAGACCTCTGTACAAAAATACATTTCCTGGTATGTAGATTATGATAGTGGAAAAGACAAAGGGAGTCTTAGGATCGCACCTACAGAGGCATTTATGGAAGCTAATCTTATAACAATATCTTTGCTATTTTGACATTTAATGTATCCCATGTGACAGTCTGGAGCCCTATGTATGATATAATAGATTATATGCATGTAGTTTACACTGTCTGTGCATCCAATTACTGGTATTTGTTTTATCTTCATAGAGCATTTTAAATTTGAGCCTCCATAAATCTGTTGTTTGTTCTTCGGCCCTACCCTGTGCAGTAACCATATGTTTTTTTCAAATATTTACTCACTATAGATTTATATCTTACCTCTTCACAACGTGTGAAGATTGCATTAGCTATTCTTGGAATAAAAACTTCCTTAACATGGGTCAAGTCGAAAAGGAACTGGATCATGATCAATGATAGATGCATTCTATATATCTGGGAAGATCGATTTAATTAAGTATGGCCAGATTGGGTTCCTATATGTGTACAATCTCATGATATTGTAACTGTGTGACTTTCCTTCCTCAGCCAGGGGGTGTTTTCCATTTCTTTCCTCATGTCCGTTCCCTTCCTTCCTGTCCTACCGCCTCTCCCCGGTTTAGGTTCCCATTTACAGATGTTCTAAGCTTTATGTCTATATCTGGATGTACAAATGTGATTGGCAAATGTCATATTGCTTCAACGGGCCTTTGCTTAACCAATTGCTTTTTTATGCCTAATATACTCACTGTATTACTAAAAACGTTTCACAAAACTATTGAAACAGATAGTTTTTATTTGGTTTCTAACGAATACACAGTTTAATGTGCAGCTTATGTAATGGTTCCTGATTTTAACCCCTTAACGACAGGCCCTTTTTCATTTTTGTCGTTTTTATTTCACTCCCCATCTTCAAAAACCATAAGAGCTGTGTGAGGGCTTGTTTTATTGTGTAACATTGCATCTTCTAGTAATGGTATTAAATTTTATATTGCTGTGTACGTGGAAGCAGAAAAATTCAAAGCAAGTGAAATTGGTGAAAAAAGCTTTTGCACTATTTTCTTGTAGGTTTAGGGAAAAGGGATGATATAGATTTTTATGGTTTTACATTTTTTTTAACTTTAACATTTTTTTTTTACTATTTCGACCCCCTAGGGTAACTAGACCCTTAGGTTGTCTTTATCTCAAACTGTGCACACAAGTTTTTTTTTCTCATTGATACATGTATACAGTATACTACATACTACAGAGCAGATATATATAAATTATGTTATCAATTATTGTATTCCTTTAAAGCCTTAAACTTAACGGCTATGTGAAGATAATAAGGACTAACATAGAAATAATTATTATGGAACTTGATAGATATTTGGTTTTGATCGACTCAGTTTCCAAGTTTGAGCTGGATTTGTGTCTTTAAAATTATACAGTATATAAAACATGTGCAAGTATTTGAATGTTGCTCCGTGTTTGCGTGGATTTCCCCGGGTCCTCCGTTTTCCTCCACACTTCAAACAAACGGTAGGTTGCTCAGATACGGGCCTCATTGGGGACAGGGACTGATTTGGCAGTTCTGTGAAGTGCTGTGTAATTGGATAAAAAGGACTTACTTATACTATTATTATTACTATAGTTAAAGAGCCATCTCAGTATATATTATTATGTCTGTTAAAATTGTGAGATTGTGCTAATGTTGTGTGTTTGATAGATGAAACATCAGATTTCAAGTCGAGAAAAAGTACCTAAGCAATAGTTAGAAGTTTTACAACAAACATTGTAATTTATTAGGGGTTATGATATATCTAAAAATAAGAGAGCTGTTTCTATGTGATTTGTTGTCATTATTTTTAATTCATGTGAAATATTTTGAAGATAAAGTTAAAGATACATCCCACTAGAGTGTAGGAGGGGGCAACCCCAGAAATAATGTGATAAGGTCCTTTACAGCAACTCTTCATGGGTGTAGGGGGCAACCCCAGAATATGTGATAAGTGCCTTTACAGCAAACTCTTCAATTTTATGGGTTACACTTGGGGACATGTGCCTAGGTCGTCTGGAGTGTCAGTCATATGTAACCATAGTGTGAATGTTGGCCACTGAGGGCATTGTATTGCCAGTAGCATCTTTCAACTGCAAAGCTGATAATATAATTAATAGATAGACATGATGACATCTGACAACAGGATCAGCAACCGAATGAATACACCTAACCGCCACAACCTTCTTTTTGCTAATAAGTCTAAATCCTTTTGCTAGAAATTACCCATTTTAACAGTTTGTCAAGTTTAATCCCAGTATTTTTTACTGTTGCAGTAATAGGAGGGGCACACATGCCTGTGGGTAAATACTAACAATGTTGTTTTGCTAAACGAAGACCAACAAAACTGCAATTCTGCATATGCATTGGATGCAGTGGTCTCCTGTTTGTAGCCTTATAGCTACTTTAGCTGCAGAACCCTAATACTTATACCATTAAGCACCTCATACTCATTTTTTAAATAGTACAAATCAAAATATGTACTGTAGACAATGAACTCTATGCATCTGGATCCTTGAAAGCCTGATAAAAACAAGATAAAACATCATCATAAAACCACAACTATGGAAAGAATTTATTGGCCAACCAGGATACCCTGAAAAAGTATTGTTTAGTTCTATTGAGGGTTTTATTCTGCTTAATAATAAGTTATAGTTGTCTGCTACTAAGCACCAGATGACTTGGTAAGCATGAGAAATTACAGTCATTTTACGGTTGTTGGTGGCTGATCAATGAATAAGAAATAATCTAAAAGTCTAATGACATTGTTTGCATATATCCTTTGCTGACTTCAAAGCCTCATGAACATCCCAATAGGGATTTTTCCATCTACTTATCGTTGAAATATTTTTTACCTATTTAACGAGACAGAATGTAGATTAGCTAAAAATTACAAGACTCTTTGTTATTTCAAGGTCTGCTTATATAACTTAAAGACAAAGCTGAGTCTCTGAACAGCATTGCATGACTCATATACCATGCCTCAATTCTCCATCTGTATAATATGTGTGAAACACAGCAGCTTAAGATCAGATAGAAGAACAAGTTCCTAATGCACACCAGAATACAAACAGGAAAATGTATTAAATTGGTTCAAAAAATAGCACTTTACTAAATACTTACAGGATTCTGAAAATACACTAACTGGTACTTTGGGTTGATTGTTGAGCTGCCAACCTAATAAAAATAAATGTTGCTCTATAAATACTACAATAGTTCTCTCCGATAGACAAAATGATACTTGGCTGGTGTACAGACTATTTCAAAATTAGGAGTGGTAGGCACCCCCCTTCTGAAATTCTTCTGGAATTCTATAACCCGGACCAAAATGCTTGGGCAATAACTTGTTTTTCCTAAAACCACAAATCGCTAGAAAAAGAAGAGATCGACTATGATTCAATAACTTATATAAGGAGAGGGATGGGATTATCTACATTTTAGACATTCTACCAGGATCAAGGATTGTAAACCACGCACATTTACATCTGGTTTGTGCACCCCCTTTGGCAGGATAACTTTCCATGCCCTTGTTTTTAAGAGAAAAAATCTGTAAAAAACTAGGCACAGTGATTCTGAGGGGGCCCAGGCTCCATTAACCTAAAAGCCTGGAGCCCTCAGGCTCATTGCATCATTTTAAATGATGTCAGGGTACTTGGTTTACATTCCTTGATCCTGGTGGTATATGTCCTTTAATGAGGTCAGCAAGAGATGTGTGCATATATATCAGTTCACCATGAAATAACCCCTGCCATTCACATCAAGGAATATGTGGCATATACATATTCCGGCACATGTTTTCCCTGATAATTCCTTCCACCTTCTTCTTTACTTTGCCATAGGCATACAAACGTCCCCTTAGCAAGAAGGAGCAATTAATAAACTGCGACAGTCCCCGGGTTACATACAAGATAGGGTCCATAGGTTTTTTCTTAAGTCATTTGTATGTAAGTCAAACTGTATATTATAATTGTAGATGCAGGCAATTTTGTTTTGCCCCAGTGAATTGGAGTTTCATTTTTTTTGCTGTATTGGACCAAGGATTATCAATAAAATTTCATTGCAGACTCTTACAGGCTGCATTGCAGGAAGGAAAGCTCCAGAGAGCTTCACAGAGGTCACAGGGGCAGAGGGATCCGCTTTAACTATGGGTCGATCTGTAGTCCAGGTGGCCTTATAGGGGACTGCTTTATTAGTAGTTAAAATGCATGCGTGCGGGTATCATAGAGAAAATATATAAAAAGGCCAGATTTATAGAATTGTTCATTCCTTGGGATCCCTGATAGATAGATTGATTGTGTATTCTGCTTCCCAGGCTCAGACCTACAATGTCATGTAATGAGTAAGTTCTGGTTTTTTATCCCTTTATTTTCCAAATATAATTTTGCTTGTCTGTATGTATGTTATGTTTATCCCCCTTTTTATATATACACCTTTTGTTTGTAATTACTATCCTTTTGAATATAAACTTTTATTTAATAGCATTGGAACGTCTGTCCCAAACTTCCCTATATTCGCGTTGCAGAATAGGTGGCGTTATTGGTGTGTGAACTGTGACTTAGTTTCTATGTTTGGATTTATTGTGTCACCCTGCTCCTTGCATTCAGCCTGCCAGCAAGGTTCTAGCCATGGACAATGAGCTGCTGGAGGCGTGACCGGAACTGCCTTATATTCCTGCCTACTCCCATCAGACCTTGCTGGTTTCTCTACCTAGGTGCTAGTTGCTGTTGTGGCTATTCGGTGTATTGACTTCTGATTTGCCTGCCGACCATTCTATTTGCTATAGGATTCTGTACTATGCCCGCCATCTTGGTTTTGACCCGTTCCGTCTGACTCCCTTGTCTGTCTGTATCTGTTGTTTGTCCCTCAGTGTTGTGTCTCTCCTGGTTTCCCACTTTTCTGTCTCTGACTATGTTGGTTTCTGTGTACCAGTGTGAACCTGTCTATCGCAGTATTCCCTGTACCACCAGCGGGGCCACCGGAGGGTGAGTATATAAGTTTATTATTTTTTAAGTATTTTTTAAGTGACTATTGGTGACTTGTGACTCGTGTATAGGCTGAGGGGACGTTTTTCAGCACACGAGTATATACAGTAATTTTAACACTTTATGGATATATCAACTATAACTGTCCAGCACATGATAAACAATAAAGATGAATTTACAAATATTGCTCTCACCAACACCTAGATAGTATTGTGGTTTTATTTTTGGTTTAGCTGGTGGTGGCAAAAAGACTTTTCAATAACACAATTAAAGTTGCCATTTTGTAAAGTTATAAAAAACTGTTTAAAGGTTATCCCTTTATGCAGTGTTTAAACACACATGTAGGTATCGGAAGAATAAATTATCCCTTTTTGGAGATTAAAAAGTTTGGTGTTATTTGAAAGAAAAATCCACATAACACTTCCACCATCAAACCTATATGTATAATTGACATTGAGCCTGGTCATTGTGGAAAGGGGCAAAAGCTTGTCTTTTTTTGGACAGTTTACATGTTTTTGATGTATGTTCCCTATGTAGGGTATGTTTCCTCATTCTTGTAAGATATTTATATTTGCAATAATGGCAGCCACAGCAATATGGTTCGGAACAATGATGTACAGGTTTAGTTATGTTTGGATGTGCAGTTTTAATAATGGCAATAGCTGCCATGGTGGTACAATAAACAGTACAGTATAGAATATGATGGACAGGAGATATCTGGTACTATGATGAAAGAACAAACAAATTAAAGGGAACCTGTCATCAGGAATACATTTTCTGTCTCCCCCATGCCCAAATATACAATAGTGTATACATTGCCAAAGAGTTTTTATAGTAACTGGATTTTTCTGAAAAAAAGATATGTTTCATCAAAGTTTGCCTTTCTGTATGCAGACCTCTTTCCCTTGTCTGATGGGAGTGGCCAGTGAGTAGAAGTTTCCCACCACTCCTTGCAAAACCGTTCTTTCAACAATTGATTTAAATAAAAAACACCTCCCATGTCCCTCATATATCCTCCCCCACAACACACACATCCACACATTCCAATATAGACGGCTGATACAAAAACATAGTAAATAGGGGTACTGATGAATGAAAGAACATTGTAGTTACTTGAATGGTCAGGAGAGGTTGTATGGGGGCTATGCTTGCAGTGATGGCCAGTTCCAAAAGAAGAGCTGTAGTTTCTAGTTTTGATATTAATGAGTTATATTCCAATATGGTAGAAACTTTGCAAGGGTAGACACCAAGTATGTGCATTCCAATATGGTAGAAACTTTGCAAGGGTAGACACCAAGTATGTGCTTGATCCACTTTCTGTTACATTTAGGGGATTTTTATGGTAATGAATAGAGATGAGCGAACATACTCGTCCGAGCTTGATGCTCGTTCGAGCATTAGCGTACTCGAAACTGCTCGTTGCTCGGACGAGTAGTATACAGCCAGCCTGCCCTCTGTAGTCTACAGCCAGCCTGCCCCCATGTAGTATACAGCCAGCCTGCCCCAAAGTAGTATACAGCCAACCTGCCCCCTGTAGTATACAGCCAGCCTGCCCCTTGTAGTATACAGCCTGCCCACCCAGCACTTAAAATAATAAACTTATGTACTCACCCTCAGCGCAGCTCCCCGATGTTGGTGGGGCTCCTCTTATGTCTTCCCCGTGGCTCCTCTTTGGTCTTCTGCATACTATAATGCGGCCGCTGCTGCCATCATATTATGCGCCTGCCGGCAGATAACATGGCCGCGTCTATGTCGGCTGTTACAGAAGACCCAAGAAAGAAGAGGAGCTATGGGGTAAGACAGAAGAGGTGCCGTGCCGACATTGGGGAGCGGCACTGAGCATCGGGGCCGACGGAGGTTGAGTATATAATTTAATTTTTTTTATTGACTCGTGTATAGGTGTCAATTTACTCATGTATACATGTCGTGAATACACAAGTATATATGCTAGTTATGAAGTTCACTAAAGTAGACTACTGCTACACTATTGATAGTTCATGGACATAGGAGAATACATATTGTAATGCATATCACAATAATGAAACCTAACACAACACTCAAAAAATACCATATTTGAACTGCAATTAATAGCATAACACAGCACTTTAACTGTTTAAACATTTTCCAGGTGGATATCAACTAGAGATGAGCGAACATACTCGTCCGAGCTTGATGCTCGTTCGAGCATTAGCGTACTCGAAACTGCTCGTTGCTCGGACGAATACTTCGCCCGCTCGAGAAAATGGCAGCTCCCGCCGTTTTGCTTTTTGGCGGCCAGAAACAGAGCCAATCACAAGCCAGGAGACTCTGCACTCCACCCAGCATGACGTGGTACCCTTACATGTCGATAGCAGTGGTTGGCTGGCCAGATCAGGTGACCCTGGAATAGACTAGCCCCTGCCTGCGCTGCTCGGATCATTCTGTGTCTGGATGCCGCTAGGGAGAGAGCTGCTGCTGGTCAGGGAAAGCGTTAGGCTGTTCAATTAGAATAGTGTTAGGCAGGAGTGATTCTACAAGAACCCAACAGCCCTTCTTAGGGCTACAATAACGTTATACTTTTTTTTTTTTTTTGTAGTGCATCTACTACCATATTGTGAGGAATTTGTAGTGAGACTTGTGACCGTTGTGTTTAGCGCTTAGTGACGCACATATCAATCGCAAAGACCGAAGTGGGAAAATTTATTAGGGGTTTGATTTCAATTAGGCACTTTTAAGCCTGAGTCCATTTGGGGTATGTTGCCAAGACACTCTCTAGTCTGCCGCTGCTGCCGCTGCCTCTGCATGCCGTCCCCTATAGTGTCAGGGTCAATTATTGGATGTTTTAGATGCTATCTAGCTTCATTCTGTCACTCTGTCATGGCCATGCTGTTGCCCATAATTTTGGCATAATGGTGCATTTAAGCAGCCTCAGAGGCATCCATGCATGCTGCCCCTGCTGTTTCCTGTCCATTTCCGTGGTGTTTCCATCCTTTTCTGAGGTTTCCAGGTGTTTGGCCAAGCTTCCCTATGCAGAGCCTTGGTCCCCTTGAAAAATGCTCGAGTCTCCCATTGACTTCAATGGGGCTCGTTATTCGAGACGAGCACTCGAGCATCGGGAAAAGTTTGTCTCGAATAACGAGTACCCAAGCATTTTAGTGCTCGCTCATCTCTAGTAATGAAGCATATATTACAGTATGTCCGCTTCTATAGTCTCTGTGAAGCAGTTATGATTAGAAGCTTATGTACATACAATTATTATTTTTCCAAAGCATTGATACATCCCACTTAACCAGTTCGCAACCGCCCGCCGTGTATTCACGGCGGCGGTCGCGTTCCGATGCATGGAAAGGGCTCGCAGGCCGAGCCCTCTCCATAGCCGGTAAGTCTCTGCTGCATATTGCAGCAAAGGCTTACCGGTAACACCCGCGATCGGTGCCGGCACTGATCGGGGGTGTTTTCTTGCTGATCGCCGCCGGCAAAGCTGCCGGCGGCTTCAAACTGATGGCACATCCATCTTTCCGAGGATCGCCGCTCCCCGTGACGTCATCGGGGAGCGGCGATCCGTCGCCATGGAAGCTACTTAGGGTTAACCCATTCATTACAATGTGCTATCAGCACATTGTAATGTATGAGCAGTAAAATCCCCATATACTGCCATACTGCGTTTTTGCCGGCAGCCCATGCTGTGAAAATATGCAGCAAAGACTTACCGGCTATGGAGAGGGCTCAGCCCGTGAGCCCTCTCCATGCAGCGCGACGCGACCGTCACCGTGAATACACGGCGGGCGGTCGCAAACCGGTTAAATTTCAGACGGCCGGAGCGCGTGCGCAATAGGAGGTGGGAATGTGCATGCTGGAGCGAGGAGACCATCAGTGGAGCATGGCTAGGTAAGTGAAACTTCTGCTGGTGTGAGGCTGCACCCTGCCAGATACATCAAGAGGCCGGAGCCTCTTGATGTATCATGGTGCAAAAATGAGTGCCGGCGTATGATAAATATCCCCCAGAAAGCTAACATAACTACACTGATACTCCCCATGATATCTTTTCAGGTATTCAGGTAAGCTTTTGATTCTTCATGAAAAACAGTGGATAAAGAGGTAAGGAATTGAGGATACACCTATGTATTTATCTCAAGCATGATAATGTATAGTAGTTGTGTCACCTTGATCCTTGTCTTGGATCGTCGGCACACCCATGCCCCTCCCCGTGGCCCCCCCCCCCAGCCCAGACTACACCTCCCACGATCCGCTCCCTCTAGGCTAGGCCATGTGCGCCCCCTTCCCTAGGGCAATGCACGCGCCGCACTCGAAGATTTGAAGGGCCTGCCCCCGTTGTCTCTTCCGTGTTTTTTCCTTTAGGCCGGCTGTTCCCATCATTGACTGCAAGATCTTTGAGCTCATCCTAAGAGAAAGCTTTCCTTGCATGTTCCTTGTGTCCCCTGTACCTGCGTGCCTTGATCTCCTGTTGCCGACCCCGACCTGAACTCTGACCTCTTGCATCTCTGCCAACACCAGCCTTGACTACCTGCCTTTCCTGACCTGAGCCTGAACGCCGATTCTGTACCGCGACCTTGGCTGCCACTGCGGGCTAGTCGCACCTGTGGAATGACCTGGTGGTACCCTGCCACAGCAAGTTCGTCCCGCTTTGTAGCATGCTCTCCTGAAGACCAGGTGCCACTTAGACTCCCGTCCCAGGTGTTGGCTAGTACCACTCCCACCCTGGTCCAGGGTGTTCACTGACCCCGTACCCTCACAGTAGTTAAGTATCATCAGGATAACATCCTAAGGGTCACATTCTTAAGTACCATACAATTTTTCACTGACTACTGAGGCAGGGTCATGTAATGCACTTTGGCACTATTGTCAATGTGTAATACCTGACTTTGTAGGAACATTATTAACACTTTTTACATTAAATTATTTATTTTGATATGAATGTAACAATAATTTACCTTTGGTATGTAGCCAAAAGGATATATAAAGTATAGTAAGTCACATTATAAGCACATCAATAGCAAACAGCTCTGAAAAACCTTTGAACAAGGTCACAAGATTAAATGTCATTTTGTTTTTGGGTAAAACGTATCCCAACTTTATTTATATATGATTGTAAATCAATTTATTATATGATTCCCTTGTACAGGTATAGTTTAGATGAGACATAATAATATAATTCCATTATTTAAATAGCGCACACAGTTTCTTCTGCAAGGTTACACAAAGCACCAAAGACAGCAACCAGACCTACCCTTTTTCTCTTTTGTGCCCTGCAGCGGCCAGCGAGTATAACAAAGGCTTGTGGTGTTGAGCTGCAGCATCACCGTTGCAGCATGTTTATTTGTTTAACACTGCTGCATACAAAATATTAAGAACAGGAGATCAAAAGCTGAAGAAGTTCCTAAAATAGTAATAAATGAAAAGTTGCAGATTTGGTGAGAATTTTTGTATTAAATTAACAAAACTAGACAAATTTGTTACCTACATAATCATATTGACCTAAAGAATAAAGAGGATGGGCACACTTACTTACCCGGCCCATTCGCGATCCAGCGCGCGTTCTCTGCACAGGATTCGGTCCGGCCGGGACTTATGAAGGTAGTCCCCTCCGCCGTCCACTAGGTGGCGCTGCTGCGGCTGCTAAAATCATCTCAACGCCCGGAATCACACCACCTCGGACCAGGTGAAGGTAAGCGCGTTCCTAACAGTCGCTACTTTTTTTCGCGTTTTAATAAATGGCGGCTGGTTTTTTCCGAATACGTCGGGTTCTTCATGTGGCGCGCCCCCCCTGATTTCTGTCGCGCGCATGCCGTCGCCGATGCGCCACAATCCTATCGCGTGCGCCAAAATCCCGGGGCAATTCAGTACAATCGGCGCAAATCGGAAATATTCGGGTAACACGTCGGGAAAACGCGAATCGTGGCCCTTAGTAAATGACCCCCGATGTGTTATTTTTACCACACATGAAAGCTACAAATCAAAGCTCATAATAAAGTTGTGCAATTGCAATGTTTTAAATCCCTGGGACTTTTTGTAGAATATGGAATTTAGGATATGATTGCAATCAATAATGACATGCAATTCAACAATAGCAATAAATTTAAAGAGATGAGGGCAAGAGAACTTGGTGTATATTGCTGTAAAACAAATTAATCTATAAATGGTAACACATTATTAGACAATGTTCTATGTAGAGAATTTGCATGCCAGAGACAAACAATAATCAGTAAGGATGAAAAGAGGATCAAATGTTTAGAGATCAAGGAACACGAAACACAAGCATCCCCATGAATGAATGAATTCCTTAGTCAGGTATTGCTACCCGCTGAACCTCTCCCTAAATTTATGACTAGCTTGCAGCCGGTGGATATAAAATAATAGTTTATTCCTGGGGGTGAACTCCGTAACAGAAATAGCATGTAAATGTTCCAATCGACACTGTTTTACAAACCCATAATATTTCATAAAAAGGTTCTACAGCTTTTCCCAAAATAGGTAGCAAGATATTGTCATCTTTCCCCACAAAAAATATACACCTTCCACAGATTTGTTGTAACATCGAAGTATAATTACTGATGTTTATAAAAATGCAAAACATTTTTTACCTAAATACAATAAACCAATACCATCAGTAATCCTAACCTACATTTGGATCTACTCTCTTTTGACCAGTAAACACATCGCTCACAAGAAAATTGTTTAACTGGCTTTTGTCAATTTTATCACATTAGGAATTTGTTTCCCATTACCTCATGGAATATAAAATAGTCAATCTGTTGTAGGCCTAATGCTCACCACTAAGGCCACCCTGTTGCCCTGTTCTAGTTATGGAGACGGGGAGGCTGCAGTATATAGCATCAGGGCTAACCCCCACCCTCACAACAACTTACACTCAACTAGAAAATAAAACCTGTGGGGAGGAGGTGAGAGGAACAACTGGCTTTATGTTACTGGCTCTGCTATATCATCTTCATACCACTCTACATCAGGAAGGTGGGGTTGTTGAGTGACGCTGGCATTGTGAGAGATCCCACCTTGCTATCAACCCGCACCGTCATTAATCTCTAACTTCAGCATGTGGTTAGTTATTGTCGTCATCAAAGCAGGGTAGCCTGACTGTAAACTGCAGCTCTCCCACTCCATGACTCAAACAAGGACCAATAAAAGTCTTTTTAGACGAATGACTGCTTTTATACCCATCAATAGCGGCATCATGAATCATTATCAGAGACATCGTAAATGGTACCTGCTGTGGTGTCTCTTTAACACCTTAAGGACCATGGCCCTTTTGTTCGTTTTTGCGTTTTTTAATGTTTCAACTCCCCACTTTCAAAAATCTATAACTTTTTTATTTTCCATGTACAGAGCTGTTGCATGTCTTATTTCTGCGTATACAATTGCATTTCTTAGTGATGGTATTAAATATTCCATGCTGTGGTACTGGGAAAGCATGAAAAAAATTCTAAATGGCAGGTGAAAATGATCAGAAAAACACATTTGCGCCATTTCGTGTGGGGTTTGGTTTTTTAACCACGCTTTCCTGTGCGGCCCCCCAATGACAGAATCTACTTACTCATTCATTGGTCAATACGATCACAGGGATAGCAAATTTGTATAGGTTTTTATATGTTTTATCATACCGTTACAAAAATTAAAAACCTCCCTGTCACAGAAAAAAATTCTTCTATTGTCAGTGTTCTTCTCGCGCTAATACTTTTCCTACTTAGTTTACTGACTGTGGTGGTGCATTTTTTTGCGACTTCTGCATGAGTTTTCAACGCTTGTATTTTTATGACTGTGCAACCTATTTTCAAAATGCTAAAAAATGCATTTGCGACTAATCGGCCTATTTTCGCACCATACGGGGTAAACGCAGTGAAAAACGTTATTTTACAATACGGGGCTTTACATTCTTTCTGTCAGGCGGCTTCTTATAGCTCTCTCTAGCTGTTTATTGGAATTTTAACTGATTTTGGTTATATTTATATCAGTTCTAGGGAAAGGGGGGTGATTTGAATTTAAATTTGGTACTTTCAACCCAGGTTGTCTGTATGTTCTGATTGATTCTACACATACTAGAGTATGGCAGTATAAATGGGGATTTTCGCATACCATCTATTTAAAATGGTGGCAGATGCGCACTTGTAATATATAGCTAGCCTCGATCATTACAGCCTCCCAATCTTTTGTGTGATTCGAGCTGCATGACAACGATCGCCGCTCCCCGGTGACCGTCACGGGGAGTGACATCGTGAGCCAAAATGGGGCGTCTTCGGCTCTTTAATGCCGCTGGCAGCTTTGGCCGGCGCGATCAAGGGTTAACACCCGCAATCGTTGCAACGCACCGATTGTGGGTGTTGCGATGGGCGTCTTGCTTCATTATGAAGCAAATGCCCGGTGATGTATAAGAAGCCGGGGATCCCTCTTCAACTCCCCCATACACATATAGCAAGACGTAAGTCTTATTGCTCTATGGGTTTAAAGTGTTCAAGTTTCAGTTAAAACACATGAGCTATGCACATAAGAAAATGGCCAAGTATGCTCCATATTTTGTATCCAGCATTTTCACAAACAAATATCAGGCTCACAATGTTTTAACTAAGTTATCTAGTTAAAATTTACAACTTAAACCATTCTAAACTTGCCCCATTGTGTGATACCTAGGCAGTCTGGGCCTAATCCAAAGGGACTTGTTGAGGCTTTTTCCTCTTCACAGGCCTGTTAAAGAGGTCTTGTAAGTAATGGAATGCCACAAGATGTCAGGACAGCCCTCTCTTTTACCTGGCCATATAAACCAAGCTCCCGACTAGATACTGTATCTATCCAGCTTGACTATTATCTGTCCTGACTGTGCATGTGTTTCTGCTTTCAAACACTAAACATTGAAACAATTAAAGCATGTCATCTTTTCTCCTCCATAAACAATTGCATTGTTCACCCACAAAATATCCTATAAATAAATCAATGTTCTCATAGAAAACAACATTTACTTATAAATCACAACCTTCTATATGTTTCTTAAAAAAGCTAAAGAAATAATTTTTCTTTGATATCTAACAAATTAATTTAGTAAATCTGTTTTCAAACCTCACATTCTGCTGAAAAAGACCGGCTATATGCACACACTATCCTAAATACCCCCAAATGTTATCCATATCATCCCATCCTAACTAAACTCACTTAATTATATACATTAATCCATAGTAAAACATCCGCTTTTGTGAAACCTTTATGTGCAGTGATTTTCAACCTTTTTGAACCGCGGCACCTTTTTTATACTTGAAAATCTGGGGCACCCACACACCAAAATAGCAACAAAATTACACTAAAAGGTGGTCATATTATAACAATTCTTCTAATAATATAGATTCTACAATTTATTTTACTCACATCGTGAGTGCAGTGTGAAACCCAACATTCTCAAGTTTCGTCCCTGTTTTTAGTATTTTTATTGGTGCTGATTATCTTACTATGAGAAGTAAACTATGGCATGAGGCCAGAGACAGTGCCCGCCTCATACTCAGCATAGTGAGCTGGTACTTGTAGTACTTTCAGCCCCTCATGGACTATATAGTATTCATTTTACCAACTTTTACATCGCATTCCATTGCCGGGAAACAAACACAGGGGGCACCTGTTTGTGGAACTTTCCCCTCGGCACACCCCCCAATGTGTCGCGGCACACTGATGAAAATCACTGCTTCTAGTGCATTGTATAATCTTTAGTTCAGACCTGCATTCTTCTTTTATATAGCAAAAACGCTGCGCAGAACATCTGACTGGAGAGAGTATTAGATTTAAACTATTTTTAACTGTATCTGTATATAAGCCACAAGTCCCACTCTCAATAAAAAGTTGGTTTTCATAATATTTAAAAAAAAAAAATCCAGTCCATCAAATAATCCTCCTGATGGAAGCAGAAAACAATTAACCTGCATGGTCATTCAATTTCCAATTGAAAATATATTAGGCAACAAGTGCGAAAACTTACTTTTTTCAGATTGTTTTTGGATAACGATGTTTCTTTAAACAATGCAATAATAATTGAAAGCTGATTATTTGTTTATATCACGTTTTACTTTTTCTTTGAGGATAGAATCTTTCATGTGACAAACTTAACAGTAAATCACATAACAGATATTACAATACTATACACACAGTACGTCATCTCTTACCAGAAAGGATTGATACTATAGAAAGCCGGAAAATAATTGTAGCAACAAATAGTGAGCCTCAGTTTTAAGATTTAAAAAGTGGATCTATTCTCTGAATATAAGAATAAAAAGACTATTTCCCTCTAGTCTATAGCACATGTTTTTATGATCCAGGCTTCTGAAAGAGAAGAAAAGTATATGGTGGGCTCATATTATAAAATGCTATAAAAGTCTTGATGTAACTTTATATGATGTCAGTTTGAAATGTCCTCACGTCAGGTCTTTATTTCGAATGCGACTTGTTCCTTTGTGACTGCTTATTTTGGTGCCTTAAACTCGCACTTACAAACCTGGCACTTTCCATTCGAACCAAACAGATAAATATTTCTCGTTCAACTTTTGACTTTTCATGAGTAACACTGGGCTTCGTTTAAAGCAAAACCATTGATGATCTCCGATGACCACGCCCTGATACACAGAACTATTGCGAAAGCAACTTTCATCTTGCTTACTAGCAATAGTGTGATTTTAGAGCATCTAGGTATTTTTTTAGTAGGGGTTCTTTGGTTATTTAACCAAACAGACAAGGGTTGGAATTGTACTTCGGAATATATATAAGTCCAGCCACCCTGAAGCACAGTTGCTTACAATGGATCTGCAACGTGCTGTCCACTATAGACAACAGATTCAACTCACTCTTATAAACACAGATTCACTCATATTACTCAGACGAGACGGCCTGCCCTTATCAGCCACTTACAACTGCTCTTCTGCCACACCTCCTCAGGTTTTGTATCTTGTCTGCCCTGAGGTGATATATTTTCCCACCTCCAATGGCAGATAAGCAGCCGCTGAATATACCCCCATCACCTACCCTCAGTGCGATAATGGACTCTTCAGTTATTAAATTATCCACCTCAATTAATAAAAGAGGAAACGGTGTGTGATTTTTACATTATACTCTATAAGTAGATACACAAATTACATTTACAAGAATTACTAAATATTATATGACTCTAAAATGGTGCTAGTTAGATATTTAAGGTTACATTCATATCGGTACATTATGAATTTGTAAAGATGGAAGTGTTTCTATTCAGTAAGGCATAGAATAATAGTGGAGAGATCTTTCCTTCTGACACAGATGGTTAATCACAGACAAATATTCATAATACAATATGGAGCATCTCAAAATGTGTCATTGTATGAAATTGTTTACATCCCACTTTACAGTGTAATAAGTACAAGGTAATGCAGTCTGAGTAGAGAACACAGGAGAAAGGCTACAATCCCATCTCCATGGCATGGATACTGAATTCGGACTGGCCAGCAAGTGTACTGGTTAATCCACCAATATGGGGCCCGAGCTAAACTGGACCCTAACAACCTCACAAGTTCATATCAGATATTCAGCATACACCATCACAACCACGGAGCTTGGCAAATCATACGTTGTCCCCATGAGCTCACCATCTAAATAATCTACCAGTTTTTTTGGAATGTGGGAGGAAGACCCACGCAAACACGGAAAAACATACAAAATGTGTTGCAGATGTATACTGATGAACTTGAACCCATGTCCCCAGCTGCAAGTGCTGTAGTGCTACCACTAGACCCGTACTGGCCATCATATGCATTGTAAAATAATATGAAATAATTTAGTTAATTTTATTATCTGAGATGGCATTGGATAAAACAAGTTCCTGCTGTTGTGTGCCATTAATTCCTAGTTCATAGCTATGAGGGCCTAGTTCAGCAAGAGCCACTCAGAAGGCAGACTGGTCCAAGTACCATAACAATCCAAGAAAAAGAATTATGGAAGCAAGATGCTACGTTCTTCTGGATACATTACTGTCCACCATGGGTAGTAATATATACTTTTTTAAGCAAATAGTAATAAATAATATTATAATGCAAATATCCTTTTATCAGCCAATGAGCTGAACAATGACATATAATGGTGACCGCGCACCACACCCTCTCTCGCAGACCGTGATGGAAAGACACAAGTCCAACAACGGTGGCAACTGCACGTGTGAACTGCACCTAAGGAATTCCCGCTCGATTGGCTACTGTAGGTTCAGCAGTTCCATAAATAATCCAAAGAAAAAGATTAGGGCACTCTCCAATGAAGGAACGAAGAAACTTCTTGCAAGTGAGTGAACACGGACAAGGGACGACCTTGATGCACCTTGAATGCATGCTTGGTTCGTGAACGTGCATCACCCCGTCCCGTTGTTAAATCCTCCTTGCAAGAAAATTTCTTCGTTCTCTACCTCATTGGTGAGTGCCGTCTCGCTTTTCTTTTTGGATTTCTTTGATCACTGATGAATTAGCCCATTTTTACACAGCACTTAACCATATATGCTCTCTGGTATTTCTCTTCAAAGGACATGTTACCGACCGATTTTACCTAACCCTTATAAAATTATCTATCACCCTTTTTTGGTAGCGTATGAGATACCTTTCAATAACTCCCCCTTTTAAGTTATTTAGGTGGTAAATCGATCTGCCTGAAAACGCGGTGATTTCGAATTACAAAAATGGCAAATTTTTCTAAAAATTCTTTTTTTTTGTAAATAAACACAAAACTCATCAGCCAAAATTTACCACTAAAATGAAGTACAACACGTGGGGAAAAAACTATCTCAGAATCGCTTTGATAAGTAACAGTGTTCAAAAGTTATAACCATATAAAGAGACGCAGGTCAGAATCCAAAAAATAGGACTGAGCCTTAAGCTACAAAATGGCTGCGTCCTTAAGGGGTTAATAACAGACCAAGTTATTTATACTTTTATGCTGAGAGATTCTTCTGCACCTGTCGAAACAAGTGAAAAAAAAGTAGTGTCCAGCTACTGAAGAGAGTACAAATACGAGCCTACACATTTCAGAAAAATTTCATTAGCAGAACTTAGCAGAATAACCCATGAATTCACAGCCAGGAAAAAGGAACTTTTTCCGAAACGCGTAGGCTGATATACGCGTTCTTTTTAAACATTGTTGAATAAAAGTCATCGTTTTATCAACATCCAAGTATCTTGAGACTGGACGCTACTTTTTTAATCTTATAATTTGCTTCTAAACTGAAGACGCCACAAGCGCAGATTTTATTGAATCACGCATGCTACGTTGATTGGGCTTATCTTAACAATTTATATCTGTCAAACAGGGTTAAAAAAGTGTGAACCTTGAGCTTTTCACAACCTCTGTCCCTGCCTATTTGCCAGCACTGCACTAAATTGAGGGCTACAATTGGGTGAAGGTCCCTACACTGCACAGCAACAGAAGTGAAAACAAAGAAACAAAGACAAACAACTAAAACGCTATGTCACACTAACCTGGTGAGAACCAAGATGGTAAAAAATTAGCAAGCAAGAAAATGGTGTGCTCAAGCAGATCATAGTCGTGGGTGTGGTCTGGGTATGGTCACAAGCCCAGAACTCCGGCGCCGGAGGAGTTAAGTACATGTTTATTATGTTTAACTAGCCCTCCCCAGCCCGGCCATAAAAAAAATTTTACACCTGGATAACCCCTTTAAGTGTCCTAAGGTTGACTAAAATATCTTCTTGTTTGTAAGCTATTTAAAGAACTTTTGGAGCTAAATCAATATATGAAGGTGTTTTTTCTATGAAGTTCAGGAAATCAGGACTGTTTACATAGAAATTCTGCTTCATGCTGGCGGACTTGCCTCAAAAATGCAGGGGATTGAATGTTCTTTCTGCTATTATAATGAGGAACAAGAACATGAACATAGGAAGTGAAGGAGAGCCGGTGACGTCACACGCGCATGGTCGTGCGCTTGGTGCGCCGAAGCTCCTTCGGCTGTAAAGAATAAAAAGTGTTTAAACCGCGATACAGTGGTTTAGGACACTAATGAAAGTAAGCACCGGCACCAGCTCACCCTGAGCTGGTGCTCTGTGTATGCATCTTACACCTACCACGTCAAGTGGTAGGTTTCCTTTAAATATTGTTGAATAAAAGTCATCGTTTTATCAACATCCAAGTATCCTGAAACTGGACCCTACTTTTTCTAATCTTATAATTTGCTTCTAAACTGAAGACGCCACAAGCACAGATTTTATTGAATCACGCATGCTACGATGGTTGGGCTTATCTTAACAATTTATATCTGTCAAACAGGGTTAAAAAAGTGTGAACCTTGAGCTTTCCACAACCTCTGTCCCTGCCTATTTGTCAGCACTGCGCTAAATTGAGGGCTACAACTGGGTGGAGGTCCCTACACTGGTAAGTGCACAGCAACAGAAGTGAAAACAAAGAAACAAAGACAAACAACTAAAAGGCTATGTCACACTAACCTGGTGAGAACCAAGATGGTAAAAAATCAGCAAGCAAGAAAATGGTGTGCTCAAGCAGATCATAGTCGTGGGTGTGGTCTGGGTATGGTCACAAGCCCAGAACACTGCAGAAAGAATTCAGAGAGTTGTGACGGGACCATCTAAAATAGTTGTCATCAATAATATTAGCTACTGTTAAATGTCCTAAGGTTGAATAAAATATCTTGTTCCTTTGTAAGCTATTTAAAGAACTTTTGGAGCGAAATCAATATATGAAGGTGTTCTAAGTTTTTTTCTATGAAGTTCAGGAAATGAGGACTGTTTTCATAGAAATTCTGCTTCATGCTGGCGGACTTGCCTCAAAAATGCAGAGGATTGAATGTTCTTTCTGCTATTATAATGAGGAACAAGAACATGAAGGTATGGGGGATGGCTTAAGGGTCTTCTGTTTGAATTGTGCTTGATGGCTGTGAACTGCTAATAAAGTCAGTCTGGAATATCCCTAACCGAGGCATAACAATGTATGGGGCAGGTGGTAAACCATGGGAAGAGTGGCTGGCTTTGTAGCAGCCTAGCCCCAGTTGTCACAGTGGCACATTCCTAGTTTAGGTCTCGTCCACACCCATCAGTGAAGCAAGCCGAGGGGGCAGCAAGGTAGAAATGTTCCCACCAAGGTGCTCCTGGTATTTGTAATGGGTCCTTGCTGAAGTAGTGACACAAATCAGTGGTGTGTCTCTGAAGGTCAGAAGATGGAGAACAGTCATAGAAACCAAGGCAGAGTTACTATTTATAGATTTTAGGACTCTGGAAAGTTCCAGGGAACCAACCAATCAGCCTGCAACTCACTAGTAGGTCACAAAAGATAAACATCTAAATATTCACACATTTAAATGAGGTACACTGCACATGATAAATACCTACATCACCCACTAGGTAAACTGTCTGTAAGATGCCAAAGAATAATTTCTGTGTGGATGTTTAAACAGTATATAGAGGTTAATTATGTATATGAACATGTGGGTCTTTAAACAGTTTAAACAGTATATAGAGGTTAATTATGTATATGAACATGTGGGTCTATATGTATTTAAAGCTTACAGCAAGCAAGCTCAAACTCTACCTGTGTTCTCCAGAAACAAAATATGAAAATTAGTAAATTGTCTAGCACAATTGCACAAAAATGTCTGCCTTTTAATTCCATAAATCGTCCATAAGGAAGGTGGACACTATTATCACTCTACATTCAGGGCAGACCCCATAAATGTACAGACAACCAGCAGTAATAAGCAACAATAAACTTCATTACTAAATTTAAAAAGAAAATAAAACAAATTGGAGGAGATATATCATACACTGGTGGACCGTGTCCCAGCTTATTGTGAAACCCTGACCCTGTGTCGGTGTACAATTCAGTCATGAATGGTTGTTGGCTGCAGCGAATGTACACGTGTGGCTCAGGAACACCCCATGCCGGCCCACTCCAACGCTAGCTGCGACCCCCATCATGCCCATCCATGGCAAGTGGCATAAAGGTGAAAGTAATCGCAATGCCTGGTGGTTCGCTAGGCAGTGCAGTTATTTCAGAGCTTGTTGGCTAGAAGTCCTGATAAATGTTCCCCATTAAACTCATTTAAAAATAATTAAAACAAATGACAGTATTGCAACTTCATGTAAAGATTTAACACTTAAGATATATTTGTTAGTGATAGTTTATCCAAGAGTTATCATAGATTGCAAGCACCACAAAGGTTAATAATACATTTTCCTTCCTCCCTCCATTGATTCATCTGTGTGGTGCGTTCCCTTACCATTTACAACACCAATTGAGCATCAGGGAAGCATTCTTTTTAATAGTCCACCATAAAACATTCAGAAATGCCTATCACTAAGTTGTTTCCATGGTAACAACCTAGTTCTAGCTTAAAGGAAGTGGTTCGTTGTACCACAGCACCCTGATCTGAAACTCCTGCCCCCCCATGCTATCAGTTTGACAACACAAAGTAAGACCTGAAGATAGCATACATTATTATATAAATAAATGTAAGCGATGAGAAACAGTTCAAATCATGTTCTTCTGCTGTGAGATTCAGCTGCCTTTTTTAGACCTTTAGGTTTAATCTGCAGCTGTTAATGAGGTCTTATGAGTGAATGAAAGTTTCCCATTGGAGTTTACTGTAATCTAAAATCAGCAACATCTGTTCTGAGATTGGTTTAAATTCTTGGCTATACCACATATTAGTATAACTGGTGAATAAGTACAAATCATATATTGATAGAAAAAACACATTGGGACAGTGGCTGATTACGTGATACAAAGCAGTTAGCGCTTTTATTGTACAGCTGGAAAAATGTAAAAAAATGTGAAAAAACTTTAATGAAGGTATAAATGTTTTATTTTTTTTAATGGTTTATGTTTTTAACTTTTAAAACTTACTTAATGTTAGGATTTAGGTCAGGGGTGTCAGATTTATTTTCTCTGAGGACAACATCAGCTTTGTGGTTGCCTTAAAGGGGCAGAATGCAATGTTATTACTGTATAAGTGTATCTATTTGATGTAGTTACATTTATACAACATAACGATTACAATTAGCCCTTTAAGGGCACCCACAAAGCTGCCCCCATAACAATCATAGTGTCCTCTAAAGTAGTCATAGTGCCATCCAAAGTATCCATAGTGACCCGCATAGCAGCCAGCATGACCCCTCTTAGCTGCCAAATTGCCCCTCTTAGCAGCCAAAGTATACTCATAGCAGTATGTATGTCCAGCTGTGGAATAAAAACACAAAAACATTTACTCTTTCCTTTCCGCGCTCTCCTGAAGCAGCAGCAGTGTTTTTCTATACCTGTGTGGCTGTACGTGCCGGCTCTGTAGCCCATAGATGTGACATCATCACATCTGCCATCTTTAGAGCTGGTGCTTAAACCACCATAAACAGGATTTAGGAAGATCACTGCTGTAGGGAAAGGTGAGTATCTGAGTTACCCTGCCCATTTACTGCACTCTCGCCTAGCGCAGCATGTAAAACTGCAAGAAAAGCAGTGAAGGATGCAAGCGAAGAATTTTTTATAAATTCACTCTTCTATTCACTACTTTGGTAAATTAAAAATATTTTATATTTAAAAAAGACCTATGATGGTGTATAACCCCAACCAAAAGTAAATATATAAAATTGGAGAGATTGATGATGAACCCAGTTGGTGAAACTGTTAAGTTTTCAAGAATTAAAATACGTTTAACTTATGGGAGTAGCAACTGGAAAGGAGAATTTGTTTGGGCTTGCATACTTCCCTGCATACACTAGATCTGTGGCTTCTAAGATCAGGACCACCTCTGGCTGCTAGTAGAGGATGTCTTTATACTAAATATTTAGTGTGATTTCCAGTCTCTCAAAACCCAAAGAAGGTGAGCTAACACTTACTTCTATTTACCTACTATTAGACCCTATTTTTCCTAGACTTACTACACTATATATGCACTTGTCTTCTTGATCTTTTTCTTTTTTTTTATTGCACTTCAGAAAAAACAGAAACACAAGTGGATTTACTAATCCTATCAATGATCAAAACAGTACAAACTTGATCTATATTTCAAACTTGGTGTAGTCTTGAAGAACATATCACACATTTACCCCAGTAAACTAGCAGCACCCTCAGGTAGGGTATGAGATATGCTTTCTATAATTCCCTCTTTTATGTCAAATCTGACCCATTTACACTCCTTCATAATCATGTGGAAGTGAGCTCCAAAGAGTCATATTTTGCCTGAATTGAGTAAAATTTTACTTGGGGTACAGGGGAGTGCCCCCATATTTGATTCTAGAATACATTTTTGGTGGCTTATAAAACACACAAATCTTTTAGATATTTTGAGATCTGTGGTTCTTTACACTACAAAAGGTCGTTAAAAAAATGCGGATATTGGATCTTAATCTGAGGCTCACATTTCCAACTATGATTTTACCTGAACATATGTCTGGTTTTGTAATTCAGAATCTGATCCAGTTTGAAAGCGAAAATTCTCTTCTTTAATCCTATACCAGGACCATGCTTCTATAGAACTCAAGATATAAGCCTCTAAAGTGATATCCCTCATTCAGCCTCTGACCGTGGCAAAATATAACATTTCTCTGCTCATTTTCACATGACATTGGAGATTTTCAAATAGGTAAATGGTCAAGATTTCACATGCTGTAAAAGGGCAATTCTAGAAGTGATATGTTATACTCTACCTGAGTGAGCACCTAGTTTATTGGGTTAGAATCTGGTGACAGGTTCCCTTTCAAGTAGACCATATTTATTCAAGTGGCTAATGCCAGATGATTGAGTGGATCTTTACACTACTTTGGTTAATACTACCTATTATTAGTTTGCTTTTCTTAACTTCAGAATTACATGCCAATTTTTTGGTGCTGATGGACTTTTTTTTCCCTCCATGTACAGAGTTATAGTATATAAGGGCTTGTTTTCTGCTTAACAAATTGTACTTCCTAGTAGTGGTATTTTATAGTCCATGCTGTGTACCTGAAGGCTGCAAATAAATTCCAAATGCAGCGAAATTGATGAGAAAATGCATTTGCACAATATTCTTGTGGGCTTTGTTTTTACAGCTTTAACTCTGCACCCCAAATGACACCTCTGCTTTATTCTTTGGGTCAGTACAACCAAGGAGACATAGGTTTTATTAGGATCTGAAAGACGTTTAACAAATGTAAAGCTTTTGTATGAAAAACATGTCTTTGCTAATTTTTCCCACTGTTTCACTTTTTTGTTTTGTCTTCCTTTTCACAGGTTTGCACATTGGATGAAAAATAAATCATCCCACATTCTTTTTTTCTATGGCACATTGTTGGTTGGATACTTTGATAACTTGGGTATCAATTTCTCTTCTGGGTGACATCCGGGGTTTAGATCTCAAATCAGTCTAGGAAGTACAAGCCTTCACAATGGATTAAATGCATTGGACCATTTTGATTTATGAAATAGGGCAGTGGTGGCGAACCTATGGCACTGGTGCCAGAGGCGGCACTCTGAGCCCTCTCTGTGGGCACACAGGCCATCTCCCCAGCATGAAGTTCACCAGACAGGACTCAAAGAATCTTCCTATAGAATCTTCCTACAATGATAGGCGAATTTGCCCGCCCCCTTTTCAACTGTGTTGGTGTCTTTAGGAGGCTGAATGATTAACAGTTGTCAAAGAACAATGAGAAATAAATTACTGCTTAAATTGCTGTGCTGGCATAAATATGTGGCTTTTGGTTGAAGTTTGGGCACTCAGGCTCTAAAAGGTTCGCCATCCTTCACGATATAGGGTGTTCTTAGTCTATTTATCTTTTTTGTTGAGATACACAAAGACCAATCATGTGTTTAAGTGATGTATTTATGTACATTTAAATGAATTATTTTTAATTGTTATTATTTGTGTATTTTGAGTCTGCTTGTATACACATTGAATATCTTTTCTTGTTATGCTGTATATTAGAATTCTATCCTCTGGAGTCATCTTATTTGAATACTTATCCTTGCTCTTGCTGTGCCACACCACTGCCCTCTGGCAATTTACAATGTGCCCATTTGGAAGGCTTATTTACCCTTGTACTATTTTACATTTACCTGTCTAGTGTAATACTTGGTTCTGGCTCTGGGCAGCGCTGTCACTCGCTTGTGACTTCTGCGTGTCTGATAAGAAGTGGACATTCTGGGTTGCTGTGCATGCTCATGACCTCGCGATTGCACGTCTCTACTGTCAGGGCGCCATGGAGATTGCCAAGACAAGTATATTAGGTAATTGCTTCCTTGCTACCATTGGCTAATTTAACTGTAACGTCATTGCCAAAATGTCCCTCTATCTGCAGTTGGCAGATTAGGTGGCATTAATTCCTGTTTGTGTTTCCTGTGTGTGAGCTGCGACTTAACCTTTGCTGTGCTCTGGGATTATTGAGCCACAAAAAAAGTCTGAATCTGTGTCTGGAAAAGCCCAGATAGATTTGTTGATTCTGCATTTGTTTCGGGTATAGGTCTGAAATTGATTAAGCTAGATTCTTTGTTCCTGTAGCGGGTTCTGCCCCTTTAAGAAGGGGAAATGTTTATTACACTCCTTCCATGCAGGTTGACTCAGTTTACACTGAGAAGATGGATGTTTTTTGTGTTGAATAATTTGACCTGTGATGTAATTTTAGGTCTCCCATGGTTGGCACTGCATAAACCTGTCTTTAATTGTTATTCTGGGAAGTTACTTGAATGGGGGCTAAAGTGTTCCTCTCATCGTAATTCACTACTTGTTTCTACTTTCCAGGTAAAGGAAAGTGTGTTGCCTAAGTACACTTTAGATTGTGTTAAGGACAAAGAGTCTGCAGTGTCTTTTACCCTCTTATCTGTGAGACTGATGTCTCTCCAGGGTTTGAGTGCCCCAAGAAAGAGGATATCAGTTTATCTCATGCAGTGCATGAGGCAATGCGAGATAATCCTCAGACCACCAGACACCCTGCTCTCTGCAGTTCAGCTCCATCCAGCAAAAACTACCAGCCTGATGGACAGCTGCTGCTGGAGCTGTATCCAGGATCTGCTTTATATGCCTGCTTAGTTTCATTAGACCTTGCTGGTTATATTATCATATCTCCATACAGTGTTTGTGCTTTCTATTGTATGCCATTGCTTATGCTGGTTTTCTGATCTCGGCTTTGTTCTAAGGAGTATCCTTCTTGGACTTTGATTCTGTACTGTACCTCTTGTGACCCGGACCCCTGACCTCTCTTTCTGTGTTGTTTGTTTGTGTTCTTGTTTCCTGTCTGCACTGTGACTTAAGCAGGGAACTCCACCCAGTCACTGCCATCACTTGGGGTGGAGCCAGTAAGTAAACATGTGACAGCTTAGGGGGCTCAGTTTAGGGCTCACTATCCTGTCTGTATTCCTGTGCCCCTTGCCATTCTCCTGACATCAACCCTGTTTAATTGTACATATTTGCTGTCTGGTGTACTTACTATTACCCCTGGGGAAGCCACTGTACATGGTGGAAAGTGTGGGTTCGTCTTGTCCCTCCCTTCCAGTGATATTTTTATTATGCAATGTTTATCATTGGTACCTTATTTTTCATCATCATTTTTGTATTCTTGAGCAATCATTTTAACTACATCGGTGATTATTTTAGTTTATTTATATTTGTGCTATGATTATTGGTTGCATTGTGCTTTGTTTGTATGGTCATGTTTAGCATCTTACTTGGTGCTTTTTGTTGTTCTTTGATTGTTCTATACATTTTTTGTGACACTATGATATTCTTTTAGGCCATTTACACACCAATGTTCTTATTGTGTCCTATTTATTTATGTTGTGGGCTCTACTAACATGCTATTGAGGTGTGATCAGGCCGTTCAACAGAAGCCCAAAGCCCAAAACAAAAAGTCCAATCAGAAGTAAGCTGTGTCCCCCACCTAACTAGTCCCAGCAGGTTCCATCCACAGACTGAATATTAACTGCCGATCATTGCTTTTCTTCCTTTTCTGTCTTTTTATTCCATTTTTTTGTTCATTTATCCCTATTATTACTGTTATATCCTTATTTGTACTGTACTCTCTGTATTCTCTCTGCTGCTGTAACGCTGTGAATTTCCCCACTGTGGGACCAATAAAGGATTATCTTATCTTATCTTGAGTAATTTTCTGTGCCAGTTGTGTGGTTGAAAAATTGTTTGCCATATTCTGATGCCTGAATATGGCCAACCTTTTTCATATTTTGGTGTACAGACCTGTGTAAGGTGCGATTTTGTGCCGGACTATACAGCCCTTTGATCACTTTTTCTTAAAATTTTATGTGTTGTGAAATGCCGAAAATATGACGATGCAGACATTTGGGCAAAATTTTCTGTTATGAGGGTTTAACACCTGAAATACATGTTTTTAAATTTAGATAAATTGGTAATTTAGGGATGTTTATGTTTGCTTATTTGTATTTGTGATTTTGGGAAATAGGGGTGATTTGTACTTTTGTTTTGTTTTTAAAATTTTTTGAAAACCTTTTTCAAAAACATATTTCTAGGCCCCCTAGGCAATGATGTAGTATTGCAGTATATTGTAAATTCACTGGATCCTGCTCAAATCACTGGATCTTGCTTTAACAGACATGGAACCATTGGTAGGGATCCTGGTTGTTATAACGACTGGCTGCGGGCCGCTGATGACATCATGTTTGATGGCGGCACTCAAGGGGTCAACACCAGTGATCAGTGCCAGAATTATGCAACCAACATTCGCTATGCAAGGAGAGGGTCCAACTTGTGACTTACAGATATGACGTACAAGATGTTAAGGGGAACTCACCATGACTAGTGTTTAGACTAGTGTTCAGATCTTGTTTTGAACACATTCAGCATGTATGCCAGGAAAGTTCCCGATGTGCATACTGAATGAGATACATTTCCGCCCTCCTTTTTAAGTATGTGACAGAAGTCCTTTATTCTTTGTACATGTACTGTATATGCTGCTTGAAAGGTCCTTGTAAAATCCCTGCAGCAGAGGTCCTTGTGTATGCATCTCTAGGGCCATATTAATCCATATGCCTTATTACAAATTCTGAACACACCTTGTGGTCTACTAAATTAGACTTTTGTTATTTACTTACAAGTGAAACCGCTTTGACATTTTTTCTTAGTCAATAAGCAGAGACATTAGCACAAATACAAAGCACCATAAGTCTTCTCCTTTTCTATAGATTTGTTAATTTGAGTTAATTTGTTCCTATAGGTCATATACAACCCTGGTTAATAACTTTTATCTTTGCAAATGCTTCTTAATAATACAGCAGTTCCAGATGGCTGCATCACTATTTTGCAATTTGGCACTACAGGCAGCACAGGCTCTGCAAGAATGTTTTATTTCTGAACTGATTAAAATATGCTGTAATTTCAGTGTGCCAATTATCTATCTGCAAAACTCCAATAAATGTAGGCAGCCTCTGTACAAAAATGACATTTCACTGGTATGTAGAATTAATGATGAGTGGAAAAGACAAAGGGAGTCTTAGGAATCGCACCTACACAGGCATATTATGGAAGCTAAATCTTATAAGCAAAATCTTAGCTATTTTGACCTTTAAGGTATACCCATGTGATAGTCTGGAGCCCTATGTAATGATAATAATAGATTATAATGCATTGTAGATTTACTTGTTTGTATGCTTACACTGTCTGTGCATCCAATTACTGGTATTTGTTTTATCATTCATAGAGGCATGTTAAAGTTTGGAGCCTCCATAAATCTGTTGTTTGTGCTTCGGCCCTACCCATGTGCAGTAACCATATGTTTTTTTCAAATAGTTTCTCACTATAGATTTATATCTTACCTCTTCACAACTGTGAAGATTGCATTAGCTAATTCTTGGAAGAAGAAAACTTCCTTAACAGTGGGTCAAGTCGAAAATGAACTGGATCATGATCAATGATCAATGATAGAATGTATTCTATATTATCTGAAAGGGAGAATCTATTTAATTAAGTATGGCCAGATTGGGTTTACTTATATGTGTACAATCTCACGATATTGTAACTGTGTGACTTTCCCTTCCTCAGGCCAGGGGGTTGTTTCCATTTCTTTTCTCATGTCCGTTCCCTTCCTTCCTGTCTACCCCTCTCCCCGGTTTAGGTTCCATTTTATGTTTGAGTACAGATAGTTCTAAGCTTTATGTCTATATCTGGATGTATCAAATGTGATTTGGCAAATGTCATATTTCTTCAACGGGCCTTTGCTTAACCATATTGCTTTTTATGCCTATATACTCACTGTATTACTTAAAAACGTTTCCACAAAACCTATTGAAAACAGATAGTTTTTATTTGGTTTTCTAAGCGAATACACAGTTGTAATGTGCATGCTTAATGTAATGTTCCTGATTATTAACCCCTTAACGACCAGGCCCTTTTTCATTTTTGCGTTTTTATTTTTCACTCCCCATCTTCAAAAATCCATAAGAGCTGTGTGAGGGCTTGTTTTATGTGTAACAAATTGCACTTCATAGTAATGGTATTAAATTTTATATGCTGTGTACGTGGAAGCAGAAAAAAATTCCAAATGCAGTGAAATTGGTGAAAAAATGCTTTTGCACTATTTTCTTGTAGGTTTAGGGAAAAAGGGATGATATGGATTTTTAGGTTTTTAACATTTTTTTTAACTTTAAACATTTTTTTTTACTATTTTTAGACCCCCCATGGTACTAGACCCCTAGGTTGTCTTATGCTCAAACTGTGCACACAAGTTTTTTTTTTTTATTGATACATGTACAGTATATACTACATACTACAGAGCAGATATATATAAATTATGTTATAATTATTGTATTCCTTTAAAGCCTTAAGAATTTAACGGCTAATGGTGAAGATAATAAGGACTAACATAGAAATAATTATTATGGGAACTTGATAGGATATTTGGATTTTGATCTCAGTTTCCAAGTTCGAGCTGGATTTTGTGTCTTTAAAAAGTTACAGTATATGAAACATGTGCAAAGAGTTTGAATGTTCGCTCCGTGTTTGCGTGGGTTTCCTCCGGGTCCTCTGGTTTCCTCCCACACTCCAAAACATACTGGTAGGTTGATCAGATTACGGGCCTCATTGGGGACAGGGACTGATTTGGCAAGTTCTGTGAAGTGCTGTGTAATTTGTATAAAAAAAGGAATTACTATTATACTATTATTATTACTATATGAAAGAGCCATCTCATATGAGTATATTATATTAATGTCTGTTAAAAATTGTGATAAATTGTGCTAAATTGTGTGTTTGATGATAGAACATCAGATTTCCAAAGTCTAGAAATAAGTACCTAAGCAATAGTTAGAAGTTTTACAACAAACATTGTAAATTTATTAGGGGTGTATGATATATCTAGAAATAAGAGAGCTGTTCTATGTGATTTTGTCATTATTTTAATTCATTGTGAAATATGTTTGAAGATAAAGTTAAAGATACATCTCCAGTGTAGCAACCCCAGAAAATATGTGATAAGGTGCCTTTACAGCAAACTCTTCAATATTTATGGGTTACACTTGGGGACATGTGACGTAGGTCGTCTGGAGTGCAGTGCCATATGTAACCATATGTGTGAATGGTGGCCACTGCAGGGGCATTGTATTGCCAGTAGCATATTTTCAACTGCAAAAGCTGTATAATATAATTAATAGATAGACATTGATGACATCTGACAACAGGTAGCAGCACCGAATGAATACACCTAACAGCCAAACCTTCTTTTTGCTAAATAAAGTCTAAATCCATTTTGCTAGAAATTACCATTTTAACTAGTTTGTCAAGTTTAATCCCCAGTAAATATTTTTACTGTTGCAGTAATAAGGAGGGGCACACATGCCTGTGGGAAATACTATACAATGTTGGTTTGCTAACGAAGACCACAACAAAACTGCAATTCTGCATATGCATTGATGCAGTGGTCTCCTGTTTGTAGCCTTCATGCTACTTTAGCTGCATGACCCTAATATCTTATACATATTAAGACCTTCATACTTCATTTATTTTATAGATTAAATCAAAAATATGTACTGTAGAACAATGAACTCTATGCATCTGGATTCTTGAAGCCTGATAAAAAAACAAGATAAAACACATCATAAACCACATGCAAACTATGTGAAGATGATTTAGTGCCAAACCAGGATACCTGAAAAAGTAATTGTTTAGTTCTATTGAGGGTTTTTATTCTGCTTAATAATAAGTTATATGTTGCTGCTACTAAGCACCAGATGACATTTGTGAAAGCAGTGAGAAATTACAGTCATTATTACGGTTGTTTTGGGTGGCTGATCAATGAATAAGAAATAATCTAAAAGTCTAATGACATTGTTTGCATATATCCTTTGCTGACTTCAAAGCTCATGAACATCCCAATAGGGATTTTTTCCATCTACTTATGTTGAAATATTTTCCTATTTAACGAGACAGAATGTAGATTAAGCTAAAAAGAATTACAGAACTCTTTGTTATTTCAAGGTCATGCTTTTATAATAACTGTAATACAAAGCTGAGTCTCTGAACAGCATTGCATGACATCATAATCCATGCCTCAATTCTCCATCTGTATAATATGTGTAACACAGGGCATTAAGATCAGATAGAGAACAAGTTCCTAATTGCACAGCCAGAATACAAACAGGAAAATGTATTAAATTGGTTCTAAAATAAGCACTTTACTAAATACTTACAGGATTTCTGAAAATTACACATACTGGTACTTTAGGGTTGATTGTTGAGCTGTATCAAGAAGTTACTAATAAATCCTGAAATGTCAACCTAAATAAAAATAAATGTTGCTCTATAAATACATACAATAGATTCTCTCCGGATAGACATAAATGATACTTGGCTGGTGTACAGGAATATTTCAAAATTAGGAGTGGTAGGCACCCACCCTTTCTGAAATTCTTCTGGAATCCCAAGATGCTTGGGCAATAAACTTGTCTTTCCCTAAAACCAGAGGTCCTATTGTAAAATTAATGGAGTGTGGATGGGATTATCTACATCTATTAAAGGACATTCTACCAGGATCAAGGATTGTAAACCAAGCACATTTACATGCTGGTGTGCACCCCCTTTGGCAGGATAAGCTTTCCATGCCCTTGTTTTTAAGAGAAAAAATCTGTAAAAACTATGCACATGAGTCTGAGGGGCCCAAGGCTCCATTAACACCTAAAGAGCCTGGAGCCCCTCAGGCTCATTTGCATCATTTTAAATGATGTCAGGGTACTTGGTTTACAGTCCTTGATCCTGGTGGTATATGTCCTTTAATGAGGTCAGCAAGAGATAGTGGCATTAACATATCAGGTCACCACTAGAAAATACCCTCTTGCCATTCACATCAAGGAAATATGTGGCATAATACATATTCCGGCCACATGGTTTTCCCTGATAATTCCTTCCACCTTTCTGTTGTTACTTTGCCATAGGCATACAAACGTCCCCTTAGCAAGAAGGAGCAATTAAATAACTATACAGACAGTCCCCGGGTTACATACAAGATAGGGTCCATAGGTTTGTTCTTAAGTCAAATTTGTATGTAAGTCAAAACTGTATATTTTATAATTGTAGATGCAGGCAAATTTTGTTTTGCCCCAGTGACAATTGGAGTTTCAATTTTTTTTGCTGTAATTGGACCAAGGATTATCAATAAAATTTCATTGCAGACATCTTACAGCTGATCATTGCAGGAAAGGAAAGCATCCAGAGAGCTTCAACAGAGGTCACAGGGGGCAGAGGGATCCGTCTTTAACTATGGGTCGTCTGTAAGTCAGGTGTCCTTAAGTAGGGGACTGCCTGTATTAGTAGTTAAAATGCATGCGTGCGGGATATCATAAGAGAAAATATATAAAAAGGCCAGATTTATAGAATGCTGCATGGCAAGATATCCTCATATAAAGATTCTGAGGCACACAGGTATCTTAAACTTGCTACATTATAAAAGGCAATTACCATATTCCAAGTCTCCTTTATGTCATCACAGGCAGGAGCTGAGGAGATGGTAGAATCATACTTAGGTAAAATTTTGCCCATAAGAATTGTTTATTCCTTGAGGATCCCTGATAGATTGATTGTGTATTTCTGCTTCCCAAGGCATCAGACTTACAATGTCATGTAATGTAGTAAGTTCTGTTTTTTATCCCTTTTATTTTACCAAATAATAATTTTGCATTGTATGTATGTATGTTATTTTTATCCCCCTTTTTATATGATAACCCCTTTTGTTTGTAATTACTATCCTTTTTGATATAAAACTTTTATTTAATAAGAACATTGGAACGTCTGTGCCAAAACGTCCCTATATTCGCAGTTTGCAGAATAGGTGGCGTTAATTTGTGTGTGAACTGTGACTTAGTGTTCTATGTTTGGATTTATTGAGCCACACCCTGCTCCTTGCATTTCAGCCCTGCCAGCAAGGGTTCTAGCCTGATGGACAATGCGCTGCTGGAGGCGTGACCGGGAACTGCCTTATATTCCTGCCTACTCCCATCAGACCTTGCTGGTTTCTCTACCTAGTGCTATTGCTTGTTGTTTGCTATTCGGTGTATTGACTTCTGATTTGCCTGCCGACCATTCTATTTGATATACGATTCTGTACGTTTGCTGCCATCTTGGTTTTGACCCGGTTCCGTCTGACTCTGCTTGTCTGTCTGTATCTGCTGTTTGTCCCTCAGTGTTGTGTCTCTCCTGGTGTTATCCCACTTTATCTGTCTCTGACTTATGTTGGTTTCTGTGTACCAGTGTGAACACTAGTCTATCGCAGTATTCCTGTAACCTGTCTGTTCCACCATCCAGCTGTTGCCAGATGAAGTAAGCCTTCCCTGTCATCTTGTAGGGTCGCTAAGGGACTGTCAGTTAGGTTCCTGATAGTGGGTTCACCCTTGTCAGGACGGTTTAATTGCTGTAGACAGGGACTTAGCCGAACGGACGTCACAGGGTGAGTTCGCCACCCCTTGCCCAGACTGATAGCTAGTGCCAAGCCTGGTTGTGGTTGGACGGTTGCTGGACAAGTTCTGACAAACATTCTTGTGTTCTTTTGATAGATAGAAGAGTTGTTATCTAAATTAATTGATTTATTAGCAAGTGTAATATTGTACATGTCTATAGTCTATGCACAGTGTCTTGACAGCCTGATATATGATGAGTGGTGGCAGCTAAAATTCACGCAGTCTGTGATACTGAAAGCTAGGATTACTCAGGATTCACCACTTCTGAATAGCCAAATATTAAACTAGCAAGATTTTGAGAATGACTTATCCAGCCTTATGCAGGGTTTATTTAAGGTAGGAATGAAAGTAGAGTTTTTTGTCTTTGCAACGAATTCTTAAGGGTTTCCCTATGGGATAAGGGTTTAAATTACTGTCCTAATCATGTTTAACTGATATCTATCTTAACAGTACGTATTTGTATTCCCACAACATAATGCGTTTTAGCATCTGAAAAATGAAACAGCTAAATCTACTTCCGAACCTGTGGCACAGCAATAGGGCTGCTAGAGCCATAGCATCAGTATAGAGCCCTTCTCATAAGAGATTAACCTCAAGAAGGTACAAAATAAATACTACTCCAGTTATACAGTATAATCCTAAACAGTATGGTTTTATAATTCACGATAGTTAGTGTCAATACTGGTTAGTACAGTATGATACAATTGCCATTGTCCCCCACCCACATTATATGAATATATATATTGTAGCAAGCACATTTCTTCTTCAGCATTTATAAGTTTTGGAAAAATGTAGCAAGAACCATCAAGAAGTTAAATTCGCTTTATCTGCAATCTAGTTACAGCTTTACCATGAATTGGTGAGAGGATAATTGCAATGTCACTACTACTTTGTATTTCTGCACTTCCTCCTGTTTTTCCACAATCCTGGCTACAACAGCACAATAAGAATTGCTTTATTAACACAATATGCCACAGATCTGTCGCGGACATGGCGCTGGCATGCAGAAATAAGAGGCGCTGCCCAGGGAGCTGTCTCGGACCTGCCATGAACATGAAGCTAGAAGAGGAGCTGCCCAGGCCGTCGGAATGGTGAGTAGTGTGTTTATTTTTCATATACCCGAGTATAAGACGAGTGGGGAATTTTCATCACACAAAAATTGTGCTGAAAAACTTGGCTTATACTTGAGTATATACGGTACCATGCTTTTAATTTTTACTAAAATAATTATGCAAAATGAAGACACAAATGGGAATAAATATATTCAAGGAAATTCTCAGAATCGTATATTATAGGCAAGCAATGCAATATTTCACCAGTAGCACAGTAAAAGGAAGGTCACTGAAGGTGACATGAACACAGAGTATACAAACACTCATGTCATTGGGGATTTTTTCAACATTCACTTCTATGATACATGATTTACACTCTATAATATAACCCCTAAGGCTTATAGACACCATAATAGCCTCTGAAATGAGAAATTCTCAACACAGTAGTTATATGGGAATACTGTAACTCATTAAAAGAATATAATATGAAAAATACATTCCTATTGGACAGTATATTTGAATTACATCTTAAGTACAATACTAGTTAGGATGGATAATATAAATACAAGACTTGTTTATGGACATTTTAGGGGATTTATTTAGCGAATCACATGGAATTATTCAAGCAAATTCACTTCATGGTAAATCAGGATCGCTTTTGACTTGCGACCTATTTGTGCCACCTAGGAAAGGAGATGGAAAAAGGATTTGGCCAATAATACTGTTTAGTATAATGATAGGAATTTGTACATCGAATACTTAAAGTCTAACATCTGAGCAAAAAAACCCCAAAACATTATTCTGCTCCAGGTGTCCCTTGGAATCATTCTTCGAATCATTTGCCTCTCAGTCCCCATATAGTACCATTTTTGATCCACATCAACTATGTTTTTCAGCACTGCAGAAACCTACAATCAGCAAGGTGGATGGGCTGAACCTGCCTCCTGTGACATCATTGCAAGCATGTGCTGCTGACCAATAAGACAATAGTTTTTGCATCTTAGACATACCCACACAGGCAAGGGTGGAGCTTGTAGCTAAGAGGCTGAATCATGTACAAAAAAATAAGTGAACATGTGAAGGTTTACCAATGTCAAGCAAAGTTTCGGTATTATAAATTTTGAAACTAAAAAAGAGTGTAACAAAGGAACATCCTCCCCTCCATCCATGACAATTTCTACCTTCTATATCTATTTGTCAACGGTACCTAAATACTGTATCTATCCGTCTATAGTATCTATGTATTTGTCTACTCTCTCTCTTTCTATCTACTCTATCTATTTGTCTAATGCATCTATCTACTCTATCTATCTACTGTATCTGTCTACCCTTTTTCAAGGGAAAGAGATTACAGCTTTGGGCAAATAAATGAAATCCTTCAGCACCAGTCTCTTTCACTTGAAAAAGGGGTTCTCAGCAACCCTAACATGGGTTCTGCTTTTGAGACAATTTTATAATAATAAAAACCATAAGTTCATTCCACCACTCATGTGATTCTGTCTTCATACCGATGTGTGGCCACCATTTCTGTTTGTGACAGATTCTAAAAATAGAGTCTGATTATTAAGCTGAAAACAAGCGTTGGTGATAAGGGGTTTAATATCTCTTCAGTTGTCAATTGTAGAGCAAATGCATTCTGCTATAGTAGATGTTCATGTTATAGGTAAATTGTTGCATTGAACCTCATTTTGCATGTTACATGGTTAAACCTTGTAGTCTACATACTCATAAGTTGGTAGTGAATTTTCTTTGAAGAGTTACACATTAACCAAGTTTAATTATTACAACCAAAGTACTGACCCAGCATAAGAGAAATATTGAAGCCATACATAACATAAACAAACAGAAGACAGCTATAGTCTATTTGCCATTGGAAAGGAGTGTTAAGACAAATTACAACAACACATTTCAAAGGGTGCTTAGAACAGTGTTAGCCATTTACACAAAAGTGTCATAAGTGTCAATCTGCTGGTGACATTCTAACAGTAGAAGGTCAACAAACTTGCAAGAGGGAACACACAACAGTAGCTACAAAGACCTGTTAAATATTGCCTGAGTGGGAGATTTTAGAATTATAATCTGCTCTGCATTTTAATTTAATAGAATTTAAGGGCATTTATCACAATTGTAGACACAATTTGCATAATTTGTTCTCTTAAAGGAAACCTACCACCACAGATCTACCTATTAAGGTATATTGGGTGGTAGGTGCCTCTATTGTACGTGAGGATAGCCCTTTTAAAGGCTAATCCTCATGTCCCCTGTATCTTTTCCTAACTTTTATTGCCCTAATATGCTAATTTTCTAAAGAGGCTACTGGGACGTGGAGTAGCCGGAGCTGAGGCTACACAGCACAGCTACTCCACTCCCCAGTAGCCTCTTTGATCCTCCTGCCGCCATATCTTCGGCATGCAGCTGCACGGTCCCGCGGCTGTGTGGTCACTGCTCTGTGAAGCCGGAGTTCTGCGCATACATGGAGCAGTGACTGCGCAGCCGCGGGACCGCGCAGCTGCGCGACGAAGATATGCCGGTAGGAGGATCAAAGAGGCTAGTGGAGTAGCCGCGCCGTGTAGCCTCAGCTCCGGCTACTCTATTCCCCAGTAGCATCTTTAGAAACTTAGCATATTATGGCAATAAAAGATAGAACAACATACAAGGGACATGAGGATTAGCTCTTTTAATAGAGGCACCTGCCACCCGATCTACCTTAATAGGTAGATCCATGGTAGTAGTTTTCCTTTAATATTTTAAATGTTAATGCCTTTTTTATACACTGAACAAATGACTGTGATGATTGAAGTTGCATGTCCATATATACAAAGTATGCACCTATTTTTTTTATTATTGTAAAAATAGTAATTTTTTGTTGTATTTTCCCCTTATTTCAACAGAGGAGAGTAGTATGAAAAATTCTCTAAAAGCCGATCAATAGGAATTACAATTATTGAACACAAAGTAATCATATGCATAACTATAAATCCTCTTACTATGGCACAACTAACTCTCTAGTACAGCAGGTCAAATAGAGATCAATTGCATGCAGTCAAGATGTCTCAAGTGGCTTTAGTATAAAAACGGTTCTATCTAGAAATGTATACACTAACTAGTGATGATATGTACTGTAATAAAGAAACACAGTCTAATAAAAAAACAAGTCATTCATTACAATTCTTGCAAAAGTGGTCCTTCAACAGGATAGAAAAATGACAAGGTCATTAAATATGATTGCTATGAAATATTGTTAAACATTGCTAGGCTATATGTAATTGGTTGTTTCTAACTAGAGTATCTAGGTTTCTGGTAAACACATGTCAGAGGCTTTGAGTATAACTTTTGTGACTATTATAGCGTCCTCTTCAAAACGTGACATTTTTCTACCTCCAAATTGATGGTATTTTGCAATTCCAAGATCTTTTTTAGCAGGATAATAAGTAATAACACGTCAAGTCCAAAGTTCATTGATCTCCGGGTTAAAAATTAATTTAATTTCCCTTTAAAGAAAATTAACACAATATTATAAAATGCTAACAAAAGTCCTAAATGGCTGCAATTTCGCCTTTCCTTTTACAAAGCGTGGCCCGACATAAACACATATGCAGTGTACTGCTTTGTGTTAACTTATCATAACTTATAGATGTTGACCTTGCTTTGCTGTACACATCTGGACATGTACAGCTAATGATGGGTAAGGAACACCCCGTGCCATTCACATGACCACTTTATCACTGGAAGTTCATTGGCCATCAGTGGTAATAGTCACTGGTCACATTGCACAAAGGAGATTTCTAGGTTAATCATCCATGCTTTAGATAGGTTGTTTATGCCGTATTGGTGAAGAGAGTCAACTACAGCTGTTTCACTGTTCACAGTGAAACAGCTTCAACACTACTTCAACACAGCTTCACAGCTTCAACACTGAAAACAGATGGTTGATATGGGTATTTGCAGCTCTGCTCCCATTCACAATGGATATGGCCCCTTTAACATTTGTGTTTTTCAAATGCAAGTTCTGTGCATGATTTTAACATCCAGAACTTGTATTGCACTCTGAGACACTGGGGCAGATTTACTAACCCGGTCCTCTCGCGATCCAGCGGCGCGTTCTATGTGGAGGATTCGGGTCTTCCGGCGATTCACTAAGGTAGTTCCCCCGATGTCCACCAGGTGTCGCTGCTACGCTGCAGTCCGTCCGAGCTCACTGGAGTTCACCAAGCTAGGCTGGTTGCAGGTAAGTGTGTGTCAAGCGACACTTTTTTTTAAAAAATGCGGCGGTTTTTCTGAATCCGTCTGGTTTTCTTACAGCCACGCCCCCCGATTTTTATCGTATGCATGCCGGCGTCGATGCGCCACAATCCGATCGCGTGCGCCAAACACCTGGGCAATTCAGGGTAAATCGGCGCAAATCGGAAATATTCGGGTAACGCAACAGAAAAACGCGATTCGGGCCCTTGGTAAATGACCCCCATTGCACTTTTGCAAGTCAAGTCGTGAAAAACACACCATACAAGTCCAAGGAGATGCATCAAAAATAAATTGCAGTGTGAGACACATACAAGTGCAATGCATTTTTCACTGTTCAATTGCCATAGAAAAAATAGACCCCAGCCATGAGTTCTTTTTACATGCTATGTCTGCGTGTGAAAACGTATTAAGAACACAAAAAATTGTAGGAAAAACGCAAACACGCTAATAACTCCTATCAAAAACTAATGAAAGTTGCTGGAAAAAATGTCAGTTTTTCACGCATTGCACTTTGATGTGATCTAAGTCTAAGTGATGTGATGAGGTCTAAGTCAATGCATCACAGGAATATGTCTGCTGAAAGGCAAATCAGCCTCACCAATGAAATTAGTAAAAGCTATTTATTTAAGACAAGATAATTAAGATATCGTTGGAAATCTTTATTGTCCTATTTCCAGTTTCTTGCTCAGGGAAGCGCAAGCACAGGAGACATGAATAAAATACATTTGCTATTTCATGGTTCATGACTTAGAGAAATAAAGTCACAAAGGTGAAGTTGTTAAAGTGAATAGTGAGAGAAGAAGTCAGTAGGGGCAGAGTATCTTACATTTATCAGTTTCCATGTAGAGTTTTGAAATTTTCTTTTTTTTTTCCCCTTTCCTTTTGTCATTAGATTGTTGCCTGTGGGTTTCATCATGTTTCAATCTGCAGAAAGAGGAATAAATAAACAACATTACCAGAATCTTCAATGTGTGCACATTTTCTACTAAAATATCCAGAGGCAACTATTAGAAAATACTTAATAAGAAGATTGCTTAGTGTTATTTGTATTACATTATAAAAATGATATGCAATGTATTTATTAATCATTTGAGTCATGCTGGCCTGTTGGTACTCAATCAATCCAGGTGCAAAGAATGTCTATTAAAGGTGCTATCGGAGACATGATCCCCAGAAGGAACTCAAAATAACAAAACAACACAACAACGATTAACAGTACTAACAATAACAGAGGTCACTTAAGACCTAATCATAAAGGTAACTCCACTATGCCAGAGTGGTCAGAGGTGGCCCTCACAATTATTGAATAAATACCAAAAACTAGACGAAGAGAGGGAAATCCATGCCAATAATGAACTTGTAAAATAGAGAAACTTTATTGATAACAAATTAATTCTTCTAAAATGTACTAAAAAATTCCAGGAGAGACAATGCATGAACAACCCAGGTAAGGGTACACAGCTGTACACTCACCGGCCACTTTATTAGGTACACCTGTCCAACTGCTCGTTAACACTTAATTTCTAATCAGCCAATCACATGGCGGCAACTAAGTGCATTTAGGCATGTAGGCATGGTCAAGACAATCTCCTGCAGTTCAAACCAGCATCAGTATGGGGAAGAAAGGTGATTTGAGTGCCTTTGATCGTGGCATTGGTTGTTGGTGCCAGAAGGGCTGGTCTGAGTATTTCAGAAACTGCTGATCTACTGGGATTTTCACGCACAATCATCTCTAGGGTTTACAGAGAATGGTCCCAAAAAGAAAAACATCCAGTGAGCTGCAGTCTGTGGGCGGAAATGCCTTGTTGATGCCAGAGGTCAGAGGAGAATGGGCAGACTGGTTTGAGCTGATAGAAAGGCAACAGTGACTCAAATCACCACCCGTTACAACCAAGGTAGGCAGAAGAGCATCTCTGAACGCACAGTACGTCGAACTTTGAGGCAGATGGGCTACAGCAGCAGAAGACCACACCGGGTGTCACTCCTTTCAGCTAAGAACAGGAAACTGAGGCTACAATTTGCACAAGCTCAAGCTCATATATATATACTGTATATACATAGATAGATAGATAGATATATGGCAATAAATGGCTGGTGGCTGATGTATAATATGTTATATAAATACAAGGACACCAGACTTACAGACATCCCCTAGTTAAAGAGGGACCTCTCTGCCCACTGTGACCTCTGGTGAAGGTCTCTGGATGCTTTACTATAGTCCCCGGCTACAATGATAAGCTGCATGGGTCTGTAATAAAGCGTTATGGACAATCCTTGGTCCAATTACAACAAAAAATGTTGAAACTCCAATTATAACTGCGGCAAAAATATATTTTGCCTGGATCTCCAATTATAAAATATACAGTTTTGACTTACATACAAATTCAACTTAAGAACAAACCTAAGGAACCTATCTTGTACGTAACCTTTATGCATACATACTGGCGCCAATCCTCCCACCCATAACATCATTATAACAAGGAGATCTATCAAAATATAAAAATAATTATCAAATACTGTAAACATGACAACAGAAAAAGTGCCACAGTTTTGCCATGTTGCTACCCATAAAAATTTCCATAAAAAGTAATCAAAATGTTGTAAATAGGAGCAATGAAAATGTAAGCTTTTTCTCCAATAAATGACACATCTTAAGTTTAATAAGTAAGTTTTTGCTATGATTTTATTTAGACAAAGGTATTAAGACAAAGAAAATTGTATACATTTGATATTTCCATGATTGTACTGACCTAAAGAATAAATGTTTTGTATCATTTGGACCATACAGTGAAACCTGTAAAAACAAATCTCATGATAAAATGGTTCAACTGGATTGTTTGTCAATTCTACTGATTTTTTTCCAGCTTCCCTTTACATTGCACAGAATATAAATGAATTACATTTTTTTCTGCACACAACAGGCCCTCATTTGACTCTGTGAATTAAAAAATAATTGAAGGAAGAAAAAAATGAAAATGGAAAAATGGAGAGCACTGTTGCATTAAGAGTATATGGAACACATATGTAAACACAAGTTACCTAATTTGGCTGTGTTTTGGTGGCAACGTACAGATATGTGTGTCATGCTGTTTTGCAGTCTATGTGAGTCTACCCAGTAATTGGGTTGTTGGTTATAGCATTTTCTTTTGGTTTTTCTTAAATACAGTATTGGTGTCTTGTTGGAGACCCTACAATATTTAAGGGCAGGATCTGCCACATTTATCTTTCTAGCTGTGGGTCATGTGCGATTTTTAAGACAGGTTGTCTTGCTAGATGTTGCCTTAGAAAAAAGGTCCCTATCTGTTTTCATATCTCACTTGGTGCTGCCTACCTTGACTTGAATTGTTCACTGCCCATACTTCAGGATTTCCTTAAAGGACACCTGTCACCAAATTAAACTGAAGGAGCTGCACATACTAATAAAAACAGATCCCTAGCCATCTTCCATTTATTCAAACTACAGAAATAGAAAATTGCTATTGATGCTAGAATCAAGAAAAATATCTGAGATACGTGGAATGTGCATAGAGCATTGGAACCAAAAAATAAATTCCATCACACAATAGTCATGTAGAATAAGAAATCAGTATTTATTGTAAACAATCTTAAAAAATACAATGGGGGGGATTTACTAATTGTGCCGCGAGTACGACTGTCAGCGTCGGAGATCAGTCTCCGCAAAGCACATCCCGATGTATTAAAGTGGAGCATGGCTGTTAGTGATTGCTGGGTAGACGGAATTAATCAGTCGTGCGTCAGAAAAATGCAGACAGTAATGAAATGTGCTCCAAAATCTTACATGGACTGCACCTTAATTTTCCTCTCATACCAATTTTTTCCTGGTCTGTCGTACGCCTAAAATTGCACCTAAAAATGCCTACAAAATACACATAAATGTGGAGGATAATCTGGAAATGTTATGCCACGCCCACTTGCGCCCATTTTTTTGTCGCAGATGTGATAATACATGTGCCCCATTATGTTTTATTAGACACCAATACACATGGAAAGATTAACCTGGCACTAAACTATTATAGTTATTGAGCGGATAGGTTGAAATATTTATATATGTATTTATATTTGTATCAATGTGTTTTATTTATTTATATATTTTTTGGGCTATTGGCTTTTTTGTCTTTAAATATGGATTTTATATGAGGTTAAAGATGTCCATTCATCACTATAATACAAAATTAGAGGTTATCCTAATCATATCTTTTATCTGACATGTGGCTCTTTCTTGGTTTTAAACAATGCTGCGGTGGGTCCTAGGAGACTATGTGCACTGAGTGCACATGCGCAGGCGGAGCGGCAAACAGACTGAAGGTGTTGCCAATTGTCTGGTATCTCGTAACCATGGAGTTCTTCCATGCTCGCGAGAACTCGGACGTGTGAGACACGTCCGGTTCTCGGGGTCGGATCCTGTCCCGGTTTGCATGAGTCACAAATTAGTTGCGCTCTTTGATTTAGAATCTGACGAACACCAGGTAGGTATTTTACCATTGGTTTACGATTTGTCTATATTCCACTACCGGGTCAGCCTTACGTCACCCCCAGATGAGGCTTGACAGCTGAAACGTCTGTGGCTCCTTCTTTATGGGTGGGTTTCAGCTGTGCTTTCAGGAGATTTTGATATTAAAATCATGATGTGATATAGTCACTGTGCCTGTAGGATTAGTTAGTATAATATCCTTTTTTCATTCTTATTTACTTGCATCCTATGCATGTTTTACATTCTTCTTGCTGCCCGTGGTTACATTATATTATTATTTCCATTGCTGAGAATATATTGATTTTGTATCATTTTGTAACTTTATCATATGCATTTAGCCCACACCATTTAGTGCCAGGTTACTCTTTCCCTGTGCATTGGTGTCTAATCAAAAATATTGTATTTTTAAGATTGTTTACAATAAATACAGATTTTTTTATACATGATACATGATTATTGTGAGGAGGAAATTTATCTTTTTGGTTCAATAACTCTTCCATTTATTGTACTGTAAAAAGCCTATGATGGGGTGGTCTGCGGATATCTGAGGAGGCAGTGACTGCAGCATCGAACCAGGCAGTCACCACCGGCATCTGGTGTGGGAGTGGCAGTCCGGGGGAGAAGCAGAAGAGAGGGGAGTGCCTGGACCGCCCCCTCATGAATACACCAGACCGCTGGAAGATAGGTCCGTCGGCCATACCTGAGCTTTAGATTATGTTCTGATATAGATAGGTTTTTCACAGTACAATAATTGGAAGAGGGCTATGAATCTGTTTTTATTAGTATGTACAGCTCCTTCGGTTTAATTTGCTGACAGTTGTCCTTTAAAGTAACACAATTATGTTTCTTGACCTGTCTGGATTGGTTGTCACTTAACAAATAAACCAAAAACAAGTTAAGAGTTTGCTCACCAATTGAAACATGTGGTTTACTCTGTGCTGTAGATCCCTCCAGGACTGGAGTTTTTGTGAAGTCATTTGAATAGAACGGGTTGAACCAGCAACAGAAAATATCACAGGTCCAATTTAAAAGTGATACTTCATGCTTTATTGAATTCCATAACTTAACAAAAAACATAAAAACATGCAACCGCTTGCAGATGCCAATATATTTCAAACGCAGAATGGCTTCTTAGTCATGGCTGCTAATAAAATGTTTGAATATGTCTCATATAAATCCCATGTATCGAGATTGAAACACCTGATTAAATTCAGGGATAAAACCTGAAGTGGATTCCTTGTTCACAATATCAAAACTTAAAAGCATTTCAGTTAAAAACTTTCTGTATAGGAAATTTAAAAGATTATCCAACCCATATTAATCTGTCTCTTCATTGAAACTCCTATACCTTAAAACAAACATCTTTTTTACACGTTTTAAGTAATGTAAATACACAATTTCTCATATAGTTATCAACAATATGCATATTAATCATTGCACCAATGTATTACTGTGTTATCAAAGTTCTTAAAGCTTACCACTTTGTCACTAAAACTATTGAATCCTATGAATAGAGCCAATTTATGGTGCAATCGTACAACACATTTTACTCATGTATCAACCAGTTCTATGCATGAATCATCCAATTCCCCATTGTTCGAATAGACCACTATATTGTTAGTGCATGCATGAAACTCACTTCTCCCCTAACTACAGAGAAAAACCCCTCGCATGTGCACATATCAATCAACATCTTCACTATTGACAGAACAATTTACTGCGGGTAAATTGATGTTTGTGTATTTATTGCCATATTTTAACTTAGTGAATACCAGATCGTTTCACATATTAATATTAACTTTCCATACAACAATACTTATCAGTTAGTATACAATAAAATTTGAACTCTTATTCAGAAATGATGTGTGATATCACCATTGTGATTATATTATTTACCTCTATGTTGCTAGACATAACCCCGATCTTGATATTTTGATATTGCTGGGGAAAAGAAGAGAAAGAAGGGGAGGAAAAGAGGATTATATTCATACTCGAACAATTTACATTCCTATCATTCTGCATACGGAGTTCTACTATTGTTTACATTTAGGAACACCATCTACTTGATATTACATATATACAATATTATTTTGTGTGGTATCCTAATAATGAAACATTATTACATTCCTGTAACATAGTCCTTGAGGAAACCTTGAGCCCAGGTGAAATATACAGTATGCCTCTCAATCTCTTAAATTCCTTTCCCTACCTCTTCCCCTTATAGATATCTCTATCTGCTCAATGGCAAAAAATTCCATGTTGGTTGTTTTTCCCTCATGGTGGTCAAAAAATGTCTAGCTGCCCCCTGTCATCCATCTTTTTTAACCTTTCAATAGAACCTCTGGCAGAAATGATCAGAATTCATCCTCAAATTACAGGTATTAGAGTAGGCCCTACTCACCACAAAATTGCATTATTTGCCGACGACAACATATTAATGAACACTAAGCCCGACATCGCTCTCCCCATAATTTTTAACATAATAGAAGAATATGGCAAGGTCTCTTTTTACAAAATGAACACCTCTAAATCACAAGTATTACCCATAGCTATCTCCCATGAACAACTGCATTATCTGAAAAATTATTCCCGCTGGATTGGCAAACAAATTCCATAGCATATCTTGGCATTGAATTGACCTCCCCCACCCACAAGCTCTACGAACATAGCTTCTCTACCCTTTTGCCGATATAGACAAAGAATTAACCACATTTTCCTAAAACATTCTGTCATGGTTTGGCAGAATAGCAACCTATAAAATGTGTATTTTACCGAAATTTCTTTATTTATATAGAACCATTCCCATCCATTTACCTAAATCATTTTTCACTCGCTCATTCCCAAATAAGAAAATTTATCTGGCAGGGCAAACAACCCAGAATTGCTTTTCACACGCTCACTAATCACAGAAATAAAGGAGGTTTGGGGGTACCAAATCTATCCCATTACTACACGGCAGCTCTCACTGACCAATTGACACATTGGTGGATGAATAACTCAGACAAGGCTTGGGTGTCGCTAGAGACATACTTAAATAAAAATTCCCCATTGAAGAACAGACTTATAGCCGGCCTTTGGCAATTTCCCGCCGCATCTAAATATATTTCGGCTATTTCAGTCTCAGACTGGGCCTGGAGGACGACACTAACAGCCTCTAACCACGACACAAAACCCTACTTGCTTAGCGACATCCCTATTTCCTTTCTTGGAACCCACATCCCAGACCTCAAGTTAACCTCTTGGAAGGCGGCTGGTATAACTTCAATTCAAGACCTAGTTATCGATAAGAAACCTCTAACATTCGCAACATTAGGGGACACGTTTAACCTCCTAGGAGAAGAATTTCTCACTATTCACAAAGTAAGAGAATTTTTCCCTCCACTTCCCCGACATGTTGGAGGGGATGTGGAGCTAAGGGCACCACTTTACACATATTATGGGATTGTCCAGTTATTGCTTCCCTGTGGCGTAAAATCTCTGAGACTGTTAGCAAATTGATTGAATACCAATTCCAACCCAGCTAGCTCTTTTATTGATGGACATAGAGTCTCTGAAATTATCCCACAGAATAGTAGTTGCACATTTATTAATGGCGACAAAAATGGTCATTACTAGATACTGGAAGAATCTGAACCCACCTCCAATTCGTGTGATTATCACCCTAATCAACTCCACCTGTAGATTTGAAAAGATCCTAGTGTTACAACTAAATAAATATAAAAAATATGTAGAAGCATGGCAAATCTGGTTATCTAGCTCCTTAAGCACCACCTACCTGTAAGTGATACCTGGGCACCACATGAGACCAAACTTTGAACCTATAGGTCACTCTGTATAAATGTTTCTCCTTTTGTTAAGATTTACGTTCTGAAGTTGTGGTATAATTTTGTATCTGCTTAAATTTACTTCACAAAAGGCTGTATCTTCTACAACTTAAGAACCCGCGTACCAAGGGGACTCTCACACCCTACTACTGCTAAAGCCCCCTTGCTAAGCTGGACAATACGTACTCCTCTCATGGATCTCCCAGCCTTAGATTGTGGTTCAGATCTAACATTCTACTATATGATATGCTGTGTACAATAGCGACTATCCATTGTTATCCAGCAAGTTGTACCAATTTCATATCTGTCATTGTATCTTGTTTAACTCAATAAAAAATGTTTTAAAAAAAATGTCTAGCAAAATTTGGAACTGTCTTTTTATTCTTTCTTTTTTTTTTTCAAATGTCTGATGGCACTCCTTAAATACATTTTGCTACATGTCTTTAAATTAATAATATGTACAACATTTGTGCTGTTACAATGCATTATTTATATATTATTTATATTAAAAGTATGAGAATTAGTAGCATCCTTAAATGTTTTGTAACTCTTACATATTGACAGGTTTTACATGAATGTATACCACACCAAAACAAACCTTTGCAATTTAACCATGACTTTCTGTTGTTCTTCATAGTGAGAAGACTAGGGGAAAAAGTATTTCCAATTGTAGTTGAATACCTAGAAACAATGTTATATCCTTCCTTAAAAGGATATTCCTATGAAGACAAGATTCTTAAATATACTCAGGATAACAAAATAACACATTCTGTAATTCAATTTTATTAACAAAAATACAGCATTTCACAGATATAAGTCCAACCTGTCTCTATCAGTGCTGGTATATACAAATTTGGTTGCCCCTAGACCCAAACCTTTATCTCTTAATTTAAGGGTTACGTAGAAATCTTTCTTTTCTCTTTGATGCTGCGCTGAGCTTCTCTCTCCCTCTAGTCTCCACCCTTGCATTCCAGGATGAGCTCACAAAGACTCACACTCACTTCCTACCGGCTTGTGAAGAGAGTAAAGCTACAGACAGATAAGATCTTTATCTGGTGGAGGCACAGCAGATCTCACAATATGTGTTATAGGTGAGATATAGCAGAGCTGTGTATGTTATGGCTGCCATAGTAGTCATGTGTAATATGCATCTAATGGATCTCATCATCTCTCATCTTTGATCTGTCTCAGATACTAATAGAATGTTCAGAAGCTAAACGAAAGTGTATATAAACCTGTACCCTGATAATCTAAGCACATTGTCAGCACACAGAATCTCATAGCACACATGAAGTAGCTACTTAGATAGCCCACACATTGGAATTTTACGCTGACCATCACTGAGTGATAGGAGCTAAAACAGCAATAAAACTAAGTAACTGAGTAAAATAGTATAGTAAGAGGTTAAAAAATAAATTAAGTTTATTGTGTAAACTTCACTAGGGAATTATAATTTGAGAATTTTCTTTCATGGGCAAACCCATTTAAGGATTTCCCCCCAACTTCTCATCCTCAAAGAGCATAGGAAGATGTTTCTGTATTAGACTCATTGTCATTTTTTCCACATTTATGATACCTTTATTTTGGTAAGAATGTAATTTTTGTTCTTCCTATGAAGTTCTTTTTTAGCCCTTTCTAACATCCAATCAGAAAAAAACCTATTTTAATCTATATCTGATTTATTTGGCTTCCAGTTGAAGGTCTTGTGTTGAGTAATTTCTTTTATCTCATTAATTCTCCAACTGGAATAGAACAACTTGTATGTTTTGGGTGTAAACTTTTAGCATGTAAAATAGTATTTCCTGCTATACTTTTTCTATGTTTAACTGTTCTAATGTAAGCACAGTCACATCCCCAGGCTCATCCCCAGACCATACAAAAGTATGTCATTGATGTACCTGCCATACCAGAAGGTGTCTCCCCTAAATGGATTATCCACTGTATAGATTGTAAGTTCCTCCCACCAAACCATGACAAGATTGGCCAGGCATTGTGAAAATTTTGACCTTATAGATGCACCTGATATTAGTAGTTAATACAAATTCCCAGTGAAAAAGAAAAAAATATGTATATACCTTGGTCTAAAGATTTTACTTGGTTCACCTGTATACCTCCATTCCCCATCAGATGTGGAAATGTTGAGACCTCTTTAAACCAAATCTCAGCTGTAACTATGAGGGCAAAGTTTTCACCATCCCTGGCCAATCTAGTCATGACATGGTGGGGGGAATTACGATCTATACAGTACATAATCCATTCAAGGAGGAGATTTTCTGGAATGGCAGGTTCATTAACAACATACACTTAATTTAATTACAGTAAAACGGTTACATGCTAAAAGTTCACACCCAAAACATACAATCCTTCTATTCCAGTTGGCGAATTAACAAGATTCATAGTAAAGATGTTGCTTGATATGTGCACATGCAGGGGTTTTTTCTCCACAGTTTGGGGAGAAGTGAGTTCCATGCATGCACTAACAATAGAGTAGTTGATTCAAACAATGGGGAATTGGAAGATGCATGTGTAGAACTGGATGACGTATTTATAGAATGTGTTGTACAATCGCACCATAAGTTTATTGACGAAGTGGTATATTTTTAGAATCTTGATAACACAGTAGTAGATCACGGTAGTGGATCCATGGTATTTATATGAAACATGTTCAAACATTTTGTCAGCAGCCATGACCAAGGACGCATTATGAAATTGAAATGTGTTGGCATCTGCAAGATGTTGCAAGTTCTATGATTTTGTTAAGCAATGGAATTCAATGAAGCATGAATTATTACTTTTAAATTGGACTTATGATATTTCCTGTTGCTGGATCAACCCTTTCTATTTAAGTAAAAAAACTGGTCTAAAATCACCAAAATCTGGGTACTAGCATTGAAAGTTAAAAATCAATCCCAAAGTCAAATCTGTTCAGCAATACAATAGATCCAAACCCGATACTGTATATAACAAACACTGTGTTAAGAATAATGTAGGCCCTGATGGGGAGATACATTACAGCAATACAAAGAAAAAAAGAAAATGGCGTATGTACCATCCTTTAGGACATTTACAAGTCAATGATATATCAATTTGTGTCAGTGTTGCTTTAATAAATGTACTAGACTCTTTCAGATTCATTTATGTTTTTAATTTGTTCCCCCAAAAGAATAAATGGGAACCAATTATAAATTCAATCACAACAATATCCTGTAGTGTGCTGAAAAATGTAAGAACATGGTACATACCAATATGTTCTAAGGTTATTCTTTGCTTTAAGCAATTTTTTCTAATATTTAGCTTTTGTGACTCTAAGTGTTCTTTTAAAAGCTCAATAACAGCCTCTCTTGGTAAAATTATTCAAGTTTAAGATGTTGCATTCAGCTAAACGGCAAAACACGTTTTCCTTGTAATTGACTAAATCGCAGAGGACTTAAAGTGATAAACCATTTTGTATAAATCAAGTGCAGGAAAGTTCTGTTTTATAGCCCATTTTAAAGTGTTCTAACTTTTTAATGAAATCAGCAGTTTGGGAAAACTCTTACCAACTCAATTGCAAAACCATAATTCAATTATGGTTGCTATCTACCAAAATGAAATCTCATAGACCTAGAGCCCTAACCTAGGCTCTTAGCCTTAACCTATTAATCTATGGATCAATCGTTATGACACAGTAAAATTATGCTACATCCAGGCATTGCCACAAGAAAGAATATTGAGGTACATACCATGTATGATATCATGAGATCACCATGGAAATTGTAGCTGTAGCTTTCATTCATATTATGACAATTACATGAATTACATCAAAATCAGTGGTTCTTAACCTTGTTTGAGGTGACAAACCCTCCGGTTTCATATGCACATTCACCAAACCCTTCTTTTGTGATAAATCAAATATGTGTGTGTCTTGACCTCCGTGGCGGAGGCTACGCCGAACCCCAGAGACCAACTCACCGAATCCCTAGGGTTTGATAGAACCACAGGTTAAGAACCACTGATCAAAATAGACATATTATATGAAGTAATACATTATGGTTAGGATAAACATGTGGACACTATAGAAGGCAATATTATGGAAAGACAATAATTTATATAGGATTACTGTGGCTTGTATCATTAGGTGGACAATGTAATTTGCACTCATAAAAGTTGACTGGCCCCAGTAAATCTGCACTCTTTTACTGTCACTAAAATATGTACTTGTCTGTGCCCTGGCTGAAAGTCTAGGCCATACGACCATGGACCACCGCAGTGTACTAAGCAGTCCGTAGCAAATACCAATACAAAGTCAAGTTAAAAGAAAGTCCTATAGCTCAAATCTGTTTTGGTTCAAAACTAGTTGACTTCTAGACCACTGGCAGTGTACTGGGCAGTCCATAGCAAATACCATTACCCAATACAAAGTCAAGTTAAAAAATTCCTATAGCTCAAATCTGTTTTGGTTTAAAACCAGTTGACTTCTAGTTGTCTCGAGATCAATTTAGTATCTTGACTTGCTCGCTGAACCCTTAAAGAAACCTTGAAATACACAAAGCACCTAAGAGCACAGCATATGTTTGTGACATAATGTCACAAAATAATTTTGTCTTTAAAAACTGGTATTTTATAAAACACATATTTGTGTATGTCAACCACGAGGAAAAGTCATGGAAAACACATATTTTGGAAATACCTTGTATTGTAATCTTGTATATAAGATAAGACATTTCGGACCAACATAGGCCTTTGTCAAACACAGATAGCATGCAGTAAATCAGAATAATGGCTAGGAAGTCGGCCCCAAGTATAGACACAGCGTGTCTGGGGAACACGTGAAGGAGTGTTTCTTACTTTGTCCTCTTTAAAGAGTAACTGTCATTTCAAATCCTTCTGTAAATGATAGCAAAAAACTTTGTAATCAGAGGAAAATGCATCACTATATTTTTTTATCAGTCCTCTCCTGCCTGTTAAAACGGTCAGCTCTATCTTCAGTAAATTGTTGCAAATATGTCTATGGAGGAAAATGAGCAAGTTTATAGCAAAATGAGCAGTTTAGATATGGTTAAGGCTGTGGTGAGATAATCCTTTCTGCTATAAGAGGTATGTGCCTTACTTCTTCTCACTCATCTACTCCTAACTGAAGATGTATCTAAGCAGTTTTGCAGATAGGAAATGGATGATAACATCCACTGGGGGTATTGTCTTTTTGATAATTTATCAAATAGTTTTGTTAAAAGACAATGGAATTCAATCAGCATGACTTATCACTTTTAAATTGGGACTGGTGATATTTCCGTGCTGATCACCCTGTTCTATTTAAGTAAGAAAACTGGTCTAAGACCCCCAAATCTGGGTACTATCATGAAAGTTAAAACTATCCCAAGTCAATCTGTTCACCATACAATAGATCCAAAACCCGATCGTAGATACCAATACTGTGTTAGAATAATGTTGGCCCTGATGGAGATACATTACAGCAGGTACAAAGACCAAAAGAAAATGGTCGTAGTTACCATCCTTTAGGACCTTGTACAAGTCATGATTATCAATTTGGGTCAGTGTTTGCTTTAATCAATGTCCGAGACTCTATCGATTCATTTATGTTTTTAATTGTTTTCCCCAAAAGAAATAACTGGGAACCAATTATCAAGTTTCACGCACCACAATATCTAGTGTGCTGAAATTTAAGAACATGGTACATACCATAATGTTCTAGAGGGTTAGTCTTTGCTTAGCAATTTTTCTAATATGTAGCTTTGTGACTCTAGTGTTCTTGTAAAAGCTCAATAACACCTCTCTTGTAAAGTAGTCAAGTTAAGATTGTGCATTCACTAAACGGCAAAACACGGTTTCCTTGTAATGACGAAATCGCAGAGTACTTAAAGTGAGACGCAGGTTGTATGAGATCAGAATGCCGGAAAGTTGTCGGTTTAATAGCCCATTTAAAAGTGTTCTACTTTTTAATGAGTCTCAGTTTGGGAAACTCTTACCAACTCAATTGCAAAACCATAATTCATGATGTTGCTAATCGACCAAAATAAATCTTCCTAGACCTAGAGCCTAGCCCGGCTCTTAGCCTGAACTATTAACTAGGGATCAAGCGTTATAAACACAGTAAAATAGCTACATCCAGGCATTGCACAAGAAGAAGATTGAGGTACATACATGTATGATAGCTGAGATCACCATGGAAATTGAGCCTTAGCGTCCAGGCATAGGCTGACATTAAGCATAAATGACATCATCAAAATCCTGGTTCTGAACCCCTTGTTTGGGTGACAAACCCCCGTGTTGCATATGCACATTCACCAAACCCTTCTGTGTGATAATCAAAGTATGTGTGGCGGACCTCCGTGGCGGAGGCTACGCCGAACCCCAGAGACCACTCACCGAAGCCCTAGGTTGGATAGAACCACAAGGGGTCAGAACCACGATCAAATATACATATTAGTGAAGTAATACATGATGGTTAGGATAAACATGTGGACACTAAAGGCAAGATTATGACAAGACAAGCATTTATTAGGGATTACTGTGGCTTGGATCTTAGGGTGACAAGGTATTTGCACGCATAAAAGTTGACTGGGCCCAGTAAATCGCCAAACTCTTTACTGTCACTAAATATTACTTGTCTGTGCCCGGCGAAAGTCTAGGCCATAACACCATGACCGACCAACCGCAGGTACTAGCCCGTACAAATACCAATAAAAGTCAAGTTAAAGAACGTCCGATAGCTCCAATCTGTTTTTGGTTCAAAACCATTTGAACTTCTAGACCCCGGCATGGACTGGGCAGTCCAGGCAAATAACCATGACCCAGTACAAAGTTCATTAAAAATTCCTATACGTCAATCTGTTTTGGTTTTTAAACATTGACTTTCTAGTTGGTCGCATATCAGTTTAGTAGCGTGACTTGCTCCGAAACCCTTAAAGAAACCGTGAAAAACAAAGCACGAGAGCACAGCAGATTGGGGGACAGAAGGCACAAATAATTTGTCTGTAAAAAAACGTAATTTTACTAACACGATTTGTGTATGTCACCACGAGGAAAAGTCATGGAAAAACACATATGTTGGAACTACCGGGTAGGAGAAGCGGGGTATAAGATAAGACTGTTTGGAGCAACATAGGCCTTGCCACACACAGAGCGCACTGCAGGAAAGCAAAGAAGGGCTAGGAAGCGCCCCAAGTATAGACACAGAGGGGGCTGGGAACACGGAGGGTGTTCTACTTGGTCTGCTGTAAAACCCCGGAAACCCCTTCCCGACATGTGCGTAAAATCCTCATGGTGGGAGGTGCGGTCCCCAGCAAAAAATGCAGTAGGATTACGTCATGCGGCTGCGCCGGCTCCTGACGAGCCGGCGCCAGGAAGGCGGCAGGTTTCGGCCTATAGATGTAATAGCCGACCCTCCTCGAACACCGCCTGAATTCCTCCGATCGGCGGGTGGGAACCCCTAACACGCCGCGGTCCGCGCTGACCGCGGCGTGTCAGAGGCATTTAAATGCAAAGCTGAAGGGGAATCGGACCCCCCCGCGGCGCGTACCGGGGGGGTCCCCGCCGCTCCGATCGAGCCCCGACTGCCGGGGCCCGGCGGCGAGATCTTCTGGCCGGACCCGGCTGTAACCCTGGGCATACTTCTGTAGTGCCCTGTGTAACCTGTAAAATAACGTGAACAAAGTATCAGAAGGATCACTGTTCAAGCGTAGAGTCAGGACCTGTAACAAAAGTTTAAACGAAGAAAGGTATGGGAAAAAATAAAAATAAAGAAGAAAAGAAGGGAAAGCCCCCAAACACCACATTGCCCTATTACCCAAGTAAGAAAGTATAAATACACGAATCACAAAAAACCCCACGTATTGTAGCGCCCGCGTCCGACCAAGGTACCATACTCCTAATCATAATTGGAACCCGCGCGTTGACCTGGTAAAAAACACCCCCAAAACGTGCCAAAAATTAAACGATTTGATTTCAAATTGGCTTTACAAGAATGTTCTAAAAAGTGATCCGAAAAAGTTACAAGCGCCAAAAATAGACCACTGGAAAGAACCACTGATGCACGCAAAAAAATATGCTCACAACCAGCTCCTCAACCAAAAATACGAGAGTTATGCGCTAAAGATGGCAATACGAAAAACAAAGTCAATTTGGTGCGATTCGAGTTTGCCGGCAATAAAATTGGACAAGATAATAAAACGATTAATGAGGGAATCACCGGAATCGTAGTGAGCTAAATAAAAGAGAAGAGATTATTGTTTAGGCTACAACAGCGAACCCCCCTCAAAAGGCTAAAAGCCCAAACAAGATTGATGAGTGGAGTTGCCTCCCACGAAAAAAGTGAGAAAAATTGCGTCATAAGCCTAAACACCCTCTAAAATAAAGTTTTTTGTTGACAGTGCATCGCGTCTCGCAAACAGCAGCCCGTAGGGGTCGAAATTGCTGAAAAGAAAGATTGATAGCCTAAGCCCAACGCGCGTTGTAGAGAAACGGCGGCGGTAGTGACTTGCCAACACGGTTCAGACACAGTGAGCGGGGCAGATGGCGGGAGCTGATCCTAACACAAGCCATCCCAGCCTGCCCCATGGACCAGATGGTTATTCCTCCCTCCCCCCACACACACCCCCAGTTTATTATCGCGGGCTTATTGGCTCTCATTCAACGAGCCAATAGCATCAGATTACTAGACTTCAGTAATCCGATCACGACCCTTCTGCTTGTAGACAGGTGATCGGGGCAAGTGGCGGCTTGTCCTGACACCACGAATTGTGCCTTTTGGTTCAGAGGGGTTTGGTTGCCCCTCTGTCATGTTTGCCCTATGGTCTGGGTCGATTTTGGTCCAGCTAAAAGCACAAGTTCGTCACAATGGCAGCGCTGGTGAATAAGAGGCAACACTTGGCGATCATTTCCCTTCAACACGAATATGGTACAAAAGCGCTGGCCGTGTACACTTGGTACAGATTATGGTGTACAACTCGGACGGGCGGTTCCAAGGTGCAGGTCCTGCCGTATCATTCTCCTGTCAAGAGGAGTATGCAGGACACTAATTGGGACAGAAGGACGGGCCCCTGTACCTCTGGTTTAGATGTTCCTGTTTTTTGTCAGGGCAAGATTTTCCACGGAAAGTGCTGCTGCTTCAAGGAAGGACTCAATCAAGTCTGGTCCAAAGAGGAGTTGATGGAACACTATATACTAAGGATGGACACTATATCTAAGGATGACACTAACTACGTAAGAACCTGCGACAACTCCAAGTTTGAACAAGTTTATATGGTCCCCTGTTTATTCTACCTCCTTCTAACGCACACAGTCAAATTCACGCCCACCTGTTGTGATTCAGTACATGAAATAATTGACACTGGTAGGTCACGTTGCGTCTCCCTAGACCCCTCCACATTAGTTCATAAGGGGCTCCACAGAACGGGCGACTGAACGTTCCTGAAATAATTGCAATTTCCATCTTGGACTCCATCGCACAATCGTATTTTGGAAACCAACCCCAAACCTGTATGTTCAATGCGCATTTCACCACGTGATTACACTACAACCACATATTACAAACACCACCTTGTAAATTCCCCAAGGGTATCATTCAACAATTAGGGTCACTTTTCGGTTTTCCTCCTGCTTTGGTACCACTACGGCCTCTCCAAATGGTGTCCTGACACATGTAAGGGTTCTTGCAAATTTGGCCGCTAAAAGACAAACACCCCGCTTTTCCTCTACTGTGCGCCCATACAGCATTTTAGTTATGCACATGTGGGTACTTCTACACTCGGGAGAAATGGTTTACAACCTTTTCGGGGTTATTTATTATTTATCCCGGGGTGGGCGTACCTAAATTAGGGGTAAAGTGACATTTTAGGAAAATTTTCACCTCTTTATGTTTAGGCCTAATGGGATCATTCACCTGTAGGGGCAAATACGAGATTCCCCAGTGGCAAATTGCTCTAAAGGGGGTTGTTCAAAATTAGGTCACTTTTTGGATTCTTATCTGTTTTATAACCACTATGGCTCTCCAATGCATGTCAAACAGTTCTGTCAAATTTGGGCTTCTAAAGACAAACCTTCCCCCTTTCCTTTACTGTGCGCCCATACAACAATTTATCTCACATGTGGGGTAGCTTCTACACTCAAGAATAGGTTTACACATTTTGGGGGGTTATACCTTTTTTATCCCTTGTGGCTACAAAACTTGAGGGTAACCAAATGACCTTTATAAGAATGTTCACCTTTGTCCGATTTCAGCCCAATTACATCAAACACCTATGGACAAATACTCATATTACACCTTACTAAATTTCTCTAAGGGTGCTTCCAAAATGGTGTCACTTGTGGGGGTTCCCCGCTCTTTTTGGTACCACTACGGCTCTCTACCAATGCCTCCTGACACATTAGAGGATGTTTGTCACATCTTTTGGCTTTAAAAGGCCAACGCCCCTCTTTCCTTCTGAGCTTCACTGCGTACCCCTACCACATTTTATTTGCAGGTGTGGGGGCAATTTTATACCGGGAGAAATGGCGAGTAACACATTTTTTTGGGTTTTTTCACGTTAAGCCTTATATACAAAATTAGCCGTATAAAGTGACTTGTTTGGGAAAATGTCCATCGTTCCTTTTAGGACCTACTTGAAGCAACACCTTGGGGGGAAATACACATATTACCCCTTGCTAAATTCTCCACAGGGTGCCCTTTCCAAAATTTGGTGACACTTGTTGGGGTTTCCCCTTCTGTTTTGGGTACCCGAGGGCTCTCCAAGGCTCCTGACACATGTAAGGAGGTGTTGTCAAATCTGCTTCTAAAAGGCCAAAGCTCCCCTTCCCTTCGGACCCTACCGTGTACCCATACAACCCTTTATATGCAAAAATGGTGCGTTTCTGTCGTAGGAAATAGTTTTAAACACCATTTATGGAGTTTTGTTTCATCTTTGATTCCGGTGGCTTACAACAAATTGGGTAACGGGACTTGTGAGAACATTGTCACCCTTGTTCCCTTTGTGGGGCCGAAGTGAAGCACCCCTGATGTTGGGCAAAAGACACAAATTACAACCTTGCTAAAACTCGCCAAGGGTGGACGTTCCAGAAGGGGGGCGCCTTGTGGGGGCTTCCCGGGTGGGGTACCATGATGGCGCTCCATGCAATCCTGACACAGAAACTTTTTCAGCCAGAGGGGCCCTGCAAAACGAAACACACGCTCTTCTTTCCATGCCCAAGTCCCCCCGTGCCCGTACAGAAGGGACGTGAACCGAAAATGGGCAGTGGCATGCTCAGGAGGAATTGATTGCCTTAAACAAGGGTAAAATGCAGTTTTTCCTTTTTAACCCATTGTGAAGGTGCAATTTGAGTTTCAATGAATCTAAGGTAAGATAAAAGTACATGTCTGTAATTTCACTTTCACAGAACTTATCTTCACCCCATGAAACGCTCAAAGGTTAACACATTTCCCAAAGGTTGTTTGGAATTTTTGAGGGGTCTAGTTTCTTAAAATGTGTCCATTTGGTGGGGGTTTTCTATCATGTAGGCCCATTATAAATTCACTTCTAACTAACTGAACCCTCCAAAAGTAGGTTTTTGATTATTGCGTGAAAATCATAAAGCTTGCACCTAAAGTATACCTCCTAACATCCTAAAAAAGTGAAGATGTGAAAAATGATGCAGTTAAAGCATACATATGGGAAAAGTTAGTTAGCCAGTTTATTTTAGTGATATTACTACTTTCCCCAAAGTATAAATTTTGAATTTTGAAACATTGTTTTCTTTCAAAATTTTTTGCAAATTCCATTTATTTCATCATAATATAACCAACATTTGATTAACTTTCTCGACCACATGAAGTACATGTTGTCACGAAAAACAATCTCAAATCAACTGGATATGTTAAGTGTTTCCAAAGGTATAACCACTTAAATAACACATGTCAGAGTTTAAAAAATGGGACCGGTGTCGGATGTGAAAATGGCTTCAGCGTAAGGGGTTAAAGAGGTACTGCCTTCAAATACATCCTTCTTGTAATAAATAGCAACAAACGTTGTAACAGAGGAACATGTATACTTAATTTTTTATCATGCCTCTCCGCCTGTTAAAATGGTCAGCTCTACTTCATGAATTTTGCACATAGTCTATGTAGGAAAAGAGCTAATTTTATATCAAAATGACAGTGTAGAGATTGTTAAGTTGTGTGAGATACTCCCTTTCTGCTATAATAGGTATGGGCCTTACCTCTTCGCAAGCTCAGCTACTCCTAAGCTGAATATGTCTCTAAGCAGTTTTGCAGATAGGAAATGGATGATATGCACTTGTAAAAGTGCCCCCAGTACATGAACACTCTACCTAGCACTGTCCGTGCCTCAGCTGAAATTTTGGCCTTACCATACTGTAAACTGTAGGCAGTTGCTTGGCAGTGAATTCCAAGTACCATTATCCAATATAAAGTCAAGTTAGAAAAAAGTTCTGTAGATCTAATGTGATTTATGCTAGTTGACTAAATGAAGATGAATCTAAGTTGAAGAAGAATCTAGCTTTGCAGGCAGGGTGATACTGATAACAAAGTTCATCACATGTTTTAACCATTACCGATTTAGACCTTTGAACTATTCATTATAAAAATATTTCATACAACAGTTACCTATTGATGACAGATTTGAGAGGTGCTATTCTAAGTACTTCACATATAAAGCAGGACAAATGTCAAGTGTGTGTGTGTGTGTGTGTACACATGATACACCCCAAACAAAAATGGGGGGGTGAAGAGATAAAAAATAAAATAGATTTTCCTGTATATAAAATAATGTGAATTCTTCCTTGGAAAACAGCTGTGAAATGTTTGACTCCATTACAGAGTAAAATCATGTATTTTAATATAAATTACTAAAGCCCTATTACCAGTTACAAACTGATAGACAATTAAAATGTTCTTATTCACATCTCTTAGCTGCAAAGTAAAATTGTATCACAACAGCAGCAGTGGATTTGCTAAGATTGACAGTAGCAAGAAGAAACGTATGCCTTGCAGACATTGCAGCAGATGGATTTAATTAGTGTCAGCAAGGTAACTGATAACACAGCGGTACAACACTTTTCAAGAATGTAAAAAAGAGTTGTGATGTATGTGGATTCTTCATGAAGTAACAGTAGTAGGCTAAATGGCAAAATAAAAGTATCTCTTACTTGCCACATTCAAAGCTGCATCTTTGATGTAATGACACATACTGTAGGGAGAGATTTGGTCACTTACCCTTATGTGAAAAAGTGGAAAAATCAATATAGGGCTTCATTCATAGCTCATTTTTTCCTCAGTTGTAAAGACAATTCTAATTATGTGGGATACGATCTCAGGTTTGGCTCCTCCTAAAAACGAGAGAAAGAACATCGGCAGGATCCAGTGTTTCAGGTATTTGCTGACTGTCTATATTTGGACAGTTAAATCACTGGGGAAACACCCACAGTACACTTTCAGTCATACAGTCATTTTCCCAGCGATTGTCGTTCCCCATGATGTCATTGCAGAGTGCCAAGTGTCGGGTACACACACATAGCTGGCACCCAAAAACGAAGGCAGCACCTCCAATAGATTCACTTTATTGAGAGTAATGTCTTCTTTTTTGTATTATCTAGGTGTCCATGCAAACTATGAAGGCAATTTTATATGTAGAATATCTTCCTAAAGGTATAATTCAGTGACTTCTGATTGAGTTTACTTCTTTGGTGATGGTGCTTTTATAATGTCCATCAATGCAGTGGCATTTGAGAAAATGAGGATTCATAATAGATGCGTCTATGAGGTGCACCCTCTCTTGCCCATTTTCACCCTGCTCCACCTGTGAAATGGGACAAGAGAGGGGGCATTTGACTTCTTGGTTATGTCCAGAGGACACTGAGGTGTATATTTGCATTAACCCCTACGGGACTTTAGGGCGCGGCCCCATTTTCCAAATCTGCCCTGTGTCACTATAAGTGGTTATAGCTTTGGAACGCTATGAGATTTGTAGGGGATCTTGAGATTGTTTTCTTGGGACACATTGTACTTCAAATTAGTTTCAAAATTTGGATAATGGGGCTCATTTACTAAGGGTCCTGGGGCTGCAATTCCATCAGGTTTTCCAGAATATTTCCGATTTGCGCCGTTTTGCGCCAAATTGCCCTGACTTGCGCCGGCTTTCATGCAACAGAAATTGGGGGGGGGGGGGGCGTGCCGTTGGACAACCTAACGGATTTAAAAAACGATTTATGTCGCAAGATGCAGATAGTCGTAGCACTCAAATAAATCCATGACTTACATGTTTTTTCCACATATTTTACTAGAATGTTATGAGGCTCAGAATTTAGGTACCATTTTTTAAATTTTTTTGTAAAATCACCAAAACCTGTATTTAGATGGACCTGCTCAACTGTTAATTGACTTTAATTGCCTAAATAATAGCTAAACTTGTAAATTACCCCGTTATGGAAATTACACCCCCCAATGTATGTAAAAACACTTTTAAGAAGTTTGTTAACCTTTTAGGTGTTTTATAAGGGTTAAAACAAAATGGAGGTGCAGTCTACAAATTGTAATATTTTTTCACAATACCCTCATTTTGGGTGGAAAATTAAACATTTGCAATGGATTAAATGAAAAAAGGCTCCACAAAGTTTGATACCCAATTTCTCTCGAGTACACTGATACCCCATATGTGGTGGTAACCTGCTGTATGGGCGCAATCCCGGGCATAGAAGGGAAGGTGGCGCCATCCAGAGCAGATTTGCATTGTCACATTGTACAGGCTATAATTTTTTTTCTTTTTTTATTGTGGACCTATAGGGGCTTATTTCTTTTGCCACATGAGATGCACTTTTCTGGTACATAATTTTGGGGCATCTATAGCTAATTGGTGGCGGAGAAAATGAAAATCATAAATTTTTAGGAACATTTTTTTGTGGTTTTTTTCTTTGCCGTTTACCATACCGTAAAAATAGTATATTATTTTGTTTCAGGACCTTTGAAGGACCTTCATATGTCTTGTATTGGCTCTTGTGTACATGTGCAACACCCCTGCCAATGCATAGGCAGGCTGGTAGTAGCGAATAGCGCCCTCATCAGGTTAGGAACTGACAGGGGGAGTCATGAACCCTCTATGAAGGTTCTAGAACCTGGTCCTTAAGTAATAGCAGCTGTAGGTCCTGCCTGAACAGGCAATAGTTAAAGGGGTGGGAGATATTAACCAATCAGCTGTATTGTAAACTGGATTGTGATTGGAGAGGTAGTGAATTGAGTTCAACATGCAGGAGGGGCCACGGGGGCACTGGGGTCACCTAGATTCTGGACCCTGAGGAGCACCTCTACCACAGCCATCCTGCAGAGGACTTCTGGGTGGAGCCTCCCGTTTCTTCCCGAGCTGCAACTCCCCAGGCAGTGACCCCCGTGAGTGCTCCATCCACTGTAATTGTCAGTGGGAGTCCCCCGGCCGTCTCTCCCTCCGCAAGTGTGAACGGATCCCAAGGGTCTTCCGTGGCGGAAGATGGTCCGGCGGATGAGCCCCCTCCGGCGCTGCCGCAGGCTCCCATTTGCTTGTTCCTAGACTTGACTATGGTCTCAGGCCTTGCCGAACAACCGGCTGGAGAAGCCGACACCCCAGAGGCCAGGAGACGTCAGGAGACCAGTGAGGATGCCGAGGAACCTGCTGTTCCTGAAACTGCCACCGGGTGTCCCCAGCCAGCTGCAGTCTCACCATGGGATCCAGAACTGGACACGGATCCCGTATGCTTTCTGGACCCTGACTGTGAGAAATCCCCTAATGGGCTGAAGCCAACAATCAGGAACTTTGCTGCATTGTGCATATACTTTCCTGGGACTGCCCCTTATTTATTCAAAAGTCAGAAACTTTCCTGGACCTTCCCCCAGTTGTGCTATGATTGTTTGCTATCCTTTTACCTGCATCAAGGACTGTGCCCAGAGGATGGACTCTACCTGCAAGAGCTCTGAGCGGCTTATGGTCGGTTACTCTAAGGAAGAAGTTTCTTATATTTCCCCTAATGCCTTTCTTTCTATGAAATGGACACTCTCTTTGCATTGCGTGCCTTTTCTCCCACAGGAAAATGGACATTGCTATTTCTCTACCCAAAGTAGCTTTGCTGCTTCTAGTAACTTTATGTAACGCTTTAAGCTGAGTGCCCCTTGGGCTGTCTGAGCCAATGTGATTGTTATATTTGCACAACTATGGTGTTTACACAAAAAGAATGCACCTGATTGATTATGGGCAGGCAAAACAGCCGCAATCAGGTAATAAACATACACCAAAAAGTTTGGACATGAGTGACGTACCACCCAAAACGAGAAATTTAATTGCAACAAAGAATACTTTATTATGTGCAAAAATACATTAACAGTAGATACAATTACTGGACAAGCAACGACACATGTAAATGTGATTACTATAACAGTAACAAATACCATACCAAATGCTGACCAGGGGCAATCCTCTGGTCAGCATTTGGTATGGTATTTGTTACTGTTTTGGTCATCACATTTACATGTGTCATTGTTTACTGCCTTGTTACCATGCACTATAGTGCATAGGCTCGTCACAAACAACTCTCATGACTGTTTCACCTACCTCGAGGCTATTTGTTTAGCGATTCATTGTACCATGCAGAGTTTTTAATTTTTGTTGCTTTTCCAGTAATTGTATCTTCTGTTAATGTATTTTTGCACATAATAAAGTATTCTTTGTTGCAATTAAATTTCTCGTTTTGGGTGGTACGTCACTCATGTCCAAACTTTTTGGTGTACATACCATAAAAATAGTATATTATTTTTATTCTATGGGTCGCCATGAATACGAAAATGCCTCATTTATATAGATTTTTTTCCCCATTTTTACTGAATAAAAGGTAATTTGGCAAAAATGTTAATTTTAGCATCACCGTCTTTCATATGCATAACTTTTTTATTTTTCGCCTGCTTAAGGGCTTATTTTTTTTTTTGCGAGAAGGATTGTTCTTTTTAGTGTTCTTATTTTAGAGTGCATAACATTTTTAAATCAAGCATTTTTTATTGGGTATTAATTAAAAATTAATTTAAATTTTTTTTTACGGGGTTCATTTTGCAGATCTAATAACGATTCTGTTTTATTATGCAGATTCTTACAGATGCAGCCATACCAAATATGTGGGGGTTTTGTGTATTTTATTCAATTGTACTGAATTGAAACTAATTTGGAGAAAATCTTGTTCGGTTTAGCATCACCATATGCAAAACTTTTTTAGTTTTCCGCTGACAAATCTGGTTAGGGGCTTATTTTTTGTGAGAATAGTTGTTCTTTTTAGTGGGCTTATTTTAGAGTATGGAACATTTTTTTTTATCACTTTTTAGAGCATTTTTTTTAAAAAAGGTATTAATTAAAAATGATATTTTTTCGGAACATTTTTTTTTCTCTGGCATTTACCTTGCGGGTCCAGTAATGATTCTGTTTTATTATACAGATTGTTACAGGCACAGCAATAACAGTGTATGTATTTATTTTTTATCTGTTTTAAAAAATTTTTTCCATACACTGCAGTTCAATACACTGCTCTACAATATTAATTCATTGTAGAGCAGTGTAAACTATCTGAGCATGCAGACGCGGAATGGGCCTGACTACCAGGAATATCGGGCAGCTCTGGGGCACTTGGCAGTTTTCGGGTCTGCCTAGAAGTGGATCAGATCCCCCGGTAAGCGGCACACAGCTGACTCTAACACCCGCGATCGGAGCTGCCTCTGGGGTGTTAACCCCTCAAGCATGACCGCGGCGTGTAATGGTGTTCCCGCTATGGATGGGATCCCCCGGTAAGCGGCACGGGGGATCCGATCCAAAGCGGGAACACCCTTACTACTGGGTGCATGACCCACATTGACACCACCCACACCAGATGTTCTCTCTTCTAGTTTATAAATGGAGCTAAAAAATTAAGCCTATTAAGGCCCTATTCAGGTGACCATAATTTGGGTGCACAATTTGTGGCCACATCACAGTCGCCATAGAGGTCTATGACACCGGTTCACAGTTCAGGGAGCACACAGTGAGGCTTATTTACTAAGGGTCCGCAGCCACACTTTCATTGGATTTTCTGACATTTTTGGGAGTGCGCTGCTGTGACAGGTATTTAGCGGGGGATTTTGTCACACGCGATCGGATTTTGGCACAGCTGCACCGGCTTTCATGCGGCGGGCCATCGGGTGATCCGACTGATTCGGACTGAGCTCAGGATTTAAGATTCAATGTGTCCCATTGTCTCATTGCGCTGTGACCTGGGCGGCTGCTTAGCTTTCAACGGAGAGTGGAGCGATGAAGAAAGCTCTCATCGCTCAGTTCTCAACCCAGCCAATGCATTAGACCCGGCACCTGGTTGAGAAGTATCTACTCTTGATCACCAGTTACCAATCCCCCATTTTCAGTGTATACAGGTCCCACTGACCTACTTTTTTGTGCATTTATATACTACATTTTGTATTTTAGCTGATTTTAAGTCACGCGGGCTGTTACTTAGCATGTTTACATGTGTTGCCTATAGGAATAAATTTAGAAGTATAATGATCCAGTACAGATTATTGGTCTCCCATTTAACATTAGTATCATCATGTGACAAGATCCCAGTAATAATAATTACTACTACTACTACTACTAATAATAATAATAATGTTACTAATTAATTATATAGCGCACACAAAAAATTATCACATCTCAATGACTGGTCTAAGCTACTAAATAAATTTATAAATATACAAAATTTTTTGCTTTGTTCCTAAAAAAATCAGTCCAATTGTAGATCAGACCACAAAGTCAAAGGTACACAGTATAAAATATAAGATAATATTCAAGTGAGTTACCAGCATAAAAAAGCAATTTGTGCTCATTTCAAGCACATTATTTAAATGTGTAAATTTCAGCCAGTACATTAACTCAATTCTGGGACAGGTGCCTAAATAGGAATCATCCTGAATGCTCTGTGAAACTAAAGCCATTGTGCTGGACATAATGGACCTAAAACTACTTGGATGGCAAACGTATATAACCACAATTTCAGTTTGGCAGTGATAGACGGAGCGTTCTTCTGCAGGAGAGACTTCTGCATGCCAGGAGCTTCTGTGCCATTGCTGTCCGCCAAGAGAAGTTGTTTTACAGGATATAAAATTAATATTATAGGTAAGTTAAATTTATGAAATGGAAAGCTGCATTACTGTGTGTAAGAAAGTGTACTTTCGTTAATGATATCCACTGAATTAACATAATGACTAGATTATAACAAGACTATATCAATGCTGAGAAGGCCTTATGTATTATTTAAGGCACACTGGTTTACCATTTGTAATCCTTATTAATTCAGAAAATCCATTGCACAGTATTAAAAAATCCATAGACATATCATAATTACAATTATTTTACACATCAATAGTATCATCATTCAAAGAAACATATATCTGCTTCTTTTATCCTCTTAAAAATTAAAAAGCTGATTTTTCTTTTTTTTATTAATGGTTTAGATTGTATGATCAAATCTAAAATTCTGATCTTCTAAATGGCCACTCTGACAGAGACATAAAAATGTAATGTGGTTACATTAAAACAATTTTGTGGTCATATCTGTGACATTATTATGCATAAGTTCTAAGACATAAAACAAAAATTATACAGATCTAGTATTGCCACAATTATATTCTGCATGTTAATTATTCTACAAAATCTATAATGCAACCCCTAGTTCCTGACATAGCATACTTACATATTTTTTCATATATGTATCATATATTCAGCAAAATAAAACCTAATGGGGGTCATTTACTAAGGGCCCGATTCGAGTTTTCCCGACGTGTAACCCGAATATTTCCGATTTGCGCCGATTTTCCCTGTATTGCCCCGGGATTTTGGCGCATGCGATCGGATTGTGGCGCATCGGCGCTGGCATGCACGTGACAGAAATTGGGGGGCGTGGCCGAAAGAAAACCCGACGGATTCGGAAAAACCGCCGTATATTAAAAAAAAAATGTGTCGCGGAGCTTGCTCTTACCTTCACTCAGCCCGGCTCGGTGTATTCCAGTGCGTTCCAGGGAACTTCAGCACAGCAGCGCCACCTGGTGGACGTCGGAGGAACTGCCTTATTGTATGTGTGGGGTTCGTTTTATGACTTTAACTTTTTTGTTGAAATTATATATCATTTTATATGTTTGTGGGACTTTTGGGCGTTTTTATTACTGTATTTTTCAGACTATAAGGCGCACAAAAAATCCTTTGATTCTCTCAGAAATCAAAGGTGCGCCTTATAGTCCAGTGCGCCTTATATATAAACCGCACTTACAGACAACAGCTGCCTTGAAATGTGCACAGGTCTGCCACCTGCTGATCATTCATCCTTATAATCAGGTGCGCCTTATAATCCATAAAATACGGTAATTTATTAATTTGTTTATTTATTAGAAACCCATTTTTCTACTTTCAGATCTGATTGCTTGTTCATGATAATACCCTCTACTATTGACAGAATCAGGATCTTACAAGCACAGTCTGTGGACAGCCCTCCTCATCATACCCCAGGGTAACCACAGCAATGATCGGCAACCCCCTGTGGGGGAGTAACTCCCAGAAGGCCACTTACAGCTGGCATCCTGTGTTTCCTGATACCGGCTCAGCTCTGATGACTAGCTATACTGGAATCATCTCAGTACAGGCGGTCCCCTACTTAAGAACACTCGACTTACATACGACCCCTAGTTACAAACGGACCTCTGGTTAGTGGTAATTTATTGTGCTTTAGTCATAGGCTACAATAATCAGCTGTAACAGTTATCAAAGGGGTCTGTAATGAAGCTTTAGTGTTAATCCTGATTCTTATGACAACCCAACATTTTTAAAATCCAATTGTCACAGAGACCAAAAAAATTCTGGCTGGGATTACAATGATAAAATATACAGTTCCGACTTACATACAAATTCAACTTAAGAACAAACCTACAGACCCTATCTTGTATGCAACCCGGGGACTGCCTGTATTGGATATATCTGTTACTGAGCGTTAATCAGAAGAGCTTAGTGATAGAGACTGAAGCAGTTAAAGGGGTTGGCCACTCTTTAACATAAATTACCCATGTGATTTTACATGGAAGTTGTGTATATGTGCATAGAGCAGCATGGGAGAACAGTGAAAGATTAAAGCTCTCATATGAGGCAAAGACATATGTACATATACATGCAGAGAAATGTCTAAAGAAAGAGATTTATTGAAAATCGGCCAACCCCTTTAATGGCAGCTCAGTTGCAGTTTGGAGGCCTAGCCAAGGCAGAATAGCAAAATTATACAAACACAGATAAGGAAGGCCATCTTTGCATAGCTTAAGGTCTCTTCCCAAACACAATAATACTCCATGACATTCACTGCTAATTGACCTTTGTTTTAGATGCCATAAAGCACTTAAAAGCTTTAGTAGAGGCCATGCAGGAAACACAAAGGGAGTATAAATCTCTTATATGGCCAATATCAATAGCTAGCATACATATCAAAAATATTTCTCTTTTACACACATCTGAAAACTTATCAACTAGTTGCAACACTATCAACTAGATATAACACTATCAACTAGTTGCAACACTATCAACTAGATATAACACTATCAACTAGTTGCAACACTATCAACTAGATATAACACTATCAACTAGATGCAACACTATGAACTAGATGCAACACTTTGAGGTGTGGCCAGTGTAATGAGGGGCATGGTTAGATTGGATCTACTGGGTATACATTTCTGTTTTTATTTATCTTTTTTTATTTTAAGTGGATGTAATTACTTACGGGAAAAAACGAATACTAGCATTTCAGTTTGACAAGTAAAAAAAAAAAATTAAGAAATTGATTACATGACAAAAACAAACTGTCAACAAAAATGTCTAGTAGTAGGAAGATATCTGTATAATTGCATTTTGTGGATTCTTCACTATAAAATTGAGCAAGAAATCTGTGACTCCTTGTCACATCTCCTGTCTCACTTGTCAGGTGCAGCTACGATACACCTCACACCTATCCTGAATTCTCTTATTTTTGATATGTTCATTGTTCCTCATTTGCATGACATCTGTTTACTCACATTTCCTGAGTTTTCGTTTTTTTTATTTTTAGCTTTCTTTCAGTATTCTTCATTCGTGTGGCTTTAACTATTTCTGGTTAACTTCATGTGGCTCTTGGTGAGTAAAAGAGATATCATATTTTCTTAATTAAAGTTTTTTTTTTACAGTTTATATGTAACTTCATTTTACCAGTTCTGTTTACTATTTAGATAATGAGGCAAAATGCATAAGAAAAACATAGTTTAAGAAAGAATAAATGATAGAAACTATAGTTTTTCTAATTAACCTAACATATGGGTGTGCATGTGTTTTCAGTCATCAAGCCAAAACCTAAATTTTGAATTTTGTAATGGTATATTCTAAGGAAGAGAGGAGGAATTACTATATCTCCTTGTGGAGACTTCCAGTTGGCACAGAAAGTTTTATAGGCTGGGAAATGCTCCTTTGGAAAAAGGAAATACAAATTAGCTCCCATGAAGAAAAGCTACCTTTTCCATAGTGTCTTTAAGAAAAGTGTATTTTCCTGCTAGAGGGCCTGCTAGAGGGCCAGACATTGACTTAAAAGTTGTTTATCAAAGGTTAATACTATCATTTAGGTGGGTTAGCTAGAAATAATTGGGCCACATTGCAAACATTTTGCTATGCTCCCCTTGCTGTATACAAATATAATGGTCACCGCGATAGTTACCAGTTAAAAATGACCATAAAAATGTTAGTGGCCCAACCAACCCAGTAGTGTGCCTACAAAGAATGACACCTTTTTATGTGGCACCTCATAGTATTATGCTCTCATTTCCCATTGGCCATTACTTATAATGTTTCCACTTTCAGAAACCACCCTCATACACATAATGCACAGCTTGCAAGGATTTGCAATGGCACCATACAAAGCCCTTAGAATAATGGGCTTGTAAGGGCCTGGGTTGATTTTTGTATAGTCACTCCAGCAGAGGGAAATTCCTCTTTCGATTATCAACATCTAGTTTAAAGGTCAACACACCTTCCTTCAAGAGCAGTGGAATGAGGTGAGCTTTTTTACATATATATACGCTGCTCAATGTGCTGCTAAATTTAGCTGAAAACTGGTAGTGGAGAGTTATCAAAAGTGTCTGAGAGCATAACTGTTCTAGTGCCTGTGGCAACCAATCGGAGCTCAGCTTTCATTTTCCTACCACTGTCAATTAAATGAAAGTGGAGCTTTGGTTGGTTTCCAGTTCTGCTTGGAGACATGCCTGATAAATATCCCCCATCTTTGTCTTTCAAATTCAACTCCTATTCCCCCTCCTTCCTCAGGAGTCATATATGAACTGCAGTGTGTCTTCTATGGAGACAGATCTGAGCAATAAACAGTTTTTCAAGCAGGAGTAGGCTAATAACAGTGGATAAAACTATTTTACTCTCCTAAGACAAAGTTTCTTATTTTCATATAAATTAATTTACATAAAAATGTTTAAACTATTATTACTATTTAAAGGAAATCTACCATCAAAATCAAGCATGATAAACCAGGGACACTTACTCATAAATCTAGCAACTGTGACTGTGATAATCTTATATGTATTATCCATGTCCTCTTTCTTTTTTAAATCAACTTTTAAAATTATGCTAATGAATGAAATAATGGCTGGGGTGCTTTACCAGAGGCCCTCTATGTTGCTTCATAGGCTGAGAACATCCCTCTCTCAATGTAATGTATAGAAATGTTGAGGGAACAGAGGAGGAGGGTGGGACAATGAAACACCCCGTGAAGTTGTGATTTGGTTTGTGAAAAAAAGCTTTTGGGAAGAGTGGGATACAGGTATTTCGGAAGGATCAACATTTTATAAATAGCTACCCTGCCAAACCACAAAGTCATGTACTGGGAGTATTCAATCTGTGCAATCAGTGGAGGAAAATTAAGGTTGTTGGAAGAGACAGTTGTATGACTAGGTAGGATATATGTTCTGTTTGCCAGTCTAGTTGGTATGTGTCCTGTAGGGATTTTAGTTGCTCTGGGGGAACCGAGGTGGGGAGAATTTGTTACTTTGATGTGTTGACCATATAATGGACCACCTTTCCTAAACTGTCAAGAAGCTGGAAGGTGTGGTGAAGGGAAGACATGGACTAAGTATTCATTAGTATGATGTCATCAGCAAACAGAGCAATCTTGTGGGAGATAGACCCCATTTCGATACCTTTAACCTCTGGGTGCTCTCTAATTGCCTCGGCTAGGGGTTTTAAAGATTAATAAAGATTGGAAATATGGGACAGCCCTGTCTTGTTCCATTGAACAGAGGAAAAGACAGATAAGGCTCCGTTAACAAACACCGATGTGTAGGGATTAGAATACAGGGCCTGTATTGCTGAATATATATACCTGGAAAAGCCAAACTTGCATAGTGCCGAGAAGGCGTACGACCAGTTAATGTGGTCAAACACCTTCTCGGTGTCCACCGTCAAAAGAGTGGCTGCGATCTCCTGGTGTTTGCAAAACTGCATCAGAGAAATAATCCGTCTGGTGTTATGTGGTGCCTGTCTTCCCTTAGCAAACCCTGTCCGATCATCTCTTATTAAGTAGGTTTCAAATTTCATTAGTCTAATGGCCAGAATCTTTGCATACAGTTTAACATCTCCATTGAGGTGCGCAATTGGGCGGAAGTTCGAGGTCTCTGTGGGGGGCTTACCTGGTTTTGGTATGGTGATGACTAATGCCGCTAGGTAGGAAACTGCCTGTTATTGCTGCCTTGTTAAAGATTATCACTTGGTGGGGAGTGAGAAGGTGGGCAAATTTTAGATAATAGTCGTTTGAGTATCCATCAGTGCCGGGAGATTTATTTTTAGGGAGTTGTTTAATGGGTTGAAGTACTTCAGGCAGTGTAATGGGGCAGTTAAGCTGATGCAGTTGTGAGGTAAAGAGAGAGGGTAAAGGTACCTTTCCTAGAAAATCATCTATAGAGGATTGAGTTGGGTGAGGAATGGATGGGTTTTCTTTAAGAATGTATAGTGCACTATAATAGTCTTTAAATGTATTTGCAATATCTGTAGGAGGAGGATATGTTCTTTGGTGACTGGGTGGATTATGAATGGAAGTTGTTTCTTTTGGGAAAGCTTTTTAACCCTCGAGGCAAGAAGACGTCCTGTTTTGTTATCTTGTGTGTGAAAGCGCAATTCAATCTTTCTGAGATTGTGTTCATATTTTGAGATAAGTAGGTTGCGTAGGTGGTTCCGTTCTTCTTTTAGTGCAGTAGTCCAGGAGGGGGTTGGCTTAGTTTTAAGTGACTCCCAAATGTGGATCTTATGTAGGGCCTCGTTAACCTGTTTTTCCCTCTCTCTCTTGACTCTACCTCCCAGCCTAGATATCTCATCTTCAACATAAACTTTGTGGGCTGTCCATAGAGTCAATTTGTCTATATCATCTGTTGTGTTGGTACGAAAGTATTCCTCAATGTAGCCCTCTATTTGTTTAGAGTGCTTCTTGTGAGCCACCAAGAAAGAGTTAAGTCTCCAAATGTAGTCACTATGTTTCAGATGTTGGTCAGAGAGGGTGGTAGTGATTGGGGCATGATGGGACCACCCAATATATCCTATTGTGTCATTCTCAATTCTATCTAGAAGGGGCTTTTATACAAGGAACAAGTCAATTCTTGAATACATTTGATGTCTGGAGGAAAAAAAAGGAACAATTTATTTTTGTTTGCATGACGGGTTCTCCAGACATCAAAGAGGGAGTTGGACCACAATGTAGGGTCTAACTGAGGGGATGAATGATTAAGCATAAACATGCTGTCCACTGTGGGGTCAGTGGGGTCGTAAGGGACCTTTTTTCACCTTCTTAGCGACCCTAAGGGCCTTTTGTATGAAATGAATTTGTCTTTTGTTCAGTCCATGTAAATTCACTATGGTTAAGTCAATATTGTTGATTGTGCACACCACTACAATATACCTGCTCTTTGGGTCCTCCAGTTGCTTGTGGATTTTTAGATCAAGAGAGGAATGGAAAGCTAGGAGAACTCCTCTTTTCTTTTGACCAAAAGAGGAAGCAATGATAGTTGAAATTTTTTATGTTTCAGGAGGGGAAGGGTTGTGCTATTCGCGTGTGTTTCTTGTGCGCAAATTATTGCACATTTCTGGGCCAATGCATCTTGCCATAGCATAGAGCCTTTGAACGGGCTATTTAGGCTACATGTTTTTAAAGACAGTGTTTTGATGCCCATTATGTCAGGGTCTGGAGTTGTGGTTAGCCGCCAAAGGGAGGGGGCTTCGGTGCTAACAAGTGGGATAGAAGGTGCTATATTGTTTGTTGGGTTACGGGGAAACTGTAGTGAAGAACCAAGTTAGTACAACAGTTAAGTAAAGACAATTACAAATAATTTTCAGGTACAAAATATGTACTTAAAACTTGTGTGGGGCAGTATCGTCTTAACATGACCCAGTACTACCTACAGCCATTAAAGTGGCTTTATTAGCCAAAACAAGCAGATTATAAACTTAGTTTATATGACCTGTTCAGTCTCTAGACATGCAAGTGGTATCTGAAGCTGTTGGTTTCCGTGGGGGCTGAGACTGGTCTTCCTCCAGGTCCCAAGAGTTCAGGAGTTGCGTGCCTTCTGTAACGGTTGTTACGGAGTATACAGAGTCTTGGTACTTTTTCAGTAACTTGATCCCCACCTGTATTGGATGTCTCGTTGTCGTAGCAGAAGGGTTATTGGATGAAAGTCTCTCCGTGCTTGTCACCGCCAAAAGGCCTGCAAACATTTTGATAGCTGCATATGGTGTTGGAAATGGTTGATACTGTCTGGAGTATGCCTGAAGCTAATCTTTAGCTTGGAAAAAAAAGCCAGGACCGTGTGGTAGGTTTTTTTTAGTTTAGGGACCCAATGGGCCCTATCAATTGCCAGTTCATGATCTTCTAGCGTGGGCAGGAGGTGAATTGTCAGTTGTTTTACATATTCTAATAGCTTGTGTGTCGGTATATTTTCCCGGATGCCTCTAAATTTGATATTGTTGTGGCGGTTGCGGTCTTCAATATCTGTCATTTTTGTTTGTAGCTGCAGAACCTTGTCTTCAGGGGAAAGGTGTTCATGTGCAAGGTCATTGTAAGCTGAGGCGTATTCTGCCATTTTAGTTTCCACCTGTGTGACAGAGGATTGAATTTCTTTAATAGCACCTTGAAAAGCATTTGAAGCATTTGAAGCATATTAGAGGTGAGAGAGCTTCTCAGGGCATCCAGCACTCGACACTGTCGGTAGTTTGGAAGGCGGCAAATGCATATATATGATATATCCGTGTCTCTTATTTACAGCTTGTGATGTGCCAGCTGGAGGGTTATCTGTCACTGTTTCACTGGACTGCATGAGAGTGCGTTAGTTGTATTTTGTCGCTTGGGCTGTTGCTGCGCCACTTTTGCCCCTTATGAGGTCTAAAGGCGCAGGAGCTTTTTTGTGGATCTGTTTCCAGTTGCCTTTTTAGGTCCTGTGGGAGACAGCGTGTCAGACCACTTGCTGGGGATATCAAATGTGGGAGTCATTCCCTGCTTCTCTTGCTGTCCCGAGCGCTGAGGGTTCTTCTTTGGGCTCGGAGGTGACAGGTATGATAGCTGGTTCTGCTGAAGCTTGTCTTTGATCATGCGCACGCTGTCGGGCCATTGTTCTGTCTTCTCCGGACAGCTGGAAAAAATTGTTGTACCGATGAGGAAAATTTGGATAGTTTTTCCAGGGAATGGGGCAGAATACTGGGGGGTGTTCCTATGTTTCGCCCTCCTAGGCACAGAGACTGCACCAACTCCAAAACTACAAGCTTGCTAGATAGAATTGGCTTCCCCCTGGAGTCTAGTTTTTGTTTATGTTTGCTAATGGATGACAGATTGATTTGGAGAGTCTTATAAGTTGATGCTTTCTGAGAACTAGTCAAAAGCGAGTCTGTATAAATTCCAGTTAGTTTTGTGAACTCGGACCTGACCCAAACCTGGCAATGACCCTAATCCCATTGAAATTGAAATGGGTACCTGAATTTTAATACCCAAAAAGTGCTGCAAAATGGGCTAAGGAAAGTACTTACAATCATATAAGATATAAAAAAAACTAAAATGCTGTTAATGTCACTGTCAAAGGCAATCTGGGTGTTCAGATGCCGTTGAGCATTCAGCCAGAGATGTAGCTTGAGGGGGTGCAGAGGTTGGCCCAAGAGGCTTAGGGGGCCCATAAGCTATCACTTTTCCATCTAAGACAAGTACTGTACTATAAACCATACATTATAGTAGAGGGCCTGGCATAAACTTTGTACTGGGGCCCATTAGCTGCAAGTTACACCACTGACTGCTCTGAGCAATAAATGTGAGCAATGTGCAAACCACATACCCTCCATCTGTTAAAATACAGGTACTTTGCTGTTTGATACTGCTGTATTTGACAGATTTACATTTTAATTTTTAATACTGCTTCTGTGGTATTTGACAATTTGTAAAGTTGTACTGTATGATGCAAATAGTACTAACATTTGTACTGTAACATAGTACTGTATGATGCAAATCTTACTGACACTGGTACTGTAACATAGTATTTTATGATGCAATACTAAGACTGCTATATGATGCAAATAGTGCTAAGAATAACCTTGCACTATAGCAGCTTATGAGTAGCAACATGTATTTCTTCAGACAATTATTTCAGATTTCTACTTGTACTTTACTATAGCAGAATCCTCTCCCTATTATCTTTGCTCTGAAAAGGGCAACCATTCCTTTTTACTAAGTCCTTGCTGGTCTGATCCTGTTTCAATCATCAGCCAGCCCCTACCTCTGATTTCCCCTTGTGATGGTACCGGGACATGTAAAACCTACCTCTTATACAGCAGGGACACATTTCCTGTCAGTATATATGGTCAGTATAGGCATGTCTGTGGTTCCTATGGGGCTAAAAGTTGGTTGATGGGCGACCCAAAGTTCTGACTGAACTTCATGTTTGGGTCTGTGACCACAAACCTGCCAAATTTGTAATGGACTCAACTTTGCGGCTCAGGTTGGCTCAATACAACACAGAACCCTGGATATAGATACGGATCTTTACAATATGACCTTGCTCTTTCTTCAGAAATTGTTATATCTTATATGCTAGTGCAGCATCACTGTTTTCAAGCTTCTGCCCCTTCTACTCAAGAATACGATTTTTAAATATGGTTACACACATAATATGACTATGAAGGGGTTTCTACTTGAAACATAAATGTCCAAAGAAGTTTGAGGCGCAGTGGATTGATGGATAACCTGGGTTTACCAAGTAAAACTCTATTCAACCTATGTCTTAGCTTCAGTTATAGAATGCCTGTGTGAGGGTAAATCTTGGTCCACCACCACCTTGAGGGTTTGTTTCTGATGGAAGCCCAATTCCTTAACATCTTTTCTTATTTTGTGTCTTGAGACAGTTTACTGAATCTGGGAGAGGATACATTGCCTGTCTATAATTTTTCCTTTTGGGTATTTGTATTTTCTTTGTATATCTTGTGCATTATAAAATTCTAATAAAAATTACTTGATTTCAAAAATATATATCAATATTTATTTGTACAGCTCTTTGTACATGTGGTTTACATAGGGCAAATGGAACAAATTTTTGTGAATTCATAGCATATAGTAACTGCGGGACCAAATACACTCTTGCTAAAGTGCATCAAAAGTGTCTTTTGGGAAACTGGTCAAAATATGAACACATCCTTAGTATACGGTTGTTTGAACTGTGTGTAACAAAACTTCATATAACAGTAGGTAGGTGTAGCAAAAAGAAGGTGCTTACTTTAAATCCAGAAAGGATAAAGAAGAGTTTTAAAAGAGCTGATGAACTAAAATGGGTAAATATTCATGACAAGCTGGTTTAGTCCATGAATCTGCAAACAGCTCAGTGACTACAAATGAACACCAGCACATGGGCATTAATAATGAAAACTGAATGTTCCTCTTGGGTCCTTAGAAACAATCCTTTTTAATAATATATAAATTAGATGTGCTTAAAGCAGCTATTCATCTGAGCTAAACATATTCCTGCTAATTGGGCTGTTTCCAGAGTTTGAGGTGATACTACATGCATACAGAGTTCCATTCACATTACATATATACATGATGGTGGTGATCATGATGATTTCACCAGCTGTCTATAAGATCAACTGTGGAGACCAGGCTAGAATGAGGAGAGTGGGTGTGTGCATAAATTAAAAGCCGGCGTGCCAAGAGGTGTTCCGATGATGTTTTTACGTAATTTTATAAAGTAATTTTTAGACAAAAACAGTGCCATCACCTGGAACAGATGACAATCATGTACATTAGGAGAGTGTACCATTAATAAATATGAAGATTTATTTATCTGAAAAGGCTACAAGCCCCAGATTAAGATAGTGTGAGGTTAGGGTTGAACGTAGTTAATCTGCTGATTGAGTTGAACTATAGAAAGTTGCCACCCCATCCAATAATAAAATATCATGTTATTTTTTATTAAATGGGATGATTATTATAAATGGTGCTACTTATCAAAAATTCAGATTATTGGGGCATTGTTTATTGCTAGATATATTATCATTTAAAAATGTTAATCTACTGTACCCCCAGTTTGAAAGAATGGGAAACCCAATTGGAATGGGTGAAAAATTTTGAAAGAATTAAATATATAAATTTAGGGAAAGAAGTAAGGTTGAAAAAAGTTGGCTGTCTTTGTGAGTGTGAAGGGATGGTATGCTCCTATCTACTGGCCAAGAATGGCGGGGTGGGAATTTTTACAGAGGGAGAAGATAAGTTATGTGTCTGACCGACATCTTGTAATACTTTCTCTCTAAAGAGACCCATCTTTCTTAACATTCCAATTTGATGACATTTGGTTATTTATTTAGACAATTTACTAGTTTTAGCCTAAATAAAAATATATTTCTTTTGGAAAAGCTATGGGTTCTAATGACTGTGTGTATTGCATCATGTGGATATAACAGATGCTTTACTTCATAGGATGATATTTATGTTCATGGAAGCAAAAACAGAAATAAAATGTTAAAAGTTTTATTCTCATGTGGACAAGTAATGACTCTGACTGTAAGATAGACTTGCGTGCACTGTGGAAATCAGTCACTGAGCAGATGCAGTCTGAATGTTTTATTCATGAATGCACTTCACTTCATCCAGTATTGCCCACGGGATAGTAACCACTTAGCTGAGCACCCTTTATTTCACTTCAGATAAATGATAGAGACTGAACTTTCATATTGTGACTTGCATTTTTCCTTTGTGCATATTTATGCACTCCGCATTCCTTCAGAAACAAAGCCATCAACAGGCTTTATGCTAATTTGGCCACAGAAATACGGATTGCAAAGTTGATCAAACAATCCATTTCCAACAGATATTACATATTTCATTTTTATAGAAAACACTTGACTGAATTTATTGTATCCTTATCAGAATGCTATTCAGAACATTTATAAAACAATTACTTTTCAGAAATGGCAGGGCCTTATCTAAGTTCATTCCGTGTTAATTAACCTTTTCATTGTAAGACTTTAGATGTGCACTTTTACATTTCTTTTTATGAAATGTCTAAACTCGGGGCACCTTTGCTAAACTCTTCAGACATACAGATATAAAAAATAGTATTTAACGTTAAATTAAAGTACAAAGATCAGACAAAGGCAAGTATTTATTAATTTGGGCACAGGGTGGCACAGGAAGTATGCTATAATTTTAAGTGGGATGTAAGGCTGTGGCGCAAGGGATTAATGCATTGTAGCCTGAACATAACGGTTAAGAACAGCCTCCCCATTAATGTGGGTGAAATAGAACTCCATACACCAGCTTTTAGTGCCACAAAACGAGTAAAAAAGTAAAAAATTAGATGTTTTCAAATGGTGATGATTCCAGTTTGCTCTCAATATGTAACAAACAACTACAAATTTGGCAATGTGAACTTATATGTATCAACCAATTCAATATCACAACATCCTGTGCCAGCGAGTTCCATAGTCTCATTCTCTGTAAAGAATCCTTGTCTATGATATGAAAGGAAAATGATGAATGTGAACACAAGTGTTGCCAACTATGTCACATGAGCAGAAACCCACACAAGAGAGCCTGTGACCTAACCCAAGAATAGACATTGTCTAAGTTACAGCTACCAATTTGGACTGCTTGTTCAAAGGTGTCACTTTTTACAAGCTGGGTTCTAATCAGACCATAAAAAATATTTTGCCTTAGAGAGGAGCAGTATGTTGTTTGCGGACTGTAGGAAATCACCCGCTGATATACATTAACCCCTTAACGCTCTGCGCCGTAGCTCTACGGCGCAGAGGTATAAGGAGTGTATGAAGAGGGCTCACGGGCTGAGTCCTCTTCATACAAGGATGGGGGTTTTTGCATATTGCAGAAAACCCCCACCGCTAATAACCGCGGTCGGTGCTTGCACCGATCGTGGCTATTAACCTTTTCATTGCCGCTGGCAAAGTCATCGTCGGTTGCCATGGTAGCCTCGGGTCTTCGTTTGACACGAGGCTACATGGCTTCTGGATATTCGTTACAATGAGCCAGTGGCTCATTGTAATGAAGGAGCTGCAAAAATGCCATATATTGCAATACAGAAGTATTGCAGTATATGGTAGGAGCGATCTGACCATCTAGGGTTAATGTACCCTAGATTGGCTAAGAAATAGTGGGAAAAAAAAGAAAAAAAAGTTTAAAAAATAAAACAATTAATAAAATATTAAAAATTCAAATCACCCCACTTTCCCTAGAACTGATATAAAACATAATAAACAGTAAAAATCACAAACATATTAGGTATCGCCGCGTCCCAAAATGCCCGATATATCAAAATATAAAAACGGTTACGGCTGGTGGTGACCTCTGAGGCGGGAAATGGCACCCAAATGTCCGAAATGCGACTTTTACACCTTTTTACATCACATAATAAATGAAATAAAAAAGGATCAAAATGTCACACAGACCTCAGAATGGTATCAATGAAAACGTCGGCTCATTTCGCAAAAAATGACACCTTACACATCTCCGTGCACCAAAGTTTGAAAAAGTTATTAGCGTCAGAAGATGGCAAAATTTTTTTTTCTTTTTTGTACACCTGTTTAATTGTACACTTGTTTAATTTTTGAAAATCTATTAAAACATAATAAAACCTATATAAATTTAGTATCACCGTGATCGCACCAAACCAAAGAATAAAGCTGAGGTGTTATTTTGAGTGCACAGTCAAAGTAAAAAAAACTGAGCCCACAAGAATGTGCGTTTTTTTTTTCCACATTTGGAATTTTTTTTCAGCTTTGAAGTAAACGGCATGTTAAAATAAATAACATTACAGGAAAGTAATTTTTGTTACACACAAAATAAGCCCTCACTCAGGTCTGTACACGTAAAAATGAAAAAGTTATGGATTTTTGAAGTTGGAGAGCGAGAAATGAGCTGAAAAACCCTGCGTCCTTAAGGGGTTAAATATACCCAGCTAAGCCGCATTATGGGCTGGAATTGCACCATGCACAATAGAAGTCAGTGGGTACTGTGAGCTTGCCACAATAGGTGGCATTGTTGTAAAAGAACAGTAATCACCCAGACCTCATTCAACGTCAAAAGGTGTTAGCTGACCACAGCTGAATGTATGCATGCCCTAAGCCCTTCATACATTTATGGTATTGTCTTCTGATTTACAGCTAATGTATTCAATGGAAATATCCATTAAAATTTTAATTAGTAAATGTTTTGTACTGGCTAATTTTATTTATATGAAAAATATATTATTATTTTAATTCAAATAAAGTATAAAGAGTTACATTACATACAAATATCCTGAAATTCTATCCATAGAATGTATCTATATTTCTATAGAATTTAAATATGAATATATAGTAACTTGAAGCTACTTTTCCTTGAACTAAAGTTAGGCATTTTTTCCCGTTTCAGTTCTGAGACCTCCACAGATCACGAAAAAATTTCTTTTAGAGCTATGGCAAACTTCAGTGACTTTCAAATGGATGGAAATGTGTGAGAACTGAGATGATACAATCAAAAATTTTAACAGATGAAGCGTGTGTATATTTGCAGGAATTTTTAATGTGGGAAAGCATGCATGGTACATTTAGCTTCATAATTTAAATTTTGTACATAATAGATAAGATAAGATAATCCATTTATTAGTCCCGCACACTGAAAATTCCCATATCATATGTATAGCATGGTGTGTTATGGAGACCAAGCCTTTACCATATAACATTACTACCCCTTCGTGACAAACCGTCATTGGTGACTGAAAGATCAGGTTAATTTTTGAAGTTTTGTTCTGCTCTTCTTTAAATGATTATATCTTTTGAACAGCTTTACATATCATAAAAATTACGTTACAATAAATCTGAAAAAATAAACTTTTTTTGTCATTGAAGTTTTTTTTAATACCGTATATACTCGTGTATAAGCCGAGTTTTCAGGACAAAAAATGTGCTGAAAAACGTCCCCTTGGCTTATACACGAGTCTATTACCCCCAAAAAATTACCCACTTAAAAAAATAAAATTAAATACTCACCCTCCGATGTCAGCGCGGCTCCCCGATGTCGGCGCGACTTACTGATGTCCCCGATGTCAGCGCGTCCCGTCTTCTTTCTTCTCCGTGGCTCCTCTTCTCTCTTCTTTCTTCTATCATCGACGCGGCCATGTTTTCTTCATTGCCGTGCATACTATGACGTCAGCAGCGGCCGCGTCATAGTATGCGCCTGCTAGAAGAAAACATGGGCGCAGGAAGAGTGAAGAGGAGCCGCGGAGAAGAAAGAAGATGGGACGCGCTGACATCGGGGACATCGGTAAGTCGCGCCGACATCGGGGAGCCGTGTTGACATCGGAGGGTGAGTATTTAAGTTTATTTTTTTAAGGGCCGTGGGGGCAGGCTGTATACTACTAGGGGCAGGCTGTATACTACTAGGGGCAGGTTTTTTTCATAACTCAGCGTCATCTCATCTGGCATAGTAGTGTGCTGCAATACTTGGCTAGAAAATAGCCATAGGAGAATACAAACGGCTTAATTACGCCTACAGTAGCGTTATATATATTTGATTTCTGGTTGATCTGCTGGTGGCTGTAGTTGTTGCAGTGCATCTACTAGTAAATTGTGAGCAATTTGGAGTCAGACTTGCGACCACTGTGTTTTAGTGACGCACATATCCATCGCAAAGACCGAAGTGGGAAAATTTATTAGGGCCCGGGGTTGACTACAGGCCACGCCCGAAGATACACTAAGAAATCAGAATATATTAACGCTACCTGTGTGAGTAATTACAGCCGTTTGTATTGTCCTATGGCTATTTCAGCCAAGTATTAGAGTCGCCCCAACTATAGCAGCTGAGATGACGATGCGTTAGGATAAAAAAAACGTAAAATAAAAAAGGAAAATGGCAGACTGTGCCTAATTGCAGTACAACCGGATACAAAAAGTTCCCAGGGATTTAAAACATTGCAATTGCACAACTTTATTATGAGCTTTGATTTGATAGCTTTCACTGTGTGGTAAAAATAACACATCGGGGGTCATTTACTAAGGGCCCGATTCGCGTTTTCCCGACGTGTTACCCGAATATTTCCGATTTGCGCCGATTGTACCTGAATTGCCCCGGGATTGTGGCGCACGCGACCGGATTGTGGCGCATCGGCGCCGGCATGCGCACGACGGAAATGGGGGGGCGTGGCCGAATGAAAACCCGACGTATTCGGAAAAACCGCCGCATTTAAAAACCGAAAAAGTGTCGCTTGGGGAGCGCTTACCTAAATAGACCTGTCATTTGGGGCGCACAGTGAAAGCTGTAAAAACCAAACCCACAAGAAATGGCGCAAATGTGTTTTTTCATCATTTTCACTGCATTTAGAATTTTTTTCCTGCTTCCCAGTACACAGCATGGAATATTTAATACCATCACTAAGAAATGCAATTTGTTACGCAGAAAATAAGACATCACACAGCTCTGTACATGGAAAAATAAAAAAGTTATAGATTTTTGAAAGTGGGGAGTGAAAAATAAAAACGCAAAAACGAAAAAGGGCCTGGTCCTTAAGGTGTTAAAGAGACACCACAGACAGTACCATTTAGATGTCTCTATACATGTTCCACTGATGCCGCTATTGATGGGATAAAAGCCGTCATTCGTCTAAAAAAGACTTTTATTGATGTCCTCTGTTTGAGTCATGGAGGTGGGAGAGCTGCAGTTTACAGTCAGGCTACCCCGCTTTGATGCTGACAATACTAACCCAGCTGAAGAGAATTCATGACGGTGCGGTGGATAGCAAGGTGGATCTCTCTTACCATAGCCAGCGTCACTCACAACCCCCACCTTCCTGAGAGAGTGGTTAATGATATAGCAGGGCCGAGTAACACAAAGCCAGTGTTTCTCTCACCTCCTCCCACAGGTATTTATTTTCCTAGTTAGCAGTGTAAGTGTAGAGGGTGGGGTAGCCTGACTATATACTGCAGCTCCCCGCCTCCATAACTAGAACAGGGCAACAGGGTGGCTTAGTGGTTAGCATTAGAGCCTTACAACGCTGCTATTTTATATTCCATGCGGTAACTGGGAAACAAATTCCTAATGTGATAAAATTGACAAAAATGCATTTAAACCATTTTCTTGTGAGCTATGTTTTCACGGTGGACTATGTTTTTACGGTCAAAGAGAGATACCAAAATGTAGGTTTTGGGTATTACTGTATTGTATTGGTTTATTGTATTTAGGTACAAAATGTTTTGCCATATTATGACATCATTAACTTTCATACTTCGATGTACAAATCTGTTTAAGGTGTAATTTTTTGTGGGAAAAGATGACAATATCATTGCTACTATTTTGGGAACTGTATGAACTTTTTATGAAATATTTTATGGGTTGTAAAAAGTGTCGATTTGGACATTTACATGCTATTTCTGTTACGGAGTTCACCCCCAGGAATAACTATTATTTATATTTTGATAGTCTCAGCATTTTTGGAAATTGTGATACCTTACATGTTTATGATTTTATTTGTTTATTTTTATAACAGTTCTAAGAAAAGGGTGGTGATTTAAACTTTTAGGTTGTTATACATTTTTTGAACTATTAATTTTTTTTACTGAAATTTTAGACCTACTTGAACCCTAGAGGTCTGACCAATCCTAACATATACTGCAGTACTACAGTATTGGAGCATACAGAGAATACAGATCTATAATGGTGTTCCACCGGCTGCAAGTCTAGTCATAAATTTAAGGGAGAGGTTCAGAGGGTAGCAATACCTTACTAAGGAATTCATTCATTCATGGTGGATGCTTGTTGTTTCGTGTTCCTTTATCTCTATAACATTTGATCCCTCTTTTCATCCTTACTGATTTATTGTTTGTCTCTGGCATGCAAATTCTCTACATAGCATTGTCTAATAATGTGTTACCATTTATAGATTAATTGTTTTACAAGCAATTACACCAAGTTCTCTTGCCCTCATTCTCTTTAAATTTATTGCTATTGTTGAATGCTTGCATGTCATTATTGATTGCATATCATATCCTAAATTCCATATTCTACAAAAAGTTCCCAGGGATTTAAAACATTGCAATTGCACAACTTTAGTATGAGCTTTGATTTGAAAACTTTCACTGTGTGGTAAAAATAACACATCCTCTTTATTCTTTAGGTCAATATGACTATGTAGGTAACAAATTTGTCTAGTTTTGTTACATTTTAATAACAAAAATTCTCACAACTCTGCAACTTTTCATTTATACTATTTTAGGAACTCTTCAAGCTTTTGATCTCCTTTTCTTAATATTTTTATTGCAGCAGTGTATAAACAAATAAACATGCTGCAACGTGATGCTGCAGCTCAACACCACAAGCCTTTGTTATACTCGCTGGCCGCTGCAGGGCACAGAAGAAAAAGGGTAGGTCTTGGTGCTTGTCTTTGGTACTTTGTGTAACCTTGCAGAAACTGTGTGCGCTATTTAAATAATGGAATTATTATTATTATGTCTCTATCTAACTATACCTGTACAAGGGAATCATATAATAAATTGATTTACAATCATATATAATAAAGTTGGGGTTACGTTTTACCAAAAAATGACATTAATCTTAGTGACCTTGTCAAAGGGTTTTTCCAGAGCTAGTTTGCTATTGAGGTGCTTTATAATGTGTACTTACTATACTTTATATATTCCTTTTGGCTACATACACAGGTAAATTATTGTTACATTCATTATCAAAATAAATATTTAGTGTAAAAAGTGTTAATAATGTTCCTACAAAGTCAGGTATTACACATTTGACAATAGTGCCAAATGTGCATTACATGACCCTGCCTCAGTAGTCAGTGAAAATTGTATGGTACTTAAGAATGTGACCCTTAGAGATTTTATCCTGATGACTACTTAACTACTGTGAGGGTACGGGGTCAGTGAACACCCTGGACCACTGCGGGAGATTGTACTAGCCGACACCTGGGACGGGAGTCTAAGTGGCACCTGTTCTTCAACAGAGCATGCTACAAAGCGGGACGAACATGCTGTGGCAGGGTACCACCGGGTCATTCCACAGGTGCGACTAGCCCGCAGTGGCAGCCAAGGTCGCGGTACAGAATCGGCGTTCAGGCTCATGGTCAGAAACAGGCAGGTAGTCAAGGCTGGTGTTGGCAGAGATGCAGAGGTCAGAGGTCAGAGTTCAGAGTTCGGCAACAGGAGATCAAGGCAACGCAGGTACAGGGACACAAGGAACAATGCAAGGAAGCTTTCTCTTAGGCTATGAGCTCAAAGATCTTGCAGTCAATGATGGGAACAGCCGGCCTTAAAGGAAAACCCGGAAGAGACAACGGTTGACAGGCCCTTCAAATCTTCGAGTGCCGGCGCGTGCATGCCCTAGGGAGTGGGGGCGCACATGGCCTAGCCTAGACGGGAGCAGGATCATGGAGAGGTAAGTCTGGGCCGGGGGGGGGGGGGGCCACGGGGAGGGGCACGGGTGTGCCCGCGATCCGAGACAAGGATCAAGGGCGCACCTGTGACAACTACTGTACATTATCATTGCTCTGAGATAAATACCATAGTGTGTATCCTCTGCCAATCAACCAGCCTCAGCTCACTAATACACAGATACAAGGAATAGACTGAGGTGTACCCATGAACCTCAAAACTTGGTCAATTTCCTTACCTCTTTATCCACTGTATTCATGAAGAATCAAAAGCTTACCTGAATACCTGAAAAGATATCATGGGGAGTATCAGTGTAGTTATGTTAGCTTTCTGGGGGATATTTATCATACGCCGGCACTCATTTTTGCACCGTGATACATCAAGAGGCTCCGGCCTCTTGATGTATCTGGCAGGGTGCAGCCTCACACCAGCAGAAGTTTCACTTACCTAGCCATGCTCCACTGATGGTCTCCTCGCTCCAGCATGCACATTCCCACCTCCTATTGTGCGCGCTCCGGCCGTCTGAAATTTAAAGGACCAGCATACTGCTAATTGGCACTAGCCAACTGACAACCTATAGATGGCCAGCCTCTTCCTGTAACCCCTATCGGATGTTTGTGCCTCAAATCCTTAGAGAAAGCTTGCTCCTGATGCCCTGTGCTCGTCTTGTGAATTCAAGTTGTGACCCCAGTTCCGTTATTGACTTAGATCCTGTGCTGCCAGTCCTGACCTTCCGCTACATTCCTGACTCTGATACTGTGCTGCCTGCCTGACCTCCTGCCTGTTCTCAATACGATTCTGCTATGCGACTTTGTACCTCGCCTTAGCCGACCACCGCATAGAAAGTCACGCCTGTAGAGTGACCTGGTAGTACCACGACGCAGCAAGTCCATCCCACTGTGGCAGGCTTTGGTGAAAACTGGATTCCACTCAGACTCCGCTCCCAGGTGTCCGTTTACATCATCATCCACGGAGGTACGGTGGGTCCACTACCCCTGGATCCTGACAGTAGCAATAATACAATTAAAGAGGACCTGTCACCCTGGAAAACCCACCCACCAAATGTGCCCACCATAATCCTCCCCCCAGCCCCTTTCTCCCTAGCCATTTTTATTTTTATGCTGACGGCTTCTCCTACAATGTGACCGCTGGTGGGGGCGTGCTGGGGGTGTGTCAGCACGCCCCCTAATGAATAACGCCGACTGCCAGCGCGCCGGATACACGATCCGACCTCTTATTTAGTAAGAGGTCGGATCGGTTTAAATAAATTTACTGCACATAAATTTAAAATAAAAATGGCTAGGGAGAAAGGGGCTGGGGGGAGGATTATGGGGGGCACATTTGGTGGGTGGGTTTTCCAGAGTGACAGGTCCTCTTTAACCGGTTAAGGACCGGGCCATTTCCCGTTTTTTCATTTCCATTTTTCACTCCCCACCTTCAAAAATCTATAACTTTTTTATTTTTACACGTAAAAAGCTGTGTGATGGCTCATTTTTTGCGTAACAAATTGCACTTCATGGTGATTGCATTGAATATTTCATGCCATGTACTGGGAAGCGGGAATAAAATTCCAAATGCAGTGAAAATGGTGAAAAAACGCATTTGTGTCTTATTCTTGTGGGCTTGGATATTACGGCTTTCACTTAACGCCACAAATGACGCATCTAATTTATTCTTTGGGTCGGTACGATCACAGGGATACCAAATTTGTATAGGTTGTATAATGTTTTCATACATTTACAAAAATTAAAACCTCATGAACAAAATTTTTTTTTTTATTTTGCCGTCTACTTGTGCTTATAACTTTTCCATACTTCGTTGTATGGAACTACTGGGGGCAGGCTGGGCAGGCTGTATACTACTGGGGGCAGGCTGTATACTACTGGGGGCAGGTTGTATACTACTGGGGGCAGGCTGGGGTGGCTGTATACTATTGGGGGCAGGCTGTATACTATAGGGGGCTGGCTGACTATATACTGGGGGGGGGGGGGTCTATGTAACATTACACTCCTGAAATTAGTAAACAACTGAGGTTGCTAATTGCTGATATTGAAATTGTTAAGAATAATGAAAAGTGTGGTATATAATAGTCTTTTATTTCGTTGTCCCTAGGGCCTTTCTGCTTCAGTGCAGGTTTCCTTGTTTGAAAGTTAACAAGAACTGTAATAGAAGTAATGAGATTTTAGGGGGATTAGTAATGCTGAGCTGTGTCACTCCTGGGAATTGCAATAAAAAAAGCATTGAAAGTTTAAAAGTACAAGAGTTAACCTTTTTATTGTGTGAGAGAATGGTATATAAAGTTACAACCTCAAAAAGGAACATTGTCACCATCAGTGAGAATGCTACACAGACTGGGCTACAGAGCACAATAACTGGCATTGATAGGATTTTAGCTTTGTGTTCGAGTTTTCCTAAATTTTTTGTGTTCTTAATACGTTGTCACACGCAGACATAGAATGTAACACAGAGACTCATGGCGTGGGGGTCTATTTTTTCTATGGCAATTGAACAGTGAAAAATGCATTGCACTTGTATGTGTTCTCACACTGCAATTTATTTTGATGCATCTCCTTGGACTGTATTGGTGTGTTTTTCACGTACTTGACTTGCAATGCAAAAGGCAATGGGGTCATTTACCAAGGGCCCCGGAATCGCGTTTTTCTGTTTTGCGTTACCGCAAGATTTCCGATTTGCGCGATTTACCTGAATTGCCAGGTGTTTGGCGAACGCGATGGATTTTGGCGCATCGACGCCGGCATGCATACGGATAAAAATCGGGGGGGGGCGTGGCTGTAAGAAAACACAGAGGATTCAGAAAAACCGACGCATTTTAAAAAAGTGTGCCTTGACACACACTTACCTGCAACCAGCCTAGATGGGTGAAACTCCAGGAGCTCGGACGGACTCGGTAGCAGCGACACCTGGTGGACATCAGGGGGAAATACCTTAGTGTGAATCGCGGAAGACCCGATCCTCCACCATAGAACGCGCCGCTTGACGCCGAGAGCGAACGGGTTAGTAAATCTGCCCAGTGTCTACCAGAGTGCCATACCGTCTGGGATGTTAAAATCATTGAAACAGAACTTGCATTTGAAAAAACACAAATGTTAAGGGGCCATAGCCCATTGTGGAATGGGAGGCAGAGCTGCAAATACCCCTATTCACATCGGTTTCAGTGTTAAGCTTGATGAAGCTGGGTGACCGTGTGTTGAAGGCTGTTTCACTGTGAACAGTGGAACAGCTTTAGTGGACTCTCTTCACACATACGGCAAAAACACTATCTAAGCACTGGATTATTAACCCTAGAAATTCCTTGTTGCAATGTGACCAGTGACTAGATGCCACTGGATGGCCATGAACTTCCCGTTAATCAGTGGTCATGTGAATGGCAAACGGGGTGTCCGTACCCATCATTAGCTGTCATGTCCAGACGTGTACGCAAAGCAAGGTCAACATCTATAGTTAGATACGATAACACAAAGTCAACACTGATATGTGTGTTGTCAGTCGGGCCACGTCTTTGTAAACGTAAGGAGGCGAAGTGCGCCTTTAGGACTTTTGTTAGCTTTTTAATATTGTGAGAATTTCTCTTTAAGGGAAATTACATTAAGTTTTAACCTAGAGTCAAGATGAACTTGGACTGTATATTCTTTGACGTGTTTGTTAGTTACTATATATCCTGCTAAAAACGATCTTGGGAATTGCAAAATACCCATCACACTTTGAGGTAAAAAATGTCACGTTTTGAAGAGGACGCTTAATATCAACAAGTTATACCAAGCATCTGACATTGTTTTACCATCAAAACCTAGATACGTCTAGTTGAAATAACCAATTACATCTAGGCCTAGCATGTTTACAATATTTCATAGCACTCATATTTATGTACACTTTCATTTGTCTATCACGTTGAGTGACCACTTTGCAAACAGACTTTCATGAATGACTTGTTTTTTTATTAGATGTGTTTCTCTTATTACAGTTACATGTCATACTACTAGTTAGTGTATACATTTCGTAGATTAGAAGCGTTTTTTAACTAAAGCCACTGAGACATCTTGACTGCATGCAATTGATCTCTACTTTGACCGCTGGTACTAAGAGTTAGTGTGTCCAAATGTAAGGGAGTATAGTTATTGCATTATGATATACTTGGTTCAATGAATTGTTAATTCCCTATTGATCGGCTTTTATAACAATTTTTCATACTCTCTCCGCTGTTGAAAATACAGGGATGCCAATCAAAACAAATTACTATGTTTACAATACTAACAAAAATAGGTGCATACTTTGTATATATGGAACACACTCATCACCAAGTCATTTGTTTTCAGTGTATTAAAAAGCATAACATTTAAAGATTAAACCGGCCACTACTACCTGGATCTACCTATTAAGGTCGATCGGGTGGCAGGGCCTCTATAAAAGAGCTAACCTCATGTCCCTGTAGTTGTCTATCTTTTATTGCCTATATTGCCAAGTCTTCTAATGAATGCTACTGGGGAATAGAGTAGCCGGAGCTGAGGCTACCCGGCGCGGCTACTCCACCTAGCCTCTTGATCTCCTTGACCGGCATATCTTCGTCGGCAGCTAGCGCGGTCCCGCGGCTGGCGCAGTCAGCTAGAGTCTCTCCATGTATGCACAGAACTACCGGCTTACAAACAGTGACCACAGCCGCGGACCGTTGCGTCTGACATGCCAAATATCGCGGCAGTAGATCAAAGGGGCACTGGGAGTGGAGTAGCTGTGCTTGAGCCTCAGCTTCGCGCTACCACGTCCCAGTAGCCTCTTAAAAATTAACATTAGGGCAATCAAAAGTTAGGAAAAGATACGAGGTGACATAAGGATTAGTTTAAAGGGCTATCCTCACGTACAATAGAGGCACTCACCACCCAATACACCTTTAATAGGTAGATTTCTGTGTGTGTTAGGTTTTTTGCCTTTTAAGCAGAACAATTATGCAAAGTGTTCTACAATTGTGATAAATGCCCTTAAATTCTATTAAATTAAAATGCAGAGCAGATTATAATCTTCAAAATCTCCCACTAGGCAAATTTAACAGTCTTTGTGCTCTGTTGTGTTCCCTCTTGCACGTTGGTTTGACCTTCTACTGTTAGAATTCACCAGCTTGAACACTATGAACACTTTTGGTAATGGCTACCACGTTCTAAGCACCCCTTGAAATTTTGTGTGTAATTGTCTTAACACTTCCTCCAATGCAAATAGACTTAGCTGTCCTTCTGTTTGTTTTATGTGTATGTATGGCTCAATTTTCTCTTATATTGGGTCACGTACTGTTGGTTGTAATAATTAAACTTGTTTAATGTGTAACCTTCAAAAATTCACTACAACTATGGAGTATGTAGACTACAAGGTTTTATTACCATGTAACATGCAAAATGCGGTTCAATGCACAATTACCATAACATGGAACCATCTATATACAGAATGCATTTGCTCTACATTGCAACTGAAAGATATTAAAACCTTCTCGCCGACCAACGCTTGTTTTCAGCTTAATAACTAGACTCTTTTTTGAGACTCTGTCACAACAGAAATGGTGGCCGCACATCGGTAATGAAGACAGACATCAACTGAGGTGAATGACCGTATGGTTTTATATTATAAAATTGGATTCAAAAGCAGAACCCCATTTAGGGTGTGCGAGACACCTTTTCAAAGTGAAAGAGACTGGTGGCGAAGAGGTTTCTTTATTGCCAAAGCTGTAATTTTCCCTTGAAAAAGGTAGAAGCATATACAGTAATAGATAGAGTAAGAATAGTAATGCATAGACAAATAGATGGTCGTGATAGAAAAGGAGTAGACACAAATACATAATCGATCTTTAATAACGTATAGAACAGTATTTAGGTACCGGTGACAAATAGATAGACGTAGAAATTGTCATGATGGAGAGGATGGATGTTCCTTTGTTACATTTTTTTTTAGTTTCAAAGTTTATAATACCGAACTTTGCTGACATTGGTAAACCTTCACATTTCCCTTATTTGTTTGTACATGATTCGCCTCTTAGCTACAGCTCCACCCGTGCCTGTGGGTATGTCTCAAGATGCAAAAACTATTGTGTATGGTCCAGCAGCACATGCTGCAATGATTGTCACGGAGGCAGGTTAAGCCATCCACCTTGCGTTGTAGTTTGCATTGCTGAAAACAGTTGATGTGGATCAAAAATGGTACTATAGGGGAATGAGAGGCAAATGATTCGACAGAATGATCCAAGGACCCCTGGAGCAGAATAAGTTTTGGGTTTTTTTGCTCCAGATGTTAGACTTTAAGTATTCGATGTAAAATTCCGATCATTATCTAAACCGTATTATTGGCCAAATCCTTGTTCCTCTCCGTTCCAGGTGGCACAATAGGTGTCGCAAGTCAAAAGTCGACTCCTGTATTTACATGAAGTGAATTTGCTTGATATTACCATGTTGATTCCTAATAAATCCCCTAAATGTCCTAAACACCGTCTTGTATTTTATTTCCATCCTCACTAGTATTTACTTAAGATGTATTCAAATATACTGTCCAGTCTGAATGTAGTTTTCATATTATATTTCTCTTTAAAGTGAGTTACAGTATTCATATAACTATGTGTGAGATTCTCTTCAGAGGCTTTATGGTGTCTTAAGCCTAGGGTTATACTTATAGAGGGTAAATCATGTACATAGAGTGAATGTTGAAAAAATCGCCCAATGAACATGGTGTTTGATACCTCTGTGTTCATGGCCCTTCAGTGCCTTCCTTACTGTGTTGGTCCTACTGGGAATGGCAATTTGCATTGCTTGCCTATAATAGTACGATTCTAGAATTTCTTTTGAATAGATTTTATTCACTTGTGTTTCATTTCGCATATTTTTTTAGTAAAAATTAATCAGCATGGTACCCGATATAATCAAGTATAAGCCAAGCTTTTCAGCACATATTTTTGCGTGCCTGAAAATTCCCCAACTCGGCTTATTCGGTATAGGAAAAATAACACACTACTCACCATTCGACGCATGAGCAGCTCCTCTTCATATTGCATGTTCATGGCGCGGTTCCGAGAAGCTCACGGGCAGCGCCTCTTATTTTCTGCATGCAGCGCCGTCAGCGAGCAGATCGGTGGCATAATTTGTAATAAAGCAATTTCTTATTGTGCTGTTGATGCCAGGGATTGATGGAAAAACAGGAGGAAGTGCAGAAATCACAAGTAGTAGTGCATCTGCAATTATCCTCTCACCAATTCATGGTAAGCTGTAACTAGATTGACAGATAAAGCGAATTTACACTTCATTGATGGTTCTGCACATTTGTTAAACACTTATATAATGAGAAAAACACTGATTGACTACAATATATCTAATATTGTCATATAATGCGTGGGATCGGGTTGGGGGACATGGCAATTGTATAATACGGGTACTAACCAATATTGAACCTAACTATCTTGAATTATAAGACCATACTGTTTAGGATTATACTTTAACATGAGTAGTATTTATTTTTGTACCTTCGTAGGTTATACTCTTATGAGAGGGCTCTATACTGATGCTATGGCCTAGCAGCCCTATTACTGATTAGGACGTAATTTATAACACCTTATCCCATAGGGAACACCCTTAAGGATTCTGCAAAGACAAAAAAACTTTCTTCATGCCTACCTAAATAAACCCTCAAAGGCTGGATAGTCATCTCAAAATCTTGCTAGTTAATATTTTGGCTTATTTACGATAATGGAACTGACATATTCCTTAAAGAATGGTAATCGAGTAATCCTAGCTTTCAGGATCAAGACTGCGTGATTTTAGCTGCCACACCATCATCATATTCAGGCTGTTCAGGACCACGTGTCATAGACTATAGACTGTACAATTACACCTGCTAATAAATCAATTAAGTTAGATAAAACTTCTTCATCTATCAAAGACACACAAGAATGGTTTGTCAACTTGTCAGCAACGTCCACCACAACCGAGGCTTGGCATAGCTATCATCTGGGCAAGGGGTGGGCGACTACACCTGTGGACGTCCGTTCGGTAAGTCCTGCTACAGCCAATTAAACATTAACCGTCCTGCAGGTTGAAAACCCACTATCAGGAACCTAAGAGCAGTCCCTAGACGACCCTACAAGGGGCACAGGGAAGGCTTACTCTTCATATGGCAGCAGGCTTGAAGTGAGGACCATACGTAAAACGGAATACTGCGATAGACTAGTGTTCACACTGGTACCACGAAACCAACATAGTCAGAGACAGATAAAAGTGGGATAAACCAGGAGAGACAAAACACTGAGGGACAAACAACAGATACAGACAGACAACGGGAGTCAGACGGTACCGGGTCAAAACCAAGATGGCGGCATAGTACAGATCCTATAGCAAATAGAATGGTCGGCAGGCAAATCAGAAGTCAATACACCGAATAGCAAACAGCAGCAATAGCACCTAGGTAGAAGAAACCAGCAAGGTCTGATGGGAGTAGGCAGGAATATAAGGCAGTTCCCGTCACGCCTCCAGCAGCTCATTGTCCATCGGCTAGAACCCTTGCTGCAGGGCTGAAAATGCAAGGAGCAGGGTGACACAATAAATCACAAAATAGATAATAAGTCACAGTTCACACACCAATAACGCCACCTCTCTTCAACGCGAATATAGGGACGTTTGGACACAGACGTCCAAGTTCTTATTAAATTAAAGTTTATATCAAAAGGATAGTAATACAAACAAAAAAGTGTTATTATATAAAAAGGGGGATAAAACATAACATACATACAGACAATGACAAAAATTAGTATTTGGTAAAATAAAGGGATAAAAAACCAGAACTTACTACATTACATGACATTGTAAGTCTGAGCCTTGGGAGCAGAAATACACAATCAATCTATCTATCAGGGATCCCAAGGAATGAACAATTCTATAAATCTGGCCTTTTATATATTTTTCCTATGATATTCCCGCACGCATGCATTTTAACTACTAATACAGGCAGTCCCCATTAAGGACCCTGAATTACAGACGACCCATAGTTAAAGACGGATCCCTCTGCCCCTGTGACCTCGTGTGAAGCTCTCTGGATGCTTTCTTTCCTGCAATGATCAGCTGTAAGATGTCTGTGAATGAAATTTTATTGATAATCCTTGGTCCAATTCACAAAAAAAATGAAACTCCAATTGTCACTGGGGCAAAACAAAATTGCCTGTCTCTACAAATATAATATACAGTTTGACTTACATACAATTGACTTAAGAAAAAACCTATGGACCCTATCTTGTATGTAACCCGGACTGTCTGTTAGTTATTAATTGCTGCTTCTGCTAAGGGGAGTTTGTATGCCTATGGCAAAGTAACCAGAGAAGGTGGAAGGAATTATCAGGGAAAACCATGTGCCGGAAATATGTATTATGCCACATATTTCCTTGATGTGAATGGCAAGAGGGGTTATTTCTATGGTGAACTGATATATTATGCACACATCTCTTGTGACCTCATTAAGGACAATACCACCGGATCAAGGAATGTAAACCAAGTACCCTGACCTCATTTAAATGATGCAGAGCCTGAGGGCTCCAGGCTCTTTAGGTTAATGGAGCTGGGCCCCTCCGACCTCATGTGCAAGTTTTTTACAGATTTTTTCTCTTAAAAACAAGGGCATGGAGATGCTTATCCTGCCAAAGGGGGTGCACACCAGCATGTAAATGTGGCGTTGTACAATCCTTGATCCTGGTAGAATGTCCTTGTATAGATGTAAGTCATCCCATCCCTCTCATTAATTTACAATAGGAACTTGTGGTTTTAGGGAAAGACAAGTTATTGCCCAGCATCTGGTCAGGTTATAAGAATTCCAGAAGAATTTCAGAAAGGGGGGGTTGCCTACCACTCCTAATTTTGAAATAGTCCTGTGACACCAGCCAAGTATCATTTATGTCTATCGGAGAGAACTATTGATATGATTATAGAGAACACTTTATTTGTATTAGGTTGGCAGCTCAACAATCAACCCTAAAGTACCAGTATGTGTATTTTCAGGAAATCCTGTAAGTATTTAGTAAAGTGCTATTTTAGAACCAATTTAATACATTTTTCTGTTTGTATTTGGACTGTTGCAATTAGGAACTTGTTCTCTATCTGATCTTAACTGCCTGTGTTTCACATATTATACAGATGGAGAATTGAGGCCTAGGATGGTTATGATGTCATGCAATGCTGTTCAGAGACTCAGCTTGTAGTACATTAGTTATAAAAGCAGGACTTGAAATAACAAAGAGTCTGTAATTCTTTTTAGCTAATCTACATTCTGTCTCGTTAAATAGGAAAATATTTCACATAAGTGCGATGATGAAAAATCCCTATTGGGATGTTCATGAGCTTTGAAGTCAGAAAGGATATAGCAAACAATGTATATAGACTTTAGATTATTTCTTATTCATTGATCAGCCACCCAAAACAACCGTAATAACTGACTGTAATTTCTCATGCTTTCAAAGTCATCTGGTGCTTGTAGCAGCACATATAACTTATATTAAGCAAGAATAAAAACCCTCAATAGAACTAAACAATACTTTTTCAGGGATCCTGGTTGGCCACTAAATCTCTTCCATAGTGGTAATGTGGTTTATGATGTGTTTATCTTGTTTTTTATAGGCTCAAGATCCAGATGCATAGAGTTCATGTTCTACAGTACACTTTTTGATTTAACTATAAATAATGAGTATGAAGGTCTTAATGGTATAAGATATTAGGGTATGCAGCTAAAGTAGCATGAAGGCTACAAACAGGAGACCACTGCATCAATGCATATGCAGAATTGCAGTTTTGTTGTGGTCTTCGTTTAGCAAACCAACATTGTATAGTATTTCACAGGCATGTGTCCCCTCCTATTACTGCAACAGTAAAAATTTACTGGGATTAAACTTGACAAACTAGTTAAAAGGGTAATTTCTAGCAAATGGATTTAGACTTTATTAGCTAAAAAGAAGGTTTGGCTGTTAGGTGTATCATTCGGTTGCGGGTACCTGTTGTCAGATGTCATCATGTCTATCTATTAATTATATACAGCTTTGCAGTTGAAAGATGCTACTGGCAATACAATGCCCTTGCAGTGGCCACCATTCACACATATGGTTACATATGGCACTGCAGCCAGACGCCACGTCACATGTCCCCAAGTGTAACCCATAAATATTGAAGAGTTTGCTGTAAAGGCACTTATCATATATTTCTGGGGTTGCCCTCCTACACCCATGAAGAGTTTGCGTGTAAAGGCACCTATCACATTATTTCTGGGGTTGCCCTCCTACACTCTATTGAGATGATTGTACTTTAATTTATCTTCAAACATATTTCACATGAATTAAAATAATGACAACAAATCACATAGAAACAGCTCTCTATTTCTAGATATATATACCCCCTAATAATTACAAGTCTTGTTGTAAACTTCTAACTATTGCTTAGGTACTATTCTCGACTTGGAAATCTGAGTGTTCATATCATCAAACACACAATTAGACAATTCTCACAATTTTTACAGACATAATATAATACTCATATGAGATGGCTCTTTATATATAGTAATATAATAGTATAATAGTAATCCTTTTTTTATCAATTACACAGCACTTCACAGAACTGCCAAATCAGTCCCTGTCCCAATGAGGCCCGATCTGACAACCTACCCGTTTGTTTGAAGTGTGGAGGAAAACGGAGGACCGGAGGAAATCCACCGCAAACACGGAGCAACATTCAAATTTTGCACATGTTTCATATATGTACTTTTTAAAGACACAAATCCAGCTCAAACTTGGAAACTGAGTCCAAAATCCAAATATCCTATCAAGTTCCCATAATAATTATTTCTAGTTAGTCCTATTATCTTCACATAGCCGTAAATTTTAAGGCTTTAAAGCGAATACAATAATTATAACATAATTTATATATATATGCTCTGTAGTATGTAGTATATACTGATACATGTATCAATGAGAAAAAAAAACTTGTGTGCACAGTTTGAGCTAGGACAACCTAAGGGTCTAGTTACCCTAGGGGGTCGAAAAAAAATAAAAAAAAAATGTTTAAAGTTAAAAAAAATGTTTAAAACATAAAAATCTTATATCATCCCTTTTCCCTAAACCTACAAGAAAATAGTGCAAAAGCATTTTTTCACCAATTTCACTGCATTTGGATTTTTTTCTGCTTCCACGTACACGAATATAAAATTTAATACCATTAATGAATGCAATTGTTACACATAAAACAAGCCCTCACACAGCTCTTATGGTTTTTGAAGATGGGGAGTGAAAGTGAAAAATAAAACGTAAAAAAATGAAAAGGGCCTGTCGTTAAGGGGTTAAATCAGGAACCATTACATAAGCATGCACATTAAACTGTGTATTCGCTTAGAAACCAAATAAAAACTATCTGTTTCAATAGTTTGTGAGAACGTTTTAGTGAATACAGTGAGTATATTAGGACATAAAACGCAATATGGTTAAAAAAGGCCCGTCAGTTGAAGATATGACATTTGCCAAATCACATTTTGATACATCCCGAGATAGACATAAAGCTTAGAACATCTGTAAAATGGGAACCTAAACGGGGAGAGAGACCGGGGAGATGGGGAGGACAGGAAGGAAGGGAACGGACATGAGGAAAGAAATGGAGAAACACCCCCTGGCGCTGAGGAAGGGAAAGTCACACGTTACAATATCATGAGATTGTACACATATAGGAACCCAATCTGCCATCAACTTAATAAATGATTCTCCATTAGATATAGAATGCATTCTATCATTGATCATGATCCAGTTCCTTTTCGAATTGACATGTTAAGGAAGTTTTCTTATTCCAAGAATTAGCTAATGCAATCTTCACAGTGTTGAAGAGGTAAGATATAAACTCTAGTAGAGAAAATATTTGAAAAAAACATATGGTTACTGCACATGGGTAGGGCCGAAGAAGCACAAACAACAGATATGGAGGCTCAAACTTTAAATGCCTCTATGAAGATAAAACAAATACCAGTAATTGGATGCACAGACAGTGTAAACTACATGCATTATAATCTATTATATCATTACATAGGGCTCCAGACTGTCACATGGGTATACCTTAAATGTCAAAATAGCAAAGATATTGCTTATAAGATTAGCTTCCATAATATGCCTCTGTAGGTGCGATCCTAAGACTCCCTTTGTCTTTTCCACTCATCATAATTACATAGCAGTGGAAATGTATTTTTGTACAGAGGTCTGCCTATATTATTGGAGTTTGTGCAGATAGATAATGGCACACTGAAATACAGCATATTTATCAGTTCAGAAATAAAACATTCTTGCAGAGCCTGTGCTGCCTGTAGTGCCAAATTGCAAAATAGTGATGCGCCATCTGGAACTGTGTATTATTAAGAAGCATTTGCAAAGATAAAAAAGTTATTAACAGGTTGTTATGACATAGGAACAAATTAACTCAAATTAAAAAATCTATAGAAAAGAGAGAAAGACTTATGGTGCGTTGTATTTGTGCTATGTCTCGCTTATTGACTAAGAAAAAATGTCAAAGCGGTTCACTTGTAGTAAATAACAAAAGTCTAATTTAGTAGACCACAAGTGGGTTCAGAATTGTAATAGGCATATGGATGATATGGCCCTAGAGATGCATACACAAGGACCTCTGCTGAGGGATTTTAAAGGACCTTTCAAGAGCATATTACAGTACATGTACAAAGAATAAAGGACTTCTGTCACATACTTAAAAAGGAGGCGGAAAGTATCTCATTCAGTATGACATCGGGAACTTTCTGGCCATACATGCTGATGTGTTCAAAACAGATCTGAACCATAGTCTAACACTAGTCATGGAGTTCCCCTTAACATCTTGTACGTCATATCTGTAAGTCACAAGTTGGACCCTCTCCTTGCATAGCGAATGTTGGTTGCATAATTCTGGCACTGATCACTGTGTGTTAACCCTTGAGTGCCGCCACAAAACATATTCATCAGCGGCCCGCAGCCAGTCGTTATACAACAGGATCCCTACCAATGGTTCCATGTCTGTTAAGCAAAAGATCCAGTGATTTGAGCAGGATCCAGTGATTACAATATATGCATACTACATCATTGCCTAGGGGGCCTAGAAATATGTTTTGAAAAAGGTTTTAAAAAATTTTAAAACAAAGTCAAATACCCCTACATACAAATAGCAAACAAACATCCCTAATTACCATTATCTAACATTTAAAAACATGTATTCAGGTGTTAAACCCTCATAAACAGAAAATTTTGCCCAAATGTCTGCATCGTCATATTTTCGGCATTTCACACACATAAATTTTAAGAAAAAGTGCTCAAAGGGCTGTATAGTCCAGGCACAAATCGCACTTACACAGGTCGTACACCAAAATATGAAAAAGTTTGCCCATATTTCAGGCACGAAATGGCAAACAATTTCAACCCACACAACTGGCACAGAAATACTCAGCGTACGAAAGATATCCTTTATGTGGTCCACAGTGGAATCACAGCATTAATCGCAAGAGAATACAGAGTACAGTACAATAGGATAACAGGAATAATAGGGAACAAATGAAACAAAAATGGATAAAAAGACAGAAAAGGAAGAAAAGCAATGATCGGCAGTTAAGACAGTCTGTGGATGGAACCTGCTGGGACTAGTTAGGTGGGGGACACAGTTATTCTGATTGGACTTTTTGTTTGGGCGTGGCTTCTGTTGAACGGCCTGATCACACCTCAATAGCATTTAGTAGAGCCCACAACATAAATAAATAGGACACAATAAGACATTTTGTGGTAAATGGCCTAAAAGAATATCATAGTGTCACAAAAAATGTATAGAACAATCAAAGAACAACAAAAAGCACCAAGTAAGATGCTAAACATGACCATACAACACAATCACAATGCAACCAATAATCATAGCACAAATATAAATAAACTAACATATCAACGATGTGTTAAAATTTGCTCAAGAATAAAAAAATGATGATGAAAAATAAGGTACCAATGATAAACATTGCATAATAAAAATATCACTGGAAGGGAGGGACAAGACGAACCCACATTTCAACCAGTAAAGGGGCTTCCCCAGGGGTAATAGTAAGTACACCAGACAGCAAATATGTACAATTAAACAGGGTTGAGTCAGGAGATGGCAAGGGGCACAGGAATACAGACAGGATAGTGAGCCCTAAACTGAGCCCCTAAGCTGTCACATGTTTACTTACTGGCTCCACCCCAAGGGATGGCAGTGACTGGGTGGAGTTCAATGCTAAGTCACAGTGCGACAGGAAACAAGAACACAAACAACAACACAGAAAAGAGAGGTCAGGGGTCCGGGTCACAAAGAGGTACAGTACAGAAATCAAAGTCACCAGAGGATATCCTTAGAACAAAGCACGAGATCAGAAAACCAGCCAAGCAATGGCATACAATAGAAAGCCCAAACACGTATGGAGATATGAAATATAACCGCAAGGGCTAATGAAAAACAAGCAGGCATATAAAGCAGATCCTGGATACAGCTCCAGCAGCAGACGTCCATAGGCTGGTAGTTTTTGCTGGATGGGCTAACTCAGAGAGCAGGGGGTTCTGTGGTCTGAGGATTATTTCGCATAGCCTCATGCACTGCTGAGATAAACTGATATCCTCTTTCTTGTGGGCACTTCAAACCCTGTGGGAGACATCAGTCTCAAGATAGAGGGTAAAAGACACTGCAGACTCTTTGTCCTTAAACACATCTAAGTGTACTTAGGCAACACACTTTCCTTACCTGGAAAGTAGAACACGTAGTGAATTACGATGAGAGGAACACTTTAGCCCCCATTCAAGCAACTTCACAGATAAACAATAAAGACAGGTTTATGCAGTGCCAACATGAGACCTAAAATTACATCACAGGTCAATATTCAACACAAAAAACATCCATCTTCTAGTGGTAAACTGAGTCAAAACTGCATGGAAGGAGTGTAATAAACATTCCCCTTCTTAAAGTGGGCAGAAAAACCCACTACAGGAACAAAGAACCTAGCTTAATCAATTCCAGACCTATACCCCAAACAAATGCAGAATCAACAAATCTTCTGGGCTTTTCCCGACACAGTTCTAGATTTTTTGGTGGCTCATAACCCAGAGCACCAGACAGGTTAGTCGCAGCTCACACACAGGAAACACAACAGGAATTAATGCCACCTAATCTGGCAACTCAGATAGAGGGACATTTGGCAATGGCACGGTTACAGTTAAATTAGCCAATGGTAGCAAGGAAAAGATCTACTGTCTTGCGCTCCCATGGGGCCCTGATAGTAGGACGTTGCAATCGCGAGTCATGAGCATGCACAGCAACCCAGAATGTCACCTCTATCAGACACGCAGAAGTCACAAGCAGTGACAGCGTGCCCAGAGCCAGAACCAAGTATTACACTAGACAGGTAAATATAAAAATAGTACAAGGGTATCAGCCTCCAAAGGGACATTGTAATGCCAGAGGGCAGTGGTGTGGGCACAGCAGAGCAAGGATAACTATTCAAATAAGATGACTCCAGAGGATAGAATAATCTAATATACAGCTAACAAGAAAAGATATTCAATGTGTATCAAGCACTCCAAAATACACAATAATAACAATTCAAAGAATTAATGGAAATGTAACATAAATACATCACTTAAAACAATGATTGGTCTTGTGTATCTCAACAAAAAAAAGATAAATAGACAGAAACACCCTATATCGTGAAGGATGGCGAACCTTTAGAGCATGAGTGCCCCAAACTTCAACCAAAAGCACAATTTATGCAGCAAGCATGTAAGCAGTAATTATTTTATTGTTCTTTGACACTTTCATCCTTCAGCCTCCTAAAGACACCAAAACGTTGAAAGGAGGAGAGGCAAATTCATCCATATTGTAGGAAATTCAGCAGGCAGATTCTTTGAGTCCTGTCTGGTGAACTTCATGCTGGGGCGATGGCCTGGGTGCCCACAGAGAGGGCTCCGAGTTGCCGCCTCTGGCACCAGTGCATAGGTTCGCACCCCTGGTCTATATCATAAATCAAAATGGTCCAATGCATTAATCCTTGTGAAGGTTGTACTCCTAGACTGATTTGAGATCTAAACCCCGGATGTCACCCAGAGAGAAATTGATACCCAAGTTATCAAAGTATCCAACCAACAATGTCCATAGAAAAAAAGAATGTGGGATGATTTATTTTGCATCCAATGTGCAACACTGCGAAAAGGAGCAAAACAAAAAAGTGTAAACAGTGGGAAAAAATGCAAAGACATGTTTTCAACAAAAGCTTTACATTTGTAAATTATCTTTCAGATCCTAATAAAACCTAGTCTCCTTGGTGGTACTGACCCAAAGAATAAAGCAGAGGGTCATTTGGGGTGCAGAGTTAAAGCGTAAAAACAAAGCCCACAAGATATTCGTGCAAATGGCATTTTCTCATCAATTAGCTGCATTTGAATATTTCAGCCTTCAGTACACGCATGGACTATAAAATACCACTACTAGGAAGTACAATTGTTAGCAGAAGAAACAAGCCCTATAAATATAACTCTGTACATGGAGGGGAAAAAAAAGTCCAATCGCACCGAGTGAGGGGTAGGTTAGTATATTTTTAAAAATTGCTTGAATCTGAGAAGAAGAAAAGCAAACTAATAATAGGTGTTTATAACCAAAGTAGTGTAAAGATCCACTCATCTTGGCATTAGCCCACTTGAATAAATATGGTCTACTTGAAAGGGAACCTGTCACACAGATTCTAACCCAATAAACTAGGTGCCACTCAGGTAGAGATAACATATCATTCTAGAATTGCCCCTTTACAGCATGTGAAATCTTGACCATTTACCTATTTGAAAATCTCCAATGTCATGTGTGAAAATGAGCAGAGAAATGTTATATTTTGCCACGGTCAGAGGCTGATGAGGGATATCACTTTAGAGGGCTATATCTTGAGTTATAGAAGCATGTCCGGTATAGGATTAAAAGAGAATTTTCGCTTTCAAACTGGATCAGATCTGAATTACAAACCAGAACATTTGTTAGTAAAATCATAGTTGAAATGTGAGCCTCAGATTAAGATCCATATCAGCATTTTTTACCGACTTTTGTAGTGTAAAGAACCACAGATCTCAAAAATATCTAAAGATTGTGGTTTATAAGCCACCAAAATGTATCTAGATCAAATATGGGGGCACTCCCCTGTACCCCAGTAAAATTTTACTCAATTCAGGCAAAATATGCCTTTTGGAGCTCACTTCCACATGATTATGAAGGAGTGTAATGGGTCAGATTTGACATAAAAGAGGGAATTATAGAAAGCATATCTCATAACCCTACCTGAGGTGCTGCTAGTTTACTGGGTAAATGTGTGGATTGTTCTTTAAGACACACCAAGTTTGAAATAAGATCAAGTTTGTACTGTTTTGTCATTGATAGGATTAGTAAATCCACTCGGTTCTGTTTTTTGAAGTGCAATCAAAAAAGAAAAAGATGAGAAGACAAGTGCATATATAGTGTGTAAGTCACGGAAAAATAGGTTAATATAGTAGGTAAATGTTAGTGTTAGCTCACCTTCTTGGGTTTTGAGAGACTGGTAATCACAACTAAATATTTAGTATCAAGACATCCTTTACTAGCAGACAGAGGTGGTCCTGATCATTAGAAGCCACAGATCTAGTGTATGTAGGATATAGCAAGCCAAACAAATTCTCCTTCCAGTTGCTACTCCATAAGTTAAACGTATTTTAATCTTGAAAACTACAGTTTCACAACTGGGTTCATCACAATCTCTCAATTTTATATATTTACTTTGGTTGGGTATTACACCATCATAGGTCTTTTTAATATAAACTATTTTAATTTACCAAAGTAGTGAATAAAGAGAGGAGAATTTATAAAAATTCTCGCTTGCATCCTTCACTGCTTTCACTGCAGTTTTACATGCTGCGCTAGTGAGAGTGCAGTAACTGGGCAGGGTAACTCAGATCACTCACTTCCCTACAGCAGTTATCTTCCTAATCCTGTTTATGGTGGTTAAGCACCAGCTGTAAAGATGGCAGATGTGATGATGTAAATCTATGGGCTACAGAACCGGCACGAAGCCACACAGGTATAGAAAAACACTGCTGCTGCTTCAGGAGAGCGCGGAAAGGAAAGAGAAGTTTTTTGTGTTTTATTCCAGAGGACATACATACTGCTATGAGTATACTTTGGCTGCTAAAGAGGGGGCAATTTGGCAGCTAAGAGGGGTCATGCTGGCTTGCTATGCGGTCACTATGGATACTTTGGATGGCACATGACTACTTTAGAGGACACTATGATTGTATGGGGGAGCTTTGTGGTTGCCCTTAATGGGGCTAATTGTAATGGTTATGTTGTATAAATGTAACTACTACATCAAATAGATACAATTAACAGTAATAACATTGCATTTGCCCTTTAAGGCAACCACCAAAGCTGATGTTGTCTCAGCGAAAATAAATCAGTATTAAAACAAAAACCATTTAAAAAAATGTAAACATTAACCTTCATTAAAGTTTTTTCAACATTTTTTACATTTTTCAGCTGTACAATAAAGCGCTAACTGCTTTGTATCACGTATCAGCCACTGTCCCAATGTGTTTTTCTATCAATATATGATTTGTTACTTATTCACCAGTTATTACTAATATGTGGTAAGCCTAGAATTTAAAAAATCTCGAAAGATGTTTGCGATTTTAGATGCCAGGAAACTCCAATGGGAAACTTTCATTCATCATAGACCTCATTACAGCTGCAGATTAAACCAAAGGTCCTAAAAAGGCAGCTGAATCTCACAGCAGAAGAACATGATTTGAACTGTTTACTCATCGCTACATTTATTTATATAATAAAGTTGACTATCTGTCAGGTCTTACTTTGTGTGTTGTCAAACTGATAGCATGGGGGGGCAGGAGTTCAGATCAGGGTGCTGTGGTACAACGAACCACTTCCTTGAAGCAGAACCGGTGTTACCATGGAAACAACTTAGTGATAGGCATTTCTGATGTTTTAGTGGACTATTAAAAGAATGCTTCCCTGATGCTTAATTGGGGTGTTGTAAATGGTAAGGGAACGCACCAACAGATGAATCAATGGAGGGAGAAGGAAAATGTATTATTAACCTTGTGGTGCTTGCAATCTATGATAACTCTTGGATAAAACTATCAATAACAATATATCTTAAGTGTTAAATCTTTACATGAAGTTGCAATACTGTCATGTGTTTAATATTTTTAAATGAGTTTAATGGGAACATTATCAGGACTTCTAGCAAACAAGCCTGAAATAACTGCACTGCCTAGCGAAACCAGGCATTGCGATTACTTTCACCTTTATGCCACTTGCCATGGAAGGGCATGGATGGGGTCGCAGCTAGCGTGTGGAGTGGGGCCGGCATGGGTGTGCCTGAGCCACAGTGTACATTCGCTGCAGCCAACAACCATCTCAGACTAAATTGTACACCGACGCAGGGTCAGGGTTTACACTAAGCTTGGGACACGGTCCACCAGTGTATGATATATCTCCTACATTTGTTTTATTTTCTTTAAATTTAGTAATGAATTATTGTTGCTTATTACTGCTGGTTGTTCTGTACATTTATGGGGTCTGCCCTGAATGGTAGTGATAATAGTGTCCACCTTCGTATGGACGATTTATGGAATAAAAAGGCAGACATTTTTGTGCAATTGTGTAGACAATTTACTAATTTTCATATTTTGTTTCTGGAGAAAACAGGTAGAGTTGGAGCTTTGCTGCTGTAAGCTTTAAATACATATAGACCCACATGTTCATATACATAATTACCTCTATTACGTTTAAAACGTTTAAAGACCCACATGTTCACATACATAATTAACCTCTATATACTGTTTAAACATACACACAGAAATATATTCTTTAGCATCTTACAAACAGTTTACCTAGAGGGGGATGAAGTGGATTATAAATGTGCAGTGTACCTCATTAAAATGTGTGAATATTTAGAGTTTATCTTTGTGACCTACTATGAGTTGCGGGCTGATTGGTTGGTTCCTGGAACTTTCCAGAGTCCTAAAATCATAAATAGTAACTCTGCCTTGGTTTCTATGCCTGTTCCCCATCTTCTGAACTTCAGAGACACACCACTGATTTGTGTAACTACTTCATGACTGAAGACAGTTCAAACCCCAGTCTTAAAGGGTAGGATCTTGTACTTGTTACTTGTGTTGCATGCCACCAGCGTAGAAAGCTGCTCAGCCTGTTACCACTGCGGTTCTGGATGTTCTGCAACAAAACATCTGCAAGTTTTTGCACCATCTACATTCCACATGTTCCCTGGCAAAAGCTGCTAACATCACGGGCCTCCCCTGTATCATCAGCAAGGACCCATTACAAATACCAGGAGTGCCTTGGTGGGAACATTTTACCTTGCGCACCCTCGGCTTGCTTCACTGATGGGTGTGGACGAGGCCTAAACTAGGACATGCTGCACTGTGAAACTGTGGCTAGGCTGCTACAAAGCCAGCCACTCTTCCCATGGTTACACACTGCCCATACATGTTTTTATTTTTTGCCTCGGTTAGGGATATTCAGGACTGACTTTATTAGCAGTTCACAGCCATCAAGCACAATCAAACAGAAGACTAAGCCATCCCCCTACCTTCATGTTCTGTTCTCCATTATAATAGCAGAAAGAACATCATCCTTGTTTTTGAGGAAGTCCGCCAGCATGAAGCAGAATTCTATGAAAACAGTCTCATTTGAACTTCATAGAAAAAAACTTAGAACACCTTCATATGATTGATTCGCTCCCAAAGTTCTTTAAATGCTACAATGGAACAAGATATTTTATTCAACACTAGGACATTTTAACATAGCTAATATATTGATGACAACTATTTAGATGGTCCCGTCCAACTCTCTGAATTCTTTCTGCAGTGTTCTGGGCTTGTGACCATACCAGAACACACCCAAGACTATGATTCTGCTTGAGCACACACCATTTTTTGCTTGCTGATTTTACCATCTTGGTCTCACCAGGTTAGTGTGACTAGCCTTTAGTTGTTGTCTTTGTTTCTTTGTTTTCACTTTGTTGCTGTGCACTACCAGTGTGGACACTCACCCCGTTGTAGCCCTCAATTTAGCGCAGTGCTGACAAATAGGCAGGGACAGAGGTTGGGAAAGCTCAAGGTTCACACTTTTTTTTTAAACCCTGTTTGACGAATATAATTGTAGATAAGCCCAACCATGTAGCAGGTGATCCATAAAAATCGTGCTGTGGCGTTTCAGTTTAGAAGCAAATATAAGATTAGAAAAAGTAGGTCCAGTTTCAGGATACTGGATGTTGAGAAAAGATGACTTTTATTCAACAAATTAAAGGAAACCTACCACTGACGTGGTAGGTGTTAAGATGCATACACAGAGCACCAGTCAGGGTGAGTGGTGCCGGGGCTTACTTTCATTAGTGTCCTAACACTGTATCGCGGTTTTTTAAACATTTATTATTTAACCAGCAGAAGGAGCTTCGGCGCACCAAGCGCAGACCATGCGCGTGTGACGTCACCGGCTCTCCTTCATTCCTATGTAGGCGCGGCAATGGTCGAACGGCATGGTGCGCGAAGCTCCTTCGCTAGTGGACACTACTTTTTTTTCACCTGTTTGGACAGGTGCAGAAGACTTCTCAGCAAAAAGTATAGTATAAAAAAGTTGGTCTGTTATTAAATAATAGTCTACTAAATACTGTATATTAGAACTGGTCTGGCTCAACTTGAGGACTAGACAAAACTTGGACAAGTAGAAACTAGTAGAAATAATATTTATTATTGATCTGATCTGTCTGCACAAAAAATTGAAGTTCTATGTTCCCAGGAATGTTGCTAGAGAAAATTTTTTTTCCATAGAAGCAGGGTATTTTGTAACAGTAATAGACCACAAAGCCAAAAATTCATACATTCTGTATACTGATCCAATGGGTTGTATGATGTGAGAATGCTACACAGACTGGGCTACAGAGCACAATAACTGGCATTATTCATACAAACACCATTGGAATCAGTATACAGAATGTATGATGTGTTGGCTTTGTGGGTCCATTACTGTACAAAATACACTGCTCTATGGAAAAAAAAATTTTCTCTAGCAACATTCTGAGGAACATAGACTTCATTTTTTTGTGCAGACAGATCAGATCAAATAATAAATATTATTTCTACTAGTTTCTACTTGTCCACGTTTTCTCAGTCCATCAAGTTGAGCCAGACCAAGTTCTAATAGACTAGTATTTAGTAGACTAGTTATTTAATAACAGACCAACTAATAAAATGCCAATTAAAATGAATATAAAATGTCCCTATAACGCGTTCCGGGTACTATGACCCTTTATCAAAATTACGGACAGTAATATAACATTATAATTAATATGACAGTGGAATAAATACATAGGCACAGTCTGCCATTTCCTTTTTTATTTTACGTTTATTTTTTTCACAACTCAGCGTCATCTCATCTGGCATAGTAGTGTGCTGTAATACTTGGCTAGAAAATAGCCATAGGAGAATACAAACGGCTTAATTACGCCTACAGTAGCGTTATATATATTTGATTTCTGGTTGATCTGCTGGTGGCTGTAGTTGTTGCAGTGCATCTACTAGTAAATTGTGAGCAATTTGGAGTCAGACTTGCGACCACTGTGTTTTAGTGACGCACATATCCATCGCAAAGACCGAAGTGGGAAAATTTATACCCACCCGCACGCCCAAGCCCTTAATGTGCACATCTCCAGATTGCTAAGCCTGGAGATGCTGCCCTATAGGCTAGTAGAGACCGAGGCCTTTCGCAGCCTCATGGCGGCGGCCGCCCCTCGGTATTCGGTCCCCAGCCGCCACTACTTTTCCCGATGTGCCGTCCCAGCCCTGCACCAGCACGTGTCAGACAACATAATCCATGCCCTGACCAACGCCGTCTCTGACAAGGTCCACCTGACCACGGACACGTGGACGAGTGCTGCCGGGCAGGGCCACTATATATCTCTGACGGCACATTGGGTTAACTTGGTGGAGGCTGGGACCGAGTGTGACCCTGCGGCTGGTCATATACTGCCGACGCCGAGGATTGCGGGGCCTACCTCGGTCCAGGTGTTTGAGGCCTACTATGCCTCCTCCTCCTCCCACCTCTCCTCCACCTCCTCCTCCGAACGACCATCCGTGGGCATGGCGCCATCAGTCGGTAGCTCTAGGCACAGCAGCAGTGCCGTCGCTAAGCGACAGCAGGCGGTGCTCAAACTGCTGAGCCTAGGCGATAAAAGGCACCCCGCCCAAGAACTATTACAGGGCATCACGGCGCAGACTGATCTGTGGCTGGCACCGCTGAACCTGAAGCCAGGCATGGTTGTGTGTGACAACGGCCGTAACCTGGTGGCGGCTCTGCAACTCGGCAGACTGACACATGTGCCATGCCTGGCCCATGTGTTAAATCTGATAGTTCAGCGTTTCCTCAAGACATACCCCAATCTGTCTGATTTGCTCACAAAGGTGCGCCGCATCTGTGCGCATTTCAGGAAGTCCAGCACAGATGCTGCCACTCTCAGGGCAGCGCAGCGCCGCCTCCAACTGCCGCACATTGTAATGCATGGGTTAAAACGAAGTAGCCTCGGGTGTTCGGAACACCCGAGGTTACCATGGCGACGGATCGCTGCTCCCCGTGACGTCATCGGGGAGCAGCGATCCACGACAAGATGGCGGCGCCCATGCGGCGCCATCTCTTTGAAGCCGCCGGCAGCATTGCCGGTGGCGATCGCGGAGAAAACACCCGCGATTGGTGCTAGCACCGATCGCGGGTGTTACCGGTAAGCCTTTGCTGCAATATGCAGCAAAGACTTACCGCCTATGGAGAGGGCTCGGCCCGCGCGCGTCGGGAAGGGGTTAAAAGTAGCCAGGTTTTATCTCTTGACACCATCAAATAACACTTACATTTTTTAAATCAATATTGAGATTCATTCTCATTTACTCACCTCTTTGTATAATTTTCGCCCCGCTCCCCACCTTTTCACATCCACCATGGCTTAACATCATTGCGGCTCTGTCACCAGCAACTTCGCTTCAACTCCGGAAGTACTTTGTCCCCTCCAGATTTCCGTAGATTTTGCACGCCAAGCTTCGAGTGTTGCTCAGCAACGCTCCTAGCGACCACTAGCCAAACAAACACACCGTGAGAAGTATCTCACTTCTAATAGAGTAGGTCCGTTATCTAGACACCATTACACTTCCAGTTCTCCCGGTTCCTAGGTCGAAACCATCTACCAAATAGTATCGATTGCACTGTATTTCATAACATATATTTGTTTATATTTTTGACATGGTACTGTTTATGGTATTTCCCTATAAAATTCTGTACCTTAGTTGTGTTTTTTTCTGCAAAAGTCCGTTCAAATGTTAATGATCTAATCTTATTGTTTCCCGGGTTAATCCCGGTATGCTTGTAAATATGTTTGTATATAAGTATGCCATCAACAATGTAAGAACATGCCCGACGAAGACTCTCATACAGAGCAGAAACGCGTTGCACTTTATATATATGTTTTTATTTAGCTTTTATACTTCTTAAATAAAAAGCTTTTATTGGGAATTTTCCATGCTGGTTCCGTGAAGACTTACTTAGCGCAAGGTTTTTTTCCTATTTCCCCCCCTGGATTCCTCCATTGATTCTCTACAATCCCGTATTCTGGATCGGGATTTGTTGACTCCAGGAGACCAGCTGGCTGGCTGTATACTACAGGGAGGCTGGCTGTATACTGAGAGGGTTTTGCTGGCTGTATACTGAGGGGGGCTGGCTGTATACTGAGGACGGGCAGGCTGGCTGTATACGGAGGCGGGGCAGCCTTTATACAGGGGAGGGATGGCTGGCTATATATATACTGGTGCTAGCTGGCTGTATACTGACGGGGACTGGCTGACTCTATACAGGGGGGCTGGCTATATACAGGGGGGCTGGCTATAAATTGGGGGAGGTGGCTATATACAGGGGGCTAATTGGCAGGGTTATATGGCATAGTATTAGTAATAGTAGTTATATTCCTGTACATAGTGGGCAGTATTATAGTAGGTATATTCTTGTACATAGGGGGCAGTATTATAGTAGTTATATTCTTGTACATAGGGGCAATTTTTATTGTAAAAACCAACAAAATACAATTAAACAAAATCATAAATACATTCTTCTGTATACACAATTAGGAATCAAACAAATATAAACGCAGAGTAAATGTAACTTAGAGTCCATAGCTGCTGCTGCTGGAAAGGAAAAAGAAAAATGCAAAATCAATATATATACAAATTAAACACCAGATACATTCCTCCATAATTTCCTATTTCTCTGGTCTTTCCTGACTTCCAGTGATTTTATCCACCTTAGCTCAGACAATATTTGGGATACCACAGCCGTGTAGTTATAGTCCTCACTATGCAGGGACACCCGGGTTCTGGCATGCCAGTGGTAATACTTTATCACTGTTATTATAAGATACATGGTTCCCGGATCTATAATACCATTTGGAGGTGGGACGCCATAGATGATGTCCGGGTACTGGAGGAATTGCAGCCTCGGGATGTTCGGCAGGTCAGATACTTCCTTCCAGATTTTCCTCCCTCACCAGCACTCAGAAATGAAATGCTCCATCGTCTCCTCCTGCTGACACCCCAGGGGACACTTCCTATCTGCCACACTCACAAACTTTAGGTTCCCTCTCACAAATAACCTCCCATGTAGTGACAACCAAGAGATATCAAACAACTTGGGGGGAAGTCGCTTCGCATTGAGGAACCTGAGACTCTTCTGTAAGGTGGTGGTCACACAGTCTCTGAGAGCAAGTGGGGAGTGGTAGAAAGCCCGACATATCCTAGTATAGAGATCTCTCCTGGTGTTACTGACAATGTAGGACTTCTCCAGCTTCCACATCCTGACACACTTCAGACCATTTACCAGATACTGGGGGAGGAAGCCAGGAGTCCATCGGCCCCTCTTGAGACTGCCGCCTCGCACCCAAGACTCTGCAAAAGGCAATATCCAGTCCCTGACACTACTTACCCACAGGAGACTGTTATTTGAGTCCAGGCAACCGAAATTGACTTTCAGAAAAATGGAGTCATATCCAGCCCACCCTCTCTCCTCCGTAGGTAGGTTATCCCTCTTTTTTAACTGGGTTCAACCTGTTGCCCCAAAAAGCTGGAAGAACAGGCTAAAGAGCGGAGAAAGATTCTGGCAAAGGAAATACGACAGAGACGTAGAGGAAGAAAGGGACCATGTAAGTCTTCATCAGAGTAACCCTTTCTCTATAGGTCAGCCTCCAGTTCCAGTTCATCGCTGAACCTTTGTATTTCCGGTATCCAACTTCTCTTCCCAATTTAGTTTGGCATTGTCTTCCCTCCCGAATTTAACCCCAAGGATCTTAATATGGGTGGAGGCCTTGGCGAATTGTGGCAGATCAAAGCCAGGAGCAATATCCAATGTCCAGAAAGCCTGACTCTTCTCTAGGTTGACCAGAGACTCGGAGGCCTCTGAGTAACTTCTGATGGCTGCAGATAACATCTCCACCTCACGAGGCTCAGATATCACCACAGTCACATCATCCGCGTAGGCGACTACCTTCAAAGGCAAGCAATGGGGGACCGGCACCCCCTGAAAATCACACCGCTGCAGTGATCGCAGAAACAAGTCTATGGCAAACACATACAGCAGTGGACTCAGGGGGCAGCCCTGTCTCACCCCTGCCTCTACTTCAAAAGTGTCCCCCTGCCAACCATTGGTCAGAGGAAAGCTCTTCGCCTCTCTGTACAAAGTTCTCACCCAATCTATAAATTGTCCCGGAATACCGTACTTTGACAAAGTGGCCCATAGATAATCGTGATCAACCATGTCAAAGGCTTTAGCCTGGTCCAGACCTACAACATATCTCCCACACCTCAGAGCTTTACATCTCTCAATTCTTGCCAGAATTTTCCTGTCGACATTCAAGAGGGCGATCGGCCTCCAGTTCTTGATGTCATTAGGCTCCTTACCTTTGGACAGCAGAATAAGGGAGGACACTCTCATGGATGGAGGCATCAGGTGATTCTCTAGACAATTGGTAAAAACATCCACAAGGATCGGGGCTAAGAGGTCTCTGAACTTCTTATAGAATTCAGCTGTAATACCATCAGGACTTGGTGCCTTCTTCAGATGTAACTTATCAATGGCCTCTTTAACCTCCTCCTCTGCTATTCCTGCTGTCAAAGGAGAAAAGTCCAAATCTTTAGTGTCAGGACCTGGAGTTGCCTCCAAGAATTGAGCCATTTTGTCTTTGTCCAAAACCTTCTTCTGAAATAACTCATAATAGTAGGATCTCACCACCCCCAGGATACCCTCCCGAGATTCCTGTAAAACTCCCTGGGAGTCAGTGAGACCTGTGATCGATTTCTTAGCCACACGTTCCCGGCAACTCTCATATGGATCAGGCGTGACTAAGTTTCCATAGTCACGCTCCACAACCAGGGACGTGTAGCGGCTGTACTGATACTGCTTTATTTCAGATTTCAGTCGGTCTATCTTTTGTTTTTCATCCCCACCCGCCGAATACAGTGACTCCAATTCTTTCTGCAGCTTGAGATACTGGCTGTACTTACTCTTCCCCTTCTTCACTGACAGTCTCTTTAAGAGGGACCGGATTTCCTCCTTGACATCCTCCCAGTCAGATGTATGATTATAGAAATACACTCTGTCCAATTCACCCTGTATAAGAGAGTGGACTTGTTCCTGGACAAAGACCTCTTCTAATAGGGCAGAATTTAGTCTCCACAAGCCTCTTCCTATATCTGGCCGTTCTGTATTACCCAAGTAGAAGTATAGGGCAAGGTGATCCGAGTATGGGACAGACTTCTCACTTCTATCCCCAATGACCTCTGTGGGACTCACCAGCGCCAGGTCTATTCTGCTATACCTCCCAGCACAGGAGTAGGTAAATTTGGGTTTTCTACCACCCTGCACAAAGACATCAGATAAACCTGACTGTGTTATAATATCATTTAAGACCTTAGAGTCCCTAGCAAGAGGTCTACCAGTGGGTCTGTCACTCAATGTCCTTGTGGCGTTGAAATCACCCGCCATGATGACTGGGAGAGATGTAAATAAATAGGGCTTCACGTCATTAAATAGATTGACTCTGTCAGTCACTGTCTGTGGACCATAGATATTGTTAAGCCGGAGCCTCCTACCTCGGATAGTAACCTCCAGCACCAAACATCTTCCCATCGACACCTTGGTTAGTCTATGAATGGTGACATCGTGGGTATTAAACAGTATGGAGACCCCGGCACATGGCTCCACAGACAGTGACCAGATGGACGGCCCAGAGCGCCATTCTCTCTCTGCTTCTTTTAACAAACTAAGACTATTAAGATGAGTCTCCTGTAGGAAAAAGACATCGGCATCGAGATAATGTAGATGTTCATACACCGCATGTCTTGTCCTTCTTGCCCTAATGCTGTTGACATTGCTAGATATTATTTTCAGATTAAAGTTCGCCATTAGAGCTATAACAAGAAGCAGAGAGAGTGTCCCCATCATCATAAATCTGGATCAGATCCCTCCTCTTCACCACCCGTCTCCATGTCTGATTCAGACTCTGGCCCCACCCTATGGGGTCTACGTTTTGAGGGGGGGTCACCATCGGGATCCTCATCATACTCTGCCACCATCCTCTGCAGTTCCTTCTCTAGCTCCTCCTCTGCATCTGACTCTGAGAGGACACTGAATCTATTCACTGTCATGGTCATATCTGTTCCACTGTCCACTCTGATCTTTGATGACTTGTGAACTGTGGTCCACTCACCCTCAGGCTTCCGGGTGGACTTATCTTTTTTCCTCCTCTTATTAGCAGATGTTGTGGCTGGAGAGGGAATGAGCACTGAGGGTGGTGCAACCTGCTGGACAACTTCCATATCTCCCTCCGTGGTTTGGATCTGAGGCTGGTCTGGTGTTGGCATAGCATCACTTGACTCTTGGACCTGCTGAGGTTCTGGCGTAGCCTGATCTGACCCTAATAACAATGCCTCTCCTCCCCCAGGTCATCTGCCCCTGCCAATAGGTCTTCATCAGGGAAGCTCTTACATATGTTGTGCCAGGCATTGGGACAATCCCTGTGGGCATGCCCGATCTCACCGCACAGGTTACACCTGATGTTTTGGCAGTCCGCACTCACATGGCCGATATCCCCACACAGGCTGCACTTGACCACAGAGCAAGTGCACCTGCAAGACATATCTTTTATACCGTATATACCCGTGTATAAGCCGAGTTTTTCAGCACAAAAAATGTGCTGAAAAACGTCCCCTCGGCTTATACACGAGTCTACTACCAAAAAAAAATTACCCACTTAAAAAAATAAACTTAAATACTCACCCTCCGATGTCAGCGCGGCTCCCCGATGTCGGCACGGCTTACCGATGTCCCCGATGTCAGCGTGTCCCGTCTTCTTTCTTCTCCGCGGCTCCTCTTCTCTCTTCTTTCTTCTGTCATCGACGCGGCCATGTTTTCTTCGTGGCCGCGCATACCATGACGTCAGCAGCAGCCGCGTCATAGTATGCGCCTGCTAGAAGAAAACATGGGCGCGTCCATGTCGGAAGAGTGAAGAGGAGCCGCGGAGAAGAAAGAAGATGGGACGCGCTGACATCGGGGACATTGGTAAGCCGCGCCGACATCGGGGAGCCGCGCTGACATCGGAGGGTGAGTATTTAACTTTATTTTTTTAAGGGCCGTGGGGGCAGGCTGCTGTATACTACTAGGGCGGCACGGTGGCTGAGTGTGTAGCACTTCTGCCTTGCAGCACTGGGGTCCTGGGTTCGAATCCCACCCAGGTCAACATCTGCAAAGAGTTTGTATGTTCTCTCCGTGTTTGCGTGGGTTTCCTCCGGGTACTCCGGTTTCCTCCCACACTTCAAAACATACTGTTAGGTTGTTTAGATTGTGAGCCCCATGGGGACAGGGACCAATTTCATGTGCTTGTGCAGCGCTGCGTAATCTGTGTGCGCTATATAAATAAAGAATTATTATTATTATTATTAGGTGCACGCTGTATACTACTAGGGGCTTGCTGTATACTACTAGGGGCTTGCTTTATACTACTAGGGGCTTGCTGTATACTACTAGGGGGCTGCTGTATACTACTAGGGGCTGCTGTATACTACTAGGGGCTTGCTGTATACTACATGGGGGCTGCTGTATACTACAGGGGGGCTGCTGTATACTACTAGGGGCTTGCTGTATACTACTAGGGGGCTGCTGTATACTACTAGGGGCTTGCTGTATACTACATGGGGGCTGCTGTATACTACTAGGGGCTTGCTGTATACTACATGGGGGCTGTTGTATACTACATGGGGGCTGCTGTATACTACTGGGGGCTGCGGTATACTACTAGGGGCTTGCTGTATACTACTAGGGGCTTGCTGTATACTACATGGGAGCTTGCTGTATACTACTAGGGGCTGGCAGGCTGTATACTACTGGGGGCTGGCAGGCTGTATACTACTAGGGGCTGCTGTATTTTTCTGGGGGCTGGCAGGCTGTATACTACTGTGGGCTGGCAGGCTGTATACTACTGGGGGGGGGGGGGTTTTGACCAATGCATTTCCCACCCTCTGCTTATACTCGAGTCAGTAGTTTTTCCCAGTTTTTGGTGGTAAAATTAGGGGTCTCGGCTTATACTCAGGTCGGCTTATACTCAAGTATATACAGTATTTATGTTTACATATACCTTACCATACACTTCACACATTTAATTCTAATCCTAGATGGATTAAACTGATTACTAAATCTATCGCGCCTGCAAAGTTCAAAAAGCAATTTTTCATGGTTCACCTTGGATAGTGTGCATGCACACATATTGGAATGCATTTGTATGTTCTATGTAAAATATCTAATTGCTACCCATCTCTAGATGTGTACTCTTGTGTTGCTCTTTTGGATCAAGGCCACCTACAGTCCATCATCATCAAACCCTTTGCGGCACAATGTTTTTTTAGTTCATTTTTCACTGCCCACCTTCATAGATCTATAATATTTTAATTTTTCCATGTACAGAGCTGTGTGAGGGCTTATTTTCTGCATAACAAATTTTAATTCTCAATGACGTTATTTACTATTCCCTGTCATTTTATTGATTTCATTTTGAGGATAAATTTGTATTACATTTTCTATCTTATGTAAAATGGTGTAAAAATGACGTTTCGGCATTTGAGTGCTATTTTCCATTATGGGGTTCACCGCTGGGAATAACCGTGGTGATAAGAATGTTTTAGTTTTTTTTTTACTATTTTTTATGCCTTCTAGGATACTTTAACCCTAGATAGTCTGATCATTCCTTCTATATACTGCAATACTACTGTATATGTTTTTACACAGGATTCATTACAATGTGTGCTTAGAGGCTAAATAAAGGTATTTACACTCACCGGCCCCTTTATTATGTACACCATGCTAGTAACGGGTTGGACCCCCTTTTGCCTTCAGAACTTGGGGGCTGCTGTATACTACTAGGGGCTTGCTGTATACTACAGGGGGGCTGCTGTATACTACTAGGGGCTGCTGTATACTACTGGGGGCTTGCTGTATACTACTAGGGGCTTGCTGTATACTACATGGGGGCTGCTGTATACTACTAGGGGCTTGCTGTATACTACATGGGGGCTGCTGTATACTACTAGGGGCTTGCTGTATACTACAGGGGGGCTGCTGTATACTACTGGGGGCTGATGTATTCTTCTGGGGGCTGGCAGGCTGTACTACTGGGGGGGTTTGACCAATGCATTTCCCACCCTCAGCTTATACTCGAGTCAGTAGTTTTTCCCAGTTTTTGGTGGTAAAATTAGGGGTCTCGGCTTATACTCGGGTCGGCTTATACTCGAGTATATACGGTAATAAAAGTTTTAAACATTTTTTTTTCATTTTTATTTGAAGTTAAAAGTGAAAACAAGTCTTTTTATATTTTTTTTAATTAACTCAAAATGAACATTATTAATGAATTCCCTATTTTGTTTCGGTCGTTGACATATATAAATGTACAGGGTGACAATGGCTGTGTTATTTGTAGTGAAGCCAGGGATTTTTTTTATTATATGGGGAAATGCAAATGTATTTTTATGAATATTTGTTAATATTATGAGGGGAGTGAATTCTTACGCGTGTACTCTGGCGCACTATGGCAGATTTCATGCTAGGCTGCTATCCGGTGACCCTCGCGTTCAAAGAAAGATTTATTCCGCCACCGAAGTTTACTGGGTTGTTCACTTCCTTGGACCCACGGTACAAGCACAATCTTTCCACTCTTCATCCATGGAGAGGAAGGAGTGTGAGAAGCTATGAATACAAGCAGCCCTGGTGCACAAGCTGAAACAGTATTTCCATTCTGACAGCGCTAGCGGCAGATGTGCGTCAGTTCTGCGGGACAAGTAGCGAGGGAGATAGGAGAGCAGGACAGCTTGTCCAGCACTGGCACGGGACGCTTACAAGGGCTTTTTGCCAGCTTATGTCCCCCCGCAAAGCAGACACTGTCACATGTCCCCAGGATGGGCAGGAGTGGGCTGATCTTTACAGAGAAAGATGGTGAGGGGAGACGTAGCTGACCATACCATCGTCTAAATGATCACACAGCTCCCTAAAATTACGGGGTTTCAACGCTGGACCTGTGGCCACGAACTGGCGCTGTACGCCTTGGAGGTTTTCGTCTTTTGCCCTGCCGCTAGCGTTTCTTGTTCCGAGGCGCGGTTTTCAGTGCAGCTGGTTGGCAAATCACCGATAAGGTCAACCTGTCGACTGACAGCGATGACAGGCTGGACCTTATCAAGATGAATAACAGCAGGATTTCTCCTAATTTCAAATCTCAGCAGGGAAGGAAGCTCAACATGAATTAATTTACCTCCCTCTCCTCCTCCTATTTTCCTCCTTCTCCTGCTTTTTGTACGTATATAAAGCCAAGAGGACACCTGGCTATTTTTTGACAGGACCCACTGGCTCTACCTATAGTACTTTATGCATTAATTTTTCTGGAGGCGCCACCGACCCGGTCCTCTGGTCCTATGTTTTAAACAATTGGGAGTGCCCCACATTACACAGGCATCAAATGATATTCAATTTGTCTGGAGGGCCACCTACCTGCTCCCGGGTTTGGATGAAAACTTTTTTGGGACGCACAGACAGGCACTCAATCTACCATTTTCTGGAGGGCCATCATACCTGGTCCTCTGGTTTTGAAAACTTTTTGCAATGCCACATAAGGCATCAATCTATCATTTTTCTGAGGGCCACCTACCTGCTCCTTGGTTTGAATGATTGAAAACTTTTTGGACTGCCACATACAGGCACCAATCTACTCAATCTATTCCATTTTTGGAGGGCACCTACTTTGCTCCTTCTGGTTTGAAAACTTTTTTGGACTGCCAATAAGGCAATCAAATAATTCCTTTTATGGGGGACCACCTACTGCTCTCTGGTTTGAAAGACTTTTTTGGACTGCCAATACAGCGGCACTCTCAATCTATCCATTTTCTGTACGAGGGCCACCTAAACCTGCTACTATGGTTTTTTTGTTTGAAAAACTTTTTTGAGACTGCCACACATCAGGCCACTCAATATATATTCACATTTTTCTGGAGGGCCCACCTCCTGTCCTCTGGTTTGACAAACTTTTTTGGACTGCCACATACAGCACCAATCTATTACATTTTTCTGGCAGGGGGCCACAGACTGGCTCCTTGGTTTGAAACTTTTTGGACTGCCACATACAGGCACTCAAATCTATTTCCATTTTTCTGGAGGGCACTACCTGCTCTTCCTCTGCGTTTGAAAAATGAAAACTTTTTTGGACTGCCACATAACAGGCCAAACTATCCAAATTAAATGTTCCTGCCAGCCTCCACACGTTGTCTCATTGCACTTCCTCCAAAAAGTCGTCCTATAGCTGACTACACATCCTAACTTTTATCAAACGACGGTGTGTCAGCCATGGCAGAAAGTGGGTTGTTTTCATGAAGTTTCCACATCAAAGTTGTTAACTTTGTTCGCCACCCAGCTGTGTGATCCCAAATATACTGGCAAATTTATATTTACAATATTATTCAGCGCTGCTTGCGCTTCGTTTACATTCCCTTCACAGCCATATGCATAAAACTTATAAGAACGACACTAACACTTGATCTTATAAAAAAGGTTCTTAGAAAGTGCTGTGTGAGGGAGTAGCATAGAGACACGGGCTTGGATTGGCGAACGCTCGTCCTGGCAGCGGAGCGCAGCTCCATGACAGATCCAACTAACATAGTTTTAAATTGCAGCACCTTTAATCTACTACTAGTTCCCTGCCTCCATAACATTGGTCCCCTTATCAAACGAGATTTTGTCAGCAGCATTTTGGGTTGTTTTCATGGCTCTTCAACAAAACAATTGTAACTTTGGCCCACCCTGCTGGTTTCCCACAAAATATCACTGGAAACCTTTTATCATTTACCAATATCGTTCAGCGCTTCTTGCGCATCTTTTACATTCCCCTCACCCGCATCTCCCAAACTTATAAGAACGCTACTACACTTAAACTTGGTGCGCTGGACCGGTCTTGACCCGGGGGCTGGTTGACTATTACTGCCGACGCAGAGGATGCGGGGCCGCCTAGGTCAGGTCTCAAAGGCCTACAGACCTCTCACATCCTCCAATCCCCCGCCTCCACTCTCCTCCTCCGAATTACCATCCGTGGATGGCGGCCTCAGCGGTAGCTTAGGCACAGCAGCAGGTGACCGTCGCTACGCGACAGAGGCGCGCTGCTCACAAACTGCTGAGCCTAGCCGATTTAAAAGGCACACGCCAAGGCTATTCAGGGATTCCACATCAAAATTGTTAACTTTCTCGCAACCCTGCTTGTAATCCAGAAAAGATACTGGCAAACTTTTATATTTACCGATATATTTCAGCGCTTTTTGCGCAATCTGTTTACATTCCCCTCTCTCGCACTATCCCCAAACTTATAAGAACGCTAATACACTTGATTCTATAAAAAGGTTCTTAGGAGTGCTGTTTGGGGAGGAGTAGCTAGAGACAGGGGCTTGGATTGGCGAAAGCTCCCTGGAGCGGAGAGCCAGCTCCATCCCAAGATTACCAACATAACACAGTTTTTTAAGTGCAGCACCAGTTAATCTAATACGAGCAATGCCTCATAATATAATCATAGTTTAATCTTTATTCTAGCGCATTATATTCAGAGCGCTTTACAAATATAGGAAACCAAATACACATGTAATGTAACAGAGCACAACATTGTATGGAAACAACAGAGTGAGGTCCTGCTCGCCAGAAGCTTACGGTTTATGAAGATGATGGGGTAGGTAAACACGAGGTAAAAAGAAGTTAATGGTAAGCATTCTTCTTAGGAAAGAACAAAAATATAATAAAATGGAATTGCTGTCGCTTGACACACACCTCAGCCGTCACAGGTCCGGGTGAATGGTGACTGGACAGAGAAGGCTGGTGGCTGTTGTTGATGGATAACAGATGGGAGGACGAACACGACGGTTAGGGTTAGTAGAAGAGTTAAAACTTCATGCAGTAATGAGTGTATAGGCTGGGCCTAAAAGAAAGGGTTTAAGAGCACGTTTGAACTTTGGCGAGGTTAGGTATAGTCTGATAGTAAGGGCAGAGCCAGAGCCATTCCATAGAATTGGTTTTGCAGCTAGAGAGTCTTGGAGCGCGGAGTGGTGGGAGTCGCACTAGGGTAGAGGTTGATCAAGATCATGGCGGATCTAAGAGCACGGGTTGGGGCGAATAGACTGAGATAAGAGAGGAAGAGGGTAGGGGGGATGCATCATTATACAAGAGCTTTATGGATGAGGGTTATTATTTTAAACTGTATTCGAAAGGAGACTGCAGCCAGAGCAGCGTCTGGCAATGAACTGTAGGCATACATGGTCCCCTTATTCAAACGAGGCTGTGTCAGCAGAATGTTGGGGTTTTCTGCTTCCACAACAAAATTGTTAACTTTGGCGCCACCCTTGCGTGTAATCCACAAAATATACTGGAAAACTTTATTCATTACCAAGATGATTGTCAGCGCTTTTTGCGCATCTGTTCATTCCCCTCACCCGCCAATATCTAAATTATAAGAACGCTATTACACTTGATATTATACAAAAGGTTCTTAGAAGTTGCTTTGTTGGGGAGTAGCCTAGAGACAGGGGGCTTGGATTGGCGAAAGCTCGCCTGGCAGCGGGAGCGCCCAGATCCAGCCAAGATCCAACTAAATAGTTTTAACTGCAGCACCTTTAATCTACTACTAGTTCACTGCCTCCTACATGGTCCCCTTATCAAACGAGTGTGTCAGGCAGAATTTGGTTGTTTCATGGTTCCATTAATTTGTCGCCACCCTGCTGTGTAATCCACAAAAAAGATATGGCAAACTTTTATCATGTAGCGATCTTATTGAGCGCTTCTTGCTCACTCCTTGGTTCCTCTCTGCCACCAATTGGTTTGAAAAAGCCTGAGTCCATTTAGGGTATGTCGCCATGCCACTCTCTACGCCTCCGCTGCTGCCAGCTGCCACCTCTGCAAAGTCCCTTAGTGTCAGGGTCATTATGTGGATGTTTTAGTCATCTACTTCTAGCCTTCTTCTGTCCTCTGTCACTGGCCATGTCTTGTTGCACCATAATTATTGCCTAATGGTGCATTAAGCAGCTCAGAGGCATCACATGCATGCTTGCACCCCATTCTGGTTCTCGTCATTTCCGTGGTTGTTTCCATCCTTTCTGAGGTCCCCCAGGTTTTGCCCAAGCTTCATGGCAGCGCCTTGGTCCCCCCGGAAAAATGCCTGAGTCTCCATTGACTTCAATGGGCTCCGTTATTCGGACGAGCACTCGGCATCGTGGAAAAGTTTGGTCTCGAATAACGAGTCCACCCGAGCTTTTAGATGCTCGCTCATCTCTAGTAATCACCCAGACCTCATCATCAACGTTCAAAAGGTTGTTTAGCCTGACCCAACTGAATTATGGCATGCCCTGAAAGCCCTTCAATACATTTAGGTATTGTTTCTGATCTTACAGCAAGTATTCAATGGAAACTATGCCATTAAAATTTTAATTAGTAAAATGTTTTGTAATGGCTATATTTTATTTGAAAAATATTTATTATTTTAATTCAAATAAAGTTATAAAGAGTTACACTTACATACAAATATCCTGAAATTCTATCCATAGAATGTATCTATTATTTCTATAGAATTTAAATATGAATATATAGCGAACTTGAAGCTACTTTTCCTTGAACTAAAGTTAGGCATATTTTTCCCGTTTCAGTTCTGAGACCTCCACAGATCACGAAAAAAATTCTTTAGAGCTATGGCAAACTTCAGTGACTTTCAAATGGATGGAAAATGTTGAGAATGAGATGATACAATCAAAAATTTTAACAGTGAGCTGTTTATATTTGCAGAATTTTTAATGTGGGAGCATGCATGTAACATTTAGCTTATAATTTAAATTTTGTTACATAATAGATAGATAAGATAATCCATTTTAGTCCCGCACACTGAAAATTCCCCTATTATGTATAGCATGGTGTGTTATGGGAGACCAAGCCTTTACCCCATATAACATACTACCCCTTCGTGGACAACAGTACATGGTGACTTAAAATCAGGTAATTTTTGAAGTTTTGTTCGTCTTCTTTAAATATTATATACTTTTGAAAGCTTACTATCATAAAAATTACGTTGACAATAAATTGAAAAAATAAACATTTTTTTGTCTGAAGTTTTTTAATAGTATATACGTGTATAAGCCGAGTTTTTTAGGCAAAAAATGTGCTGAAAAAAACGTCCCTCGGCTATATACACGAGTCTATTACCCCAAAAAATTACCCACTTAAAAAAAATAAAATTAATACTCACCCTCCGATGTCAGCGCGGCTCCCCGATGTGGCGCGACTTACGATGTCCCGATGTCAGCGGTCCCGTCTTCTTTCTTCTCCGCGGCTCCTCTTCTCTCTTATTCTTCTATCATCGACGCGAGGCCATGTTTTCTATGGCGCCGGCATACTATGACGTAAGCAGCGGCGCGTCATAGTATGTGCCTGTAGAAGAAACATGGGCGCAGTCGAAGAGTGAAGAGGAGCCGCGGAGAAGAAAGAAGATGGGACGCGCGGACATCGGGGACATCTGGTAAGTAGCCGCCGAATCGGGAGCCGTGTGACATCGGAGGGTGAGTATTTAACTTTATTGTTTTAAGGGCCGTGGGGCAGGAGCTGTAACTACTAGGGCGGCTGTATACTATAGGGGCAGGACTGTAATATGGCGTGGGGCTGCTGTATACTACAGGGGGGCTGCTGTATACTATGGGGGCTGCTGTATACTTCTAGGGGCGTTGTATACTACTAGGGGATGCTGTATACTACTAGGGGCTTGCTGTATACTACATGGGGCTGCTGTATACTACTAGGGGCTTGCTGTATACTACATGGGGGCTGCTGTATACTACTAGGGGCTTGCTGTATACTACAGGGGGGGCTGCTGTATACTACTGGGGGCTGCTGTATACTACTAGGGGCTGCTGTATTCTTCTGGGGGCTGGAAGGCTGTATACTACTGATGGGGTTTGACCAATGCATTTCCCACCCTCGGCTTATACTCGAGTCAGTAGTTTTTCCCAGTTTTTGGTGGTAAAATTAGGGGTCTCGTCTTATACTCGGGTCTGCTTATACTCGAGTATATACGGTATTTAATTTAATAAGTAGTACCTTCTACATTCTGCATTCAGCTGGCAGGCTGGAGGGGGGTACAGTTTAAACTCCTATATGTTCTGCAACACATCCCTGGTGCATTATTAAACAAGATAATCTTTTTAATATAATACCAGGGTTTGTTTCTATGCTGCAGGGAAAAATAAATATCCAATGTTGCAAATTACAGTCGTACATTGAAAGCTATAAATAATTATCACATTTTTTACTGCAACTTTAATGGTGGATAATCCAAATTTTTCTCTTTACTATGACATCAGAAGTGTATTTTTAGGTGTCTTGTTTCAGAAATTGCTGTGGATGTATAAAATATTGTTGAAATGCCTTGATACATAAGCAGAAGAAAAATAAGTGGCCCTTTTTGTTTTAGTCTTTTCATTTTTAACTCCTCACCTTCAACAATCCATATTTTTTAATTTTTTCCATGTAAAAAGCTGTGTGAGGGTTTGCTATCTGCATAACACATTGCACTTCATAGTATTTAAGTATTTAATATTCCATGCCGTGTACTGGGAAGTGATAAAAAAATCCAAATGTAGTGAAATTGGTGAAAAAATGCATTTGCGCTTGGATTTTATGGCTTTCACTGTGCACCCCAAATGACATATCTACATTATTCTTCGGGTCAGTATGATCACGGATACCAAATTTATATAGGTTTTAGAATGTTTTAATACATTTACAAAAAACGATACACGTTTTTTCAAAGTTTTGTAAATGAAAAAAAAAACAGAAAAGTGTGGTGTGAATGTTTTTTTTTTAAATTAAAATAAGAGCACAAGCAGGCAGGATATCTCCAGGATACTCCTCTTCTCATCTGAACATGCAGCACCACAAAACTATACCAGTCTTTACCAAAGTCTTTCCACTCTCTTTGGGGCCTACATCAGCCTTCTATTTCTTATTTTTGACCAAATGTTTTTGCAACAAAAGCTCTAACATAGAAATCACATCTTCCGAGTTTGACAGTTTTTCTTGTTAAGTCGTAGAGGGCAGTGCTACCATTGAAGTCCCTATGCAAAGAATGCTGTATCTTCAGGTGTCTATAAAAGTCTAAGGATGGCAAGGAAAAAGTTTCTTGGATTTTTTGATTAGAACGCCATCTATCAAGCAATGCATAATCCTGGTGACTGCTGTCTGTTTACATCTATGGATGTCTTCTAACTTAAACATTAGAGGGAGCAATATCAGGACCCAGATAAGGGAACACAGAGTTGCCTCCTTAGTTATACATCATAGTGTATGTTGCCGGTGAGCACGGACCTGCCGCTCCCGGATGTAAGAAGATGACCTGTGGGGGGCGTCAGAAAGGTGAGTATGACTTTATTTTTTTACTCAAGTATAAAGTGAGTTTGAGTATTTTAGCTAATTTTTTGTGCTTAAAACCTTGGCTTATACTCGAGTATATTAACAGGCACCTGCTCAGGTCTAATAATAGTAAAACCACAAAAATTAGCCCATTATAGAAACTACAACCCTCAATGTATGAGAAACTTTGTTAACTTTTTAGGTGTTTTAAAGGGGTAAAAAAATGCAGGTGGAATCAACAATTTGAAATTTTTTAAACATTAATTTTGGCCCAAAAATTAAATATCCACAATGGATTAAACGAAAAATCATTTCTCCCGAGTATTCTGATATCCCATATGTGTTGGTAAACTGCTGTAAAGACACACAGCCAGGCATAGAAGGGAAGGAGGTGCCATTTAGAGCAGAGATGCATTGTCCCATTTTACAGGCTACAAAATGTTTATTTTTTTGTAACGTGGATGGGGGCTTATTATTTCCAGGATGAAATACACTTCTTTTTTTTTTAATTTAAGGGGGTTCAGTAGCTAATTGATGAGATTTTATTAACTCTTTCTCGCTGGGTATGAGAAAATCATTAATTCTGGTTCAGGGTTTTAAATTTTTTCTTAGTGAGCAAACAACATCACGAAAGCCAAGAAACTCACTAGACAGGTCATGGATAAAGCAGACCTAGAATACTGGAGACCCCCAGAGCAGACCTAGAATACTGGAGACCCCAGAGAAGACCTAGAATACTAGTGACCCCCAGAGCAGATGTATAATTATATAATACTGATGACCCCCAGAGCAGGGCTGTAATGCTGCAGATCCCCAGAGCAGACAAATAATAGTGGATACTCTCAGAGCCTATGTATAAGTGTGGAGACCCGCAGAGCAGACCTATAACACTTTACATGAAATATACTTCACTCCGGCACTGAGAAATCTTCAGTTCCAAATTTCCGTTTCACTGGTGCGCATGTGCACATCCGACACTTGTCACGGGCTGCAAATCACAGCAAGCCTGTGCCATCAGCCAAACTACAAAAGGCGAGCACACTTCATTGGTAAATTCTATATGTAAGCCTTGATTATTCAATACCAATGAAGTGTGCTCGCCTTTTGTTGTTCGGCTCATGGCACGGGCTTGCTGTGATTTGCAGTCCATGACAAGTGTAGGATGTGGGCTTGCGCACCAGTGAAATTGAGTTACCCAGTGCACAGGTCGAATCTTTTTGCCAAGCACATCTGTGTATTGTTATTAGGTAATTACATCCAGAGCATATATAATGGGGATTTGATGTTTCTTGTTTTCCTGTTTTCTGTTTTCATTATAATCCATACTTTGGGAAGTATCAAACAAATGAAATAGTAACAATATTTTGGATGATATCTGGTATGTTTAATGTTATTGGAAATGGATTATTCATATACAGTGGATGTTTTTCTTTTTCTTTTGGTGTTATGATATTTTAAAATTATTTTCCATGCCATGCCATGATTAAGGGTGTGCGTTACACCTAAAATGCATAGGATGGTTCCCCACTTTTAGATATACGGTGGTGTTTTATTGAGGATGGACTTTGTTTTATGATCTTGAATTAAAAAAAAAAGAAATTTGGAACTGAAGATTTCTCGGTGCCATAGTGAAGTATATTTCATGTGCAGCTGTGTGGATGCCGAGGTCCGGGTGTGCTCCTTGGCACGAGTTTGGATTGCGGTGAGCTGTGGAACAATTTTTTCTTCTTTTTTCTATAATACTTTAGACCAGTGCTGCTACACAGGATACTTGAGACAAAACATTAAAAAAACAAATCCTCTCCTCTCCCAATGCCTATGACATTAGAATGTCCCATTGTGACGCCACATTGGCTCAGAGTGGCTTAGTGTTGATGCCATATCTACTGCATGCACCCACTACAGCTTTATACAGGTGACGGTCAGAGGCTGTACCTGGTACACGCTGGTATTGCGACTTCAAGACTAGGCCTCTCTATCATTGGGTGTCGTGAGAGTTGCCACACTAGACCAGAGCATACCAGTGCTTCACTTGGGGTCAGTGCTAAAATAATAAGACATAACAACCACAGTAAAAAGACTGTCCCCACTACTATGGGGTAAAATGGGGGTATGGGCTTGCACTCCAGTTTTTGCCAATAATAAGCATAATTAGCATAATTGCTAATACCGGCTAACCACCATTAATTATGATTATTTCCCCCTTCATGTCACCTCTAGACCAAGGGGGTATAGATGGGCATGAAGGAAACGCGGCGGATTGGGCCAATGGGGTTTGTACCTGCTGTGTACCCTGGTATAGAAATATAACGGCCAGCAGATACATAAAGAGTGCCAGTGCGTGATAAATCTCCCCCTACGACACTAATAATAATTCTTTATTTATATTGCGCACACAGATTACGCAGAGCTGCACAAAGCATGTCGAATTGGTCCCTGTCCCCATGGGGCTCACAATCTAAACAACCTAACAGTATGTTTTGGAGTGTGTGAGGAACCCACGCAAACAAGGAGAGAACATACAAACTCTTTGCAAATGTTGACCTCGGTGGGATTCGAACCCAGTATCCCAGCCCTGAAAGGCAGAAGTGCTACTCACTGAGCCACCGTGCTGCCCTACTATGGTCTAATTCTTGAAGGTAGATTCTTTTGACATTATGAATTATTAGATTTTATAGACGATACATTCTAAACATCATCACCACTGGCAGGTCCATCATATGGAGTCTTTCACTGGCTACATCTCTATATATTTATGAACCAAATCTATTTTGAGAATAAGAATCAGTTGATTTATTTGGATGTAAGGAATGGAGAGGTGGCAGTGAGACAGGGGACAAAGTACCCCTGCGCTTATGATTGGTTCCAGTGTAGAAATACAAATAATCTCAGTGTAGACAACTTAAAAATGTAATGATTTTCAGAGTATAACAGAAAAGTGGATACCGAATATGGTAGAATGTGCATCACAACTAGCATTGTTCAAAACTCTTGCAGAAACTCTATTAACAGGAAACATTTAGAAAATGTAATGCGGTAGGTCAATTATGGTTTGTATGAAAAATGAGCTGTCAATTTGGTTTATACTTGGTGCTGTGCTGCAAATGAAACATGAAATATTTCTTGACAAGTTAAATTATTATGCAAATCCAAAAGGAATTTCATGTAGATCATGTTCTTCTACTTGATAGGTGACATTATTTGGACATCCATTTTCCCCCTTGCTGTACGAATGTTTCAGCAGTCACAGGCAGGGAAAACATGAGGTTGTTTCTAGAATTTTTGCATTATATTTTGACTTAATAATATTTTAGTTTGCTTTATCTTCTTTCCTGGGACACATTAAAATATTGTACCTGTAAATCTTTTAGAATCCATGGAAAAGATTTGTATTACTTGTAAAAAATCTGGTGCACTATGGTGTACATTCACATTGAAATCTAGGACATTTTACTTGTAATACAGGAAATCTAGGACATTTTGACATTTATATGCACTCTGGCCAGATTAATCATTAAGTGCAGATTTAGCAGATTTATTACTAAGTGCAGTTTGCCTCTCGAATGTGCAGAGTGCACCAGATTATTGAATACTGGTGCACGGTCATCAATTATTTAGTGCACCTTGTACCGCTCTGAAAGTGTGCACATTGTTTTAGGTGCACCTTTAACATACACTTGCGACACAATTCTGTCTAGTCGCTGTATTAATTGTGACACAAACTCTGACTAAGCACTAACACATCCCTTTAGGAACACATTTTATTTGTTTTATCAGAACAGTGCAGCTGTGACACATGAATGCATACGCAAGCTCCAAAAACGTTCTTTGTTGTGCAAAGTCAGAAAGAAAACTGGCACAGCAATTTTAATACATGTGGCCTAATGTGCTTAAGCATTATGAATCGATATTGACATATGGTGCATATTTTATAATCTGCTACATGTTTTGCTTCAGATCCACTGCAAATTTTACCTCTTAATAAAAGAGAAAATTTGCACAAAACCTGCAGCCAAAACCACATGTATTACTTTTATTCTCCACTGATATTTAGGTATATATAGCTATGGTTTTTGGTTAAGATCTGTTAGTGATTTTTATCATGGGCTCTAAAGACCCTTCTTTAATTATAAGTTGATCGCCACATTTACAAGTCTTTGCTCTCAGCGCTGAGATACGTAACACAGAATGGACACGACACCTTGTCAGAAGATGCACTCAAATCACTCAATCATCATTTGAAGAGGGCATCAAAAGATGCTAGAATACTAAAATTCTATAGGTTAGCTTGAATAAACCAGAACCTCCCCGTTCTGGGGAATAATGGACTCTAGAAGTGCCCATATCTGATTGTGGGCCTTTAACTCATCTGGGACCCCCCTTGGTACTCCTACTGCATCTATATGAAGACCCCCAGAATCCCTTGGGATTCACTACCTTTTCTTTGCATGCCTAATCAAACATATCTTTGGGAAAGATGAGGAAGGAATGCACAAATTTTATCACAGTACACTCACCTTCCCAGCCTCTAGGCTTTACCTGACTCTTCTATCCCCACAAAGTCTCCTACTTTGGGGCATTATGGTCAGCCCTAGAGATACAGAGAAAGTCATGGTTGGGGGTCAGGGGTCTGCAGCATTACAGCCCTGCTCTGGGGGTCACCAGTATTATAGCATAAGGTCAGTCAGAAAAGACCAGCTAGTAAGAAGAGTAAGTAAGTTTGTAATAGAAAGTGTGGAACCATGCTGGCCTTTTAGCTTCACAGACATGGTGCTGGTCAGCAGGACTTGAAAAAGTCTGCTGTAGCAAGGCTCCAGACTCTCTCTCTGGTGTGTCTATTTACCACCACGTAGTCTCCAGGATTCAGGGTGTGGGTTCTGAGGTCATTGTCTGGATCTAGAAAGGAATCAGAAACACTTTTGTGTGGCTCAACTGTGTGGCATATTCCACCTGGTTTCCTGCCATCAGCTATAGGGTCTGTGGGAAGTAGAAGCCTAGTCTGGGTGCACAGTCAAAAAGTACCTCATAGGAGACAATCCTATTTTTCTGTTGAGGGTTGTCCTAACTGAATAGAGGGAAGCAGGGCCATGTTTTCCCTGTTTCCTCCATGGCCTTCTGGTTTTTAACTTGCCGTTTTGTCTCTCAACCCTACCATTAGCTTGGGGGTGGTGTAGAGCCTGCTCTACACTCAAGAGGTACAGGGTTTCCCAAAATGTTGATGAAATGTTGATGAACTATGCACTGTTTCTCACAGAGACCTTGTTGTCAGAGAAACAGAATGTTTATACTAGCCCAGCTACAAAATTTACTGAGAAGATGGCTCCGAAGGCTCCTCAGTAGTCAAAATAAGATAAGCAGAAGAAACATGCTAAAGGACAACTTTCTCTAAGAGGTATCAAGGACAAGCAGGCAAATTGCACAAGATGGCTGAATCATTAAATGGATGACAGTGTACAACATGGAGTATGAAGAGGAATGTGATATCTACCCATCTTCACCTTGTGCAGGAGTCCTTAACCACATAGCGCTCTGCGCAATAGCTGTACTGCGCAGAGATGATGCCGGCTCAGCTCTGCACAGGAACCGAGCCGGCATTGGGGGTCGCGGGATGTCAGCGGTAATCTACCGCTGACATCCCCGGGTAATACCCGCAGTCGGAGTGGGCTCCGATCTAGGGTGTTTAACCCATTAAATACCGTGGTCAATGCGACCGCGGCATTTAACATGCCTTCTGGGGGGCTTTCCTCCACGATCGATGCACCCGCGCCTTTTTTGGGGGAGCAGATTGTTGCTATGGCATGTGACGTCTGTGACGTCATCTTAAAGGCACAGTGTCAGCCTATGCATGTGCATAGGCTGACACTGCTAATACCGTGAAATACATCAGTATTAGAGAGTATTATCATGAACAAGCAATCAGATGATATTTTTCAATAAAAAATAAGTTTTTAAATCACCAAAAATGCCCATAAGCCCCAAAACATATAAAGAGACATAGAACGCTCAAGAAAGTCTAAATCATAACACAAACCCCACATATATAGTATCACCGCGCCCGTAACAAAAATGAGTAAAATGAAATAACTATAGTTACGATGAACGCAGTAAAAAAACTTTAAAAACTCGCCAAAAATTATGATTTTTACCTATTGAATCCCACTAAAAATACAATTTCAGTAATGAAAAAGTTATAAGCATCAGAATAAGGCAATATGAAGACAATTTTTGTAACAAAATGTTTTCATTTTTAAAAACATAATTAAACCTACGGTATATAAATTAGGTACTGACGTTCCGACCCAAGAAATAAAGTATGGGTGTCATTTGGGAGTGAACATGAAGCTGTGTCCACAAGAAAATGGTGTAAATTGTTTTTTATTAAATTAATTGCTTTTGGAATTTTGTGGTAGTGACAGACTCTCACCACTATATCACATTAGTAAATTACACAAACATACTGCCAGTGTCTTCTCACACTCCTGTTATCATTCTTAGTAAGCTTGACACGCTGGGTACCTGTAAAAAAAGATTTTGAAATATGCTAAATGTAAGTCAGACAGACTCTCCAGGCTAATAATAATGCACGCCTCCAGCGCGAAACTCACCTCCTCTCCCGGCGAAGCCCAGTGACATCACGCAGGAGGCGTTCATAAGATAGAAGCTCAATGGTTCAAGCTACTTTATTTTTATTTATTAATTATTTTTATTCTGTTCCCTTTAAACCCCTTAACGCTCTGCACCATAGCACACGGCACAGAGGTGCGGGGAAAGTATGAAGAGGGCTCATGGGCTGATCCTCTTCATACAAGGTGGGGGGTTGTTGCATATTGCAGCAAACCCCCACCACTAATAACCGTGGCGGTGCTTGCACCAATCCGCGCTATTAACCCTTCCGTTGCCGCCAGCAAAGTCGCCGGTGGCCATTTAAAAGTCGGCGGCGCCCACGTGGTGCCGCCATCTTTTTTACAGATCGTTGCTCCCCAACCGTCGCGGGGGCGGCGATTGGTGCCATGGTAGCCTCAGGTCTCATTTGCAGTATATGGTAGTATATGGTAGGAACGATCTGACCATCTAGGATTAATGTACCCTAGATGGTCTAAGAAATAGTGAAAAAAAAGAAATAAAAAGTTTAAAAAAATTAAAAATTCTAAAATATTAAAAATCAATTCACCCACCCATAGTAAAAATCACAAACCATTAGTATCACGCCGCATCCCAAAATGCCCGATCTATCAAAATAAAAAACGTTATTGCCGCGGGACCTCCGAGACGGGAAATAAAAAATGGAAAAAAGTGATCAAAATGTCGCACAGACCTTTTTTGTACACATTCGTTTAATTTTTGAAAATGCATTAAAACGCAAAAAACCTATATAATTTGGTATCACACATGATCGTACTGAACCAAAGAATAAAATAGTGATGTTATTTGGAGCGAGAGTGAAAGTAGTAAAAACTGAGCCCATTTTTCCCAGCATTTGGAATTTTTTTCAGCTTTTGCAGTACACGGCAATGTTAAAATAAACCATTACGGGAAAGTAAAAATTTGTGTCGCACTCAAAATAGCCTTACACAGGTCTTACACGTAAAAATGAAAAAGTTATGGATTTTTTGAGGTGGAGAGTGAGAAATGAACGAAAAAAACCTGGTCCATTATACCGCCCTTACAACCTCTTGTGTCCTCTTCTCATCCTCATAGACCCGTCGATGGCAAACCTTTTAGAGCGGCCCTCGACCGAGCATCAAGCTCGGACGAGCATGTTCGCTCATCTCTAATCAGGTGATACATTTTTGAGGCTAACTGAGTATATTTGATGGTGAGCTTTCAAGAATACAGTGAAACAGAAAATACACACTATGCAGAGATCATTTACAGTTAAAAAACTTTTAAAAAACAGAATGATATATACACATACATCTTCTAAACAGACTAAAATCTTCGAAGACATGACAAGGGAGATATGAAGCTGGTGTGTAAATTAAGAACACTTTATAAGGTATAAAATCTCGGCAATAAAGGGGGTTTTCAATGAATCTGTTATGTCTGCGTCTGCTGTCTCCTCTGTCCGTGCTGGTAGGATTAGAAGACACTGGGGGTCATTTACTAAGGGCCCGATTCGTGTTTTCCCGGCGTGTTACCCGAATATTTCCGATTTGTGCCGGTTTTCCCTGTATTGCCCCAGGATTTTGGCGCACGCGATCGGATTGTGGCGCATCGGCGCCGGCATGCACGCGACGGAAATCGGGGGGCGTGGCCGAGCGAAAACCCGACGTATTCGGAAAAACCGCCGCATTTAAAACAATAAAAGTATCGCTTGGGACGCGCTTACCTTCACTCAGCCGGCCTCGGTGTATTCAAGTGCGTTCAGATGCTTTTCAGCGCAGCAGCGTCACCTGGTGAACGGCGGAGGAACTACCTTGATGAATCCCGGCCGGACCCGAATCCACCGCAGAGAACGCGCCGCTGGATCGCGAACGGACCGGGTAAGTAAATCTGCCCCACTGAGTTTTTTGTCATCCTACAGTCTGAACTAGGTTCTATGGCTGTCTGACCTGATGTCTGCCACTCCCCTCAATCTGATTCTGTCTTCCAAGAGTTTACACTGTGGATCTGTCATTGCTTGCTCCTCCCATCTGTGGCAGGGCCTAGTTTCCCTATAAATATCCAGTTAAGCCTTGACTCCTTGCTGGTCAAACTGCTATCTTGCTGTGTTCACTAGCTCTTGTATTCTCCAGTTTCTGGTTTCTGATTTCTTGCCTGTGTCTTGACTTTTCTATTTGGATTGAGATTTGGTTATTGTTATTCCCATGTGGTTGTTGACCCGGATTGTATACCTCTGTATTCTTACGTGTTCACACCTTACCAAGAGAGGGAATATCGACCAGTTATTGGCCTCCATTTAGGGGGGACCCGATAAGTAGGTAGGGACAGATTGGAGGTCTCAGTGCCAGAGCTCACTGTTCTTGTTTTGTGTCCTGCCATTACAAAATGTTTCCCATTTGCACGTATATGTACGTGTGTTACACAGCTGCAGTTTCTGTCTCTGCTCCAGGTCATCCATCCAAACTGACAGAAACAGTAAGAGGGGAGAGAGCAGGAAGAATGATAAATCTGCTGCTACAGCTCAGAGATGTAAAGAAAGAAGCATGGAGGACCTTCAAACGCAAAAGTACAAAAGTAAGTAGCAGGACTACTTAATCACTTGATGAACATTCAAAATGAGATGAAGCAGGCGATAAACCTCTATTCACATGAGCATGAAAAATCTGCAACGTTTCGATTCACCATGAATCTTTGTCAAGCTTGCCAGAGATATACATGAAGCAGGCCAGAGATTTACATGAACTCACAGGGAAGAGCAGGAAACTTTAAACAAAAAATTTTACTCTTGAAACAATCACTTTAAGGGAAATGAATGTAAAAGAGTAAAAATCCCCAGGACCTTACATTTTCCCCAAATGTAAATATCTTAGGTGAATATATTTTTTTAGCACCTGTACAAATTTCATAACCAGCTACCATATCCATTTAAAATTAGACTCTCTTAGCCACCAGGCAACAAATAATACGGCTGTGTCTGCTACCCATATGATTTATAATAGCCATGGGGATTGAGTTAATTTTTCTAATTGATATATGGTAATCTATATTCTTTTACTACTTTTTTTCAAAATGTACCTAAGGTTTAGGTGATGTTCATTTAGGTGATCATGTTATAAATATTATCATAGTCTTATAGTAACTTAGAAAAATTAGATTATGCATAAAAAACCATGTAACCATAAAGCAGACATTCGGTGTTAGAGATCAAGTTATTTTGGTGCTTTGAGTATCGGCATGCATAAAATTTAGAATTTTGAAAACATGGAATTTTTACGAATTTTTGCCAAATTGAAATTTTTTACAAAAGCAAACACAAGACATATCACCCACATTTTTAAAATTAATGTGTGTGTTACAAGAAAATCAAAATTACCTAGTTATGTTAAAGTGTTCCAAATATATCCATATTAAGTGACACAGGACAGATTTGAAAAAAGCAGCTGTGTCAAGAAGGTACAAAATGGCCAAGTCATTATGGGTTAAAGCATAAGAAAAGCTTTGTATATTTGGTATCTCCAGGATCTTACTGACCCGAAGAATAAGGAGGAATGGTGATTTGGAATGCAAAGTGAACACCATAAAAAAAAAACCTTGAAGATAATGGAGCAAGTGTCTTTTTTATGTCAATTAAATTGGGCCGTTAGGAAATAAAATTTGCCTCAAAGGTAACAAGTCCATAGACATATGTCTACTGTATGTCAGTGGAAACATAAAAAACTTTATGGTTTTCGCAATGTGGCAAATAAAACAGAAATGCACAAATGCAGCATTTACAAGTTTAAAATGAACATGTCACCACATTTTCACATATGCATATCACAGGTGTGCCCGCGACCCACATCCCGGGATGCGCGCACATCCATGCCTCGCTCCGGTCCCCAGCTCCCCTGCGACCCCCACCGTACTACCTTACCTCTCCATGCTCCTGCTCCGAATCCAGCAACCCAGTGTGCGTGGCCCTGCCTCCTAGGGTGCGTGTGCCGGCACTCGAAAAATTAAAGGGCCAACGCATGGCTAATTGGTGCTGGCCATTTCCAGGAATTCTACAAAAGCCGGCCACTTCCTGCATTCCCCATTGGATCTTTGTGCTACATGCCTCAGAGAAAGCTTGTTTCATTGCCTAGTGCCTAGTCTGTTGATTTCCCATTGTGACTCTATGCTGCCTGCCCTGACCTCCTGCTTTGTTCCCGACATTGATCCCGTGCTGCCTGTCTCGACTTGTTGCCTGTCCCCGACCCTGATTCTGCCTCATGACTTTGAACCACGCTTTAGCCACTACCGTGGCAAAGTCGCGCCTGTGGAGCGACATGGGGGTACCATGCCGCAGCAAGTCCATCCCGTTAGCTTGCTAACATTAGGAAACTTTATACCAGTGATGGGCAACCTTCTGAGCTTGGCGTGTCAAAATTCGCCAAAAAACCGAGTATAACTCGGGTGGTGTGTCACCTCTAGAAAAAAAACCTATGGTATTCCCGTAATCGTATCGACCCATGGAATAAAGATAACATGATTATTAGGCTTTACGGTGAACACCAAAAAAGAAAAAGTAAAAAATTCAGTACAGAATTGATGCTTTCTACTCCTGCCTTAAAAAAAAGTTCCTACATTTTCAACAATAGGAGATACCAAATCCAAAATGGTAACACTGGAAAAAGCATCTCTTCCCGCAAAATACATGCCTCACATGGCCCCAATAATGAAAAAGCTAAAATTTTATAGCCTACAGAAGGGGCCAATGAGGAAACTAAAACCCTGGCAGGTGCAGGGCGCTCCTGCCCTTCTGCGCCTTGCTGTGCGCCCATAAAACAAGTAACGGCCACATGACGGGGGTCTCTGCACTCGGGAAAAATTGCAGAACAAGATGCCCCGGAAGAAGCACAGAGGCGAAACCCTGGGTCGGGCAAGGATTGGCGTCCTCGTGGAGTCATTTGTGATATGCGCATTTTTTATCTACATATGTGAGTAGAACTGGAAATAAAAGTTTTAAAAGTTTAAAACTGTCTACACTATGTCTGGATATGTCTCTTATATGCAGTGAGTGGAGGAGACTAGGACAGGAGTGAAAATATTGACGGTTTCTGGTCTGAATGGTGACTTATCCCTGAAAGTGATCCCTTGTGTTTGGTGCACAAATAAGGATGAAACCTGCATGGATCGTCTTTTTCGTTTTTGAGCTCCGGTCACAAAAGAGTTTATTCTACTGGATTATTGAATAGTGGATGTTTGCTGGATCCATCTAGGACCGTTAAGGACAGCTCATAAGAGGGAAGGTGCAGCACCACGCAATTTTTTGTTGGTTTATGCAATCAGATGATTGCTTATTCATGTCCCATGGTGGACCAAGTAAAAGATTAAAAAAAAATGTTTTTCAATAAAAAATACGTTTATAAATCACTAAAAATGCCCATAAGCCCCAAAACATATAAAGAGACATACAATGCTCAAAAAAGTCTAAATCATAACACAAACCCCACAAATATGGTATCACCACATCCGTAACAATCCGTAGAATAAAATTAAATAACTATTGAACCCATACGATGAACGCCGTAAATAAAAACTGTTAAAAACCTGCCAAAAATTATGATTTTTACCTATTGAATCCCACTAAAAATACAATAAAAAGTGATCAACAAAACATATGATACTGTTGCTAAGTACAACATGTCCCGCAAAAAACAAGCCATCACCCATCTCTGTAGCCAAAAAAGTAAAAATGTTATGCCACTTGGAGATGCACAAATGATAGATTTTCCCTCACATTATGGTTTTATTTGGCAAATTTAGTAAAACATAAGAAAAAATGTTCATGTCTGGTATCCCCGTAATTGTATCGACCCATAGAATAAAGATAACATGATTATTGGGCTATACGGTGAACACGAAAAAATTAAAAAGTAAAAAATCCAGTACAGAATTGATGCCTTTCTACTTGTGACCTCAAAATAAGTTCCTAAATTTTCAACAATAGGGGATACCAACCCCAAAATGGTAAAAAGGGAAAAAGCATCTCATCCTGCAAAAAAAAAAAATGCTGTCACATGGCCCTAATAACAAAAAAAAGCACAAATTTTATAGCCTACAAAAGGGGCCAATGAGGAAAGTAAAAGCCTGGCAGCTGCAGGTCCCTCCTTCCCTTTTGTGCCTCGCTGTGCGTCCATACAACAAGTCACGGCCATATGTGGGGGGTCTCTGTAATTGGGAGAAATTTCATAACAAATTGTATGGTGGGTTTTCTCTTTTTATCTTTTGGAAATTTTTGGGCTAAATGAACGTATAACCGACAAAATTTGACAATTCTAAATTTCACCCCCATTTTGATTCAATTACTATGAAGATCTCAAGGGGTTAACAATCTTCCTAAAAGATGTTTCTGATAGTTTGGGGGTGCAGATTTGAAAATGTTTTTTTTTTTATATAGGGGGTTTTGATGCTAAATATGTAAAATTTCATTTAAAACAGTATTTATCCCGAAAATAGTCAATTCTGAAAATACAGATAATCTATTTGTAAGCCGCGTGACATCAAAATAAATTATCCAGACATTTCAAAAATTATGAAAATGTAAATTAGACATATGGGAAATGTTATTCAGCAAGTTATTTAGGTGGTAAATCTAGCTGCCTGAAAACGCGATGATTTCGAATTTCGAAAACGGCAAATTTTTCTAAAAATTCATAATTTTTTCTTTTTTTGTAAATAAACGCAAACCTTATCAGCCAAAATTTACCACTAAAATGAATTACAACATATGAGGAAAAAACTATCTCAGAATCGTTTAGATAAGTAACAGTGTTATAACCATATAAAGAGAGGCAAGTCAGAATCCAAAAAATGGGACTGAGCCTTAAGCTACAAAATGGCTGCGTCCTTAAGGGGTTAAAGCATGCAGACTATGCAGCGCTGCACAGAGTTTTGCGAAATCGGTCCCTGTCCCTAATGAGGCTCACAATCTGATCAACCTACCAGTATGTTTTGGAGTGTGAGAAGAAACCGGAGGACCCAGAGGAGCATCCCTCTCATAACAATGTTTTTTCACAAATAAAGCTCTTGTCATTCAGGATAACTTTCTTACTTTTCTGATCCTCCTCATATTATCCCATTATAGCAGTTGTTATCTCTGCACTCTGCTGATTATCTCCCATAGATTTTTTACAAAAGTATGTATTATGTATTGTCCTGGAGGGTGGCCATTACTAATTTGGTGCCCTTATTAGCTTATCTAACTAAGGTAATCAGGATATTTAGAGCCTCATGTAGGCCCTCATTTTAGCATCGTGGGATTCCCTTAATCACATTTTAAAACTCCTAGTTAGGCTGCATGGGACAATACTACCACTAAGTGGTGGGAATAGGGCCTTATATGTGCACTATTTGAATGTATATTTATATGTATGTTAACTCAAGGGCTAATGTTTTATTTACCATATCTTTATAGTAATTGTAACCTCCCTAAGGGTTCATTCACATGGCCATGTGCGGGGACGTACATGCGGCCGCAAATTTGTGGCCGCAAATTTGTGGCCCCATGTACGTCCCCGATAGCCACAGGCGTGGCCACATGCTCTATCTTTCTGCGAGTATGTGGCCGTGTGCTGCTGTTTCTATGGAGGGAGGAGGGGCCACCTCCTGCTCCTCTCCATTCACACGTGTGAATTCACCCTTTGGCTGGTAGGTGACTGATTAGTTGTCACCCCAGGGTGTCCAGGCAGAGCAAGTCTATTAATATATGCCCTGTCCAGAGCTCTGGGCTTTAGCCCTTTGTCTGGAGACACATCTGTCTAATGATTATTGTTATCATGCTGAGGATGCAGGAGACCTGATGCTCACCGGAGCTTTGGTTAAGGGTGCATTTACACAACCATCGGGGCAATGTATATCCGGCTGCAAATTTGTGTCCAGATATACATAGCCCTATACACGGCTATAGTGCCTGGGCTTGGTATGATGAGCACAACAAATGCTCACTGTTCCTAGCTGTAGCTACAAAGAAGATTATGCACTATCTTCAGAGAATTGCTGTGGGGTATTATTTACTATGGAGAGGGGAGGGGTTAGCCCTTCTCTTCAGGATGCTGCCATGTGCCCACGCATCTATGGCGGGCAGGCATATGTCCATGTGAATGTAGTCTTAGGCTACCATCACCCAATTCACATCACTGCTATGGTAGAGTTCTAATAAAAACAGTTTTAATAAACTGTTACATATCCATTGCAAATTCTCCATGTACTGCAGTACTACAGTAGGAGTGATCAGACCCCTAGGTTAAAGTACCCATGAGGTCTACAAAGAATTGAAAGAAGTAAAAAAAAAAAAATCTAATTCATACAATCCCCTTTCCCTAAAACAGATATAAAAATAAACAAACAAATAAAATCATAAACATGTTAGTTATCACCATGTCCCAAAACTCCTGATACATCAACATATAATTTTGGTTATTCCCAATTGGTGGACCCTGTGACAGAAAATAACGCCACATTTGCCACATTGCAACACATTTTACAAAAAATTACCAAAAGGGTGTTCAGTCCCCAAAATGGTAGAAATGAAAACATCATCACGTCCCGCAAAAAATTACACCTTAAACAGTTCTTTACTTAAAGTTATAAGAATCAGAATAAGGCAATATGAAGACAATTTTTTGTAACAAAATGTTTTCATTTTTAAAAACATAATTAAACCTACGGACGTTCCGACCCAAGAAATAAAGTATGGGTGTCATTTGGAGTGAACAGTGAAAGCTGTGTCCACAAGAAAATGGTGTAAATGTGTTTTATTTAAAATTTAATTGCTTTTGGAATTTATGTGGTAGTGACAAGACTCTCCACTGATATCACATTTAGTAAATTACACTAAACATACTGCCAGTGTCTTCTCAGCAATCCTGGTAGTATCTTAGTAAAGCTTGACACGCTGGGTACCTGTAAAAAAATAATTTTAGAAATATGCTAATATGTACGTCAGACAGACTCTCCAGGCTAATAATAATGCACACCTCCAGCGCGAAACTCACCTCCTCTCCCTGGCTAAAGACCAGTGACATCACACAGGAGGCGTTCAAAATAAGATAGAAGCTCAATGGTTCAAGCTACTTTATTTTTATTTATTAAATTATTTTATTCTGTTCCCTTTTAACCCCTTAACGCTCTGCACCATAGCACTACGGCACAGAGGTGCGGGGAATGTATGAAGAGGGCTCATGGGCTGAGTCCTCTTCATACAAGGGTGGGGGGTTGTTGCATATTGCAGCAAACCCCCACCACTAATAACCGTGGTCGGTGCTTGCACCAATCGCGGCTATTAACCCTTCCGTTGCCGCCAGCAAAGTCGCCGGTGGCATTTAAAAGTCGGCGGCGCCCACGTGGGTGCCGCCATCTTTTTTCAGATCGTTGCTCCCCCAACCGTCATCGGGGGGCGGCGATTGGTTGCCATGGTAGCCTCAGGTCTTCATTTGCAGTATATGGTAGTATATGGTAGGAACGATCTGACCATCTAGGATTAATGTACCCTAGATGGTCTAAGAAATAGTGAAAAAAAAGAAATAAAAAGTTTAAAAAATGTTAAAAATTCATAAAATATTAAAAATTCAATTCACCCCCCATAGTAAAAATCACAAACACATAAGGTATCGCCGCATCCCAAAATGCCCGATCTATCAAAATATAAAAACGGTTATTGCCGGCGGTGACCTCCGAGACGGGAAATAAAAAATGGAATAAAAAGTGATCAAAATGTCGCACAGACCTTTTTTGTACACATTCGTTTAATTTTTGAAAATGCATTAAAACGCAATAAAACCTATATAAATTTGGTATCACCATGATCGTACTGAACCAAAGAATAAAATAGTGATGTTATTTGGAGCGAAGAGTGAAAGTAGTAAAAACTGAGCCCAGTTTTTCCACATTTGGAATTTTTTTCCAGCTTTGCAGTACACGGCATGTTAAAATAAATAACATTACGGGAAAGTAAAATTTGTTACGCACAAAATAAGCCCTTACACAGGTCTGTACACGTAAAAATGAAAAAGTTATGGATTTTTGAAGGTGGAGAGTGAGAAATGAACGAAAAAACCTGGTCCATTATACAGGCCCTTACACCTCTTGTGTCCTCTTCTCATCCTCATAGACCAGTGATGGCAAACCTTTTAGAGGCCGAGTGCCCAAACTACAACAAAGACCCGCTTATTTATCGCAAAGTGCCAACACAGAAATTTAATTTGTGATTTATACTCCCTTCTCTGTCACAGTTTTCATTGATACCAGCACTCTGAGGACACCAATAAGCAGAAAATAGTCCCAGGTACAGCTCTCACTTTAAAATATATAAAACACCTCTGTGCACAGCAAGTCCTGGGCTGTCTGGGACTGCAGGAAGATACCTGGAGCCCTCTCTGGTGAAGGCCTGGGTGCCCACAGAAAGGGCTCTGAGTGCCGCCTCTGGCACCCGTGCCATAGGTTCGCCACCACTGTCATAGACTGTAAGCTACTTTGTAATGTCTTATTTTATTTGTACATGTCCCCTATGATTTGTAAAGTGCTAGGGAATATGATGGTGCTATATAAATAAAGCTTTTCAGTATTATTATTATTATTATTCACTTCAAAAAATTTAATGCATGATAGTCAATCCTTGGATCAGTCCATATCTGCCCACATGAAAGTCCCCTGTAATCAGCTTGAAGGTCAATTTGATGTCAATTTGGTCAATTTTTCATGTCAATAATAGGATGGTAGCTTTGTTACATCCTATTAGCATAATGAAATATTCTAAAATTCTTAAGTCATCTGTTGTCTTTTATCTCTTGAAAGAAATATCTAATTCACCTATTGTCTAATGTACAGTAATAACAAGGATTGTAAAAGAATTGGAATAAATCTTTGTTTATCTGTAGCTGAGTGCCAAGGAGATACAATACTCTAAGCCTGGATTGTCTAACTGATGAATGTTTTCATGGGCTTTCTCCTTGAGCCTAATGTAACTGACTATGAACGAACATGACATGTAATTTTCCTTGTAATCCCTCCTTCACATGGAAGGTATCCAAGCAGTGAATCTCCCCTGCTTTTTGTATCCTGTTTTATAGGTTGTGATCGCTAATGCTTCATTTGTTCCTCACACAGTAGAGAACAATGCTCACTGTGCACTTTCAATAATTGCTAGAACTCCCCCTCCCCGCAGCTTATTATCGAGTAATGCTGATAGGTAATCCAGGCTGTCAAAAAACATTTTTTCCTCATCCAAGTGGACTTGCTGATATATAGCCTGTTTCATACCACCATGTATTATAGCAATATATTTCTGGCTTTTCCTGCCAGAACACAGCTTCATCTTATGGAATACTGCATTCCAATCATCTTACACCGAACCTGGGTAATTCAAGTCTGAAGCCTCAACAGACCAATTACTGTTGCACATGGAGCTCTGCACATGACTTAGTGGATAAATCAAGCAGCAGTTGGACTCCATTTCTTTAAACAGGTTTAGTCATTATTTTCTGTCTCCAAGCATGTTCACATTAGTGGTTAAAGATTTTACATAAAGCTGTGGTAATGGCTAATATCACCATCTCATGAAAACAGCTACATAGCATATGAAAAGATGACTTGTCCAAGTAGTCTGAAAACTGGTTAATGTCTGATGTGCTACCACTATGTATGGCAAAGTAAATAAATCCAGTGCATTCCACTTTCTTTTCTGTTTTTAAAACAACTGAGATGACAGATTAGTTTTCCTAAAATCCTAGACTGCAATATTTTAATTTTCTTTATGATAAATCTGTATTCTGTTTAGGAAGTTTGTGCAATCAGTATAAATGCATAAATAATGATGTTTCTAAAATTAAAGTTTTGGAATATTTAGACTATGTAAAAATAGTAAAATCTGATGGGACCAGGCTACACGTCAAGAGTGGTGTAATAGGTGATTAGTAAAATAAAACATTTACAATGGAACCTGGGTTCATATTCCATTGTGACAGCATTGCAACTTCTGCATAATAATAATTCTGTTATTTAGAGTCAATAAACATTTATTGAAACAAAACAAAATACAATAAATGGTAAATATATCCATTACAGAATAGAAGGCGTTTGAGCAATGGTCAGTATCATCAACCTGTATTTCGGGAATAAGAAGTCATAGAAAATGATACACTTCCAAGGTTGGCAATCCAGAGATTAGAGTCGTTGTATAGAACAAAGCAGATGAAACGGGTGGATTTTAAGTGAAGATCTGTCGCCTCTATTCGGAAAACAACAGTTCAAGAAAATGAACAGAACAAGACAATAAAAGTAAATACGAGAAAGACAGGGGTTGGACACTGGGGGAGGCGGGGGGTAGGTAAGAAAGAGTAGAGCTAAAGAGAATGAGTAGACAGAGAAGAGCGGAAAATAAAGTAGCATGTGATGCTGTCTTATGATATTGATCCCGATGTAACCCAGGTCGCTAAAGAGGGTAAATCCCTGAAAGTTATCCTAATGGACCATATAGCGTAGAATTTCGTTGACCCAGTCTGCTCTGGAGGGGGGAATAGGAGTTCTCCAGCAGTGAGTAATAATCTGGCGAGTAGCTACAAGAAAATGTCTCAGGGTGTCAGGGTGACCAGTGATTTGGTCAGAGTATTGTATAGCTGGTTAATATTCTGCCACAAGGGGGCGATGAGTGGACAGCTCCACATCCAGCACTTGTCCGAGATCTGAGGATCAATTTGCCTCAGCTTAACCGAGGTGTGGTACCAATGTGAAAGAATCTTAAAGTTGAGTTCCTGTATTCTGCAAGACGATGAGAGAACATGAGTTAGAGTGAAGACTGTAGTCCATTGCTCTGTGGTAAGTTCTTTACCCAGAGCCGTCTCCCAGGCCCTAGCATAGTATGGTGTCGAATCCCCTGTCTCCTTTGCCAAGAACACTCCATACAGTAATGAGACCGTATGGGTAAGACACGTGTCAGTGAGGCATAGTTCCTCAAATGTAGTGAGAGTGGATGTGAGAGTTGGGACAGGTGCCAGAGAGGAGATGAAATGCCGCAATTGGAGATATTTGAGCCAGGAACCAGGCGTGTTTCCAGTGCCTATTTCCACTAAAGGCCGCAGTCCCCCCTCACCGACCACATCCCTGATTCTAGGGAGGGCAGTATCAATCCCCAAGAGAGAGTGAGCCTGGACTCCTGGAGTAAACTGTGGGTTACCCAACAGTGGGGTCAAGGGGCCCGGGACAGAGACTATTTTAAGTTTGAATGCAAACTTCCTCCAGGCCTGAAGGATAGCTTTCAGGGCCGAGGATATCTGGAGAGACTGTAGTGTGGCAACCAGAAAAAACCTAGTGCATGTGGAGAGGATAGCTCCAACTCTACTCTGACCCAGAGCTTTCTTTAATGGTGGTGGAAGAGATCCAGTACACAGTTGCCTATGGCTGCTCTAAAGTAGGATATAAAATCCGGCATTCCCACCCCTCCAGCTATTTTGGGACGCGTGAGGAGGCTCCTTCGTATACGAGGAAGGGTGCCACGCCAAACGAAGTGGCGAGCCAATTTATGGAGAGACATAAAGAAGCTTCGAGGTACGTCCATGGGCACGGTCTGAAACAAATATAGGAGGCGAGGCAAAATGTCCATTTTTAGTACATTAACTCTCCCGAACCAGGACAAGGCTAACTATTGCCACTTAGATAAATCGGCTGCTATGTTTGTCAATAGCGGTTTGTGGTTGACAGAGTAAAGACGTGAAAGGTCCGAGGGAATGTGGACACCCAAATATTTAATAGATGTGTCCACCCAGCAAAAGGGGAAGACGACTGCTAGATGAGACGCCTCAGTGGATGAGATTGACACATTCAGCATCTCTGACTTCTGTAGGTTTAGTTTAAAGTTGCTGAGTTTCCCATAAATTTCGAACTCCTTCAGAATTGTCGGGAGAGAGATCTGGGGATTGGATACATAAAGGAGCAGGTCATCTGCAAACAAAGACATCTTATGGTGTATGCGTCCGACCCTTATGCCCTGTATGTCAGGATTATTCCAGAGAGCAATGGCCAGGGACTCCATCACGAGTAGATATAAAAAAGGTGATAACGGGCACCCCTGTCTGGTTCCGTTAGAGATAGTGAATGGTAATGAGAGTGTCCCGTTGACCTTGACCCTGGCAGACGGGCCTCGATACAGAGCCAAAATTCGCCTCCAAAAACCCCCAGTGTACTCGATCAAAGGCCTTTTCAGCGTCAATGGATAACAAGCACATGGGGGTCCCGGAGGTCTGTGCCCTTGCTATCAAGGAGATGGTTTTAATCATATTGTCCCTTGCCTCTCTGCCCGGGACAAATCCCACTTGTTCCTGATGGATCAAGGAGGGAATAAGGGGTTGGAGACGGACCGCTAAAAGTTTTGAGAATATTTTGGTGTCCACATTCAAGAGGGATATCAGGCGGAAGTTGCCACAGTGTGTCTGGTCCTTGCAAAGCTTGGTTTGAGAAGGGGCAGTTCCCAGAGATGGAATAGTCAATAAAGGTATCAGTTCCAGTTTACACATTTTGTATAGTCTAGGAGTAAACCCACCTGGGCCCGGGCTTTTCCCATTTTTAAGGTTTTTAATCACATGCGCCACCTCCTCCTCGGAAAAGTCATCCTCCAAAGAGGAGGCCTCTAATCTGGGATAGTGGGAAGTGCATTTGTCTCCAGGTACCTATCTACCGCTGGAGTGGGAGAGTAAGTGGGCCCCTGGTGGTTCCGATGTTATATAGCTCAGAGTAAAATTTAGAGAATTTGTCTAATATCTGGTACTCTTTATGTACTAGACCCTTTTCTGGGGAGTTTTTGGAAAATATATGGGTAGTGGGAGTATGTGGGTGTATTGCTTTGGCTAGCCATGCTCCACACTTATCCCCATATTCAAAAAAACCTTTTTGCATACGTTCCCTAGCACAGCAATACTTTTGGTCCAAAATGGACAGGACGTCTTGTCTTATAGTGGAAATTTCAGCCTTCAGAAGCTCAGAGGGGGTGGATTTGTTAACACATTCTTTATCAGCTAGGGAAAGCAATAGGCTTTTAAGTTTGTGGGCTCTCTCCCGTTTCAGTCTGGACCCATGAGATGTGAGAATGATTTGCAGTTTGTTTTTAAGAGCATCCCAACTGGAAACAGGGGTGGAGCTACTTGTGGATAAACTTTCTGACGCGTCTCGAATTGCGGCCTTCGCCTCCTCTATACACAATTGGTCATCAAGAAGATGATCATTTAGCCTCCACGTGCCTTTTCGTCTTGTAAAAGGGGAGCCCGCTAGCAATCCAAAGACCGGGACATGATCCGACCATAAAAACGTGTCAATGGAGCATCTAGGCAACATGTCCAGCAATCTATGTGAGAGGAATAAATAGTCTAATCTGTGGTAGGAATTGTGTGCTAAGGAATGGTAGCTATATTCCTTCATGGAAGGATGCAATGTGCGCCACATGTCAACAAGATGAAGGGCACGAAGCTCAGTTTTCAGTCTTCGACGTTTGGCAAAGGAGACAGCGGACCTACCTGTGGATGTGTCCAAGTCCACGTCCATTACCATATTGAAGTCTCCCCCCATGATGATGTCAAGTCCACGTCCATTACCATATTGAAGTCTCCCCCCATGATGATGTCAGAGCCATTAGCAAATTCTGATAGAATCTGGAGGGCTGAAACACCAAAGGAGACCTGGTTGGAGTTGGGAGAATCTGGAGGGCTGAAACACCAAAGGAGACCTGGTTGGAGTTGGGGAAATATACATTAGCAATGGTAAAGACAGCACCTTTAGCAATGGTAAAGACAGCACCTCCAATACTGATTTTCAGAAACAATCTACCACCTGGGTTGTACTTTGAGTCTAGTAGAGTATAGTGAAGGGACTTATGGAACGCTATCGAGACCCCGCCTGCCTTTCGGTCAGGATGTGGGGAGTGGAACCACTTGGAGTATAGGTTCGTTGGGCAGGCTGGTACAGCATTGGCTACGAAATGGGTTTCTTGAAAGAGGGCTATGAGAATCTTTTGTTTGTTGAGTCTGTACAGGATTTTTCCTCTTTTTGCGGCGGCATTGAGTCCCTTGACATTAAATGAACAGAGACAGAGCCAGATTATTCATGATGTTGTCCAAGAAGTAGAGACAGAGAAAGATTAGGGAAAGAAAGAGAAAGAGAAGAAAGGGGGAGGAAAAGGAGGGATAAGCTGGAAGGGAAGTTGAGACAGGGGTAAATTACAATTAAACAGACTTGCTGAAGATAAAATTAAACAACTAGACTGTGTTCGCGGTCAACCAATTAGACAACACTAGGTTGCCAGAAATGCCTTAAACTTGGGGTATCATCTACAAATACACGAACGGGCTCGCCATATGTGTAGACCCCAGAAGGGAACGGGTAAACTAGGAGAGAGGGGTACACAAGATATATGCAAACCCCGTTTGCTGTAGTTGAGGTAACAAGAAGAATATAAATGCTAACTATCCAACATTTAGATGGTGTTTGTGGGATGAGTCTATATTGATAACCAAGCTGAATTTATGTAGACCCATAAACAATAGGAGCATTACTGAATGTCCGGTAATCCGGGCCTCTGCGGGGAGGCCACTCGCCTCCCCTTGTCTCTGCGGGCCCGATGTCTTGGAGGTCTAGCTGGAAGAGGGGGAACCCCTCCAGGGCCCCCCGGATTGGGAAGCCTTGGCCATTCCGTAATGACAGGGACTGGAAAGCCAAGTGCAGCCGCCAGATCTTGTATATCAGAAGGATATCGCAAAGTATATCTATTATCCCTGTAGCGGATATGGAGACAAAAGGGGAAACCCCATGAGTATGAGATGTTCCGCTGTCTGAGTTCCTCTAGAAAAGGCTTTAAGGCTTTGCGCTTGAGCAACGTGAGACGAGATAAATCTGGGAGCAGCTGAAGACGTGTCCCTTGAAAGATGATATTCTCAGTTTCTCTGGCTTTGAGCATGATGGCATCTTTAATTTGGAACTTGTGAACTCTACAGATGACATCTCTAGGTGGATCTTGGTCATTTGGTCTGGCTTGTAATGATCGATGGGCCCTGTCTAGCTCCAAGGGCGTATCTGCCGGGACTTCCAACAAGGAGTTAAAAATTTGCCGGAGAGTATCATGGAAACAAGAAGATTCCACTGTTTCTGGAAGACCTCTGACCCTTATATTATTACGTCGACCTCTATTTTCAGTGTCATCTAACTGGTCCGCCAGGAATTGTAATTGAAATGCATGTGCGGATAATATGGCATCATGGGTGTCCATTCTAGTGGTGAGGGCTGTTTGACTGTCTTCTGTAGCGGAAACTCTAACTGTAAAATTTTGAACATCCTCTCTCACCACTAATAACTCTGCCTCATAGGCCTGTTCCAGGGCTCCCTAGTAGGGATAGAGCGAAGATGGGCACGGAGGGCTCGCAACTCCGGCAGCGCTACAAATTCTTGTGATAAAAGCACTGGCGGGAACTCAGACATCATTACATGTGCATGCTGGGTCGAAGGAGAGAAGTATGTGGATTGAGGGGACATCACAGAGTCTGCCCCAGGTAAGTGTTGAGGTGCAGACGGTGGGAGAGGGATGGTGCATAGGCCGACGGCGAGACATTCACCGGGGTGTCCGGCCATTCCTCTCCCTGGGAGGGCCAGAGGACAGGAGAGCAGGGGCCGTCAGGCATATAATTAGGCACTGCCAAAGTGGAGGCTCCTCCAGGGCTGGTAGGAGGAAGCAACCAGCCAGCATGTCCTACACTCTGGGTGACCCAGTTTACCCATTGCCCCCCAGGCTTGCGGATGGGACATGTGCTGGGGCAGGTATTGCTGGCACTTCTGGGACTGGGGTGGGGGAGTGTATGTTTCCCTGCTGTAGGGGGGTAGGAGGCACTATGGCTGGTGTCTGCTGCTGGGACATTATGTCTCACCTCTCCCGTTGTCATGGCTGTGGCTGCAGTAGAGGGCACCTGCACCTGTGCAGATGTGTCTGCGGGCCGCCGCTGGAGTGCAGGCAGGCTTTGCTGTGTTGCGGTGTCCAGGGATGTATGAGGCACCATAATTCTATTATTTATATAGCACATACAGAGTGTAGGAGTAGAGAACATACAAATTCTCAGCAGATGTTGACCTGGATGGGACTTGAACCCAGGCCCCCAGCGCTGTAGTCTAGTGCTAACCACTGAGGCAGTGTGCTGCCCATGTCCGTGTGCATGTTCCTCTAATGCGCTTTGAGGCGCTGATTAGAATAAAAGATACTAGAGATGTCCTTAGTGTGTGCCTAAAATAATCTAAAATCCTCCATAAATGTGGTACACAGCATTTTAGGAGTGAATTATTATTATGGTTATGTCTAGAATTCCAGCCCTGGATAAATTTCAGGAATAGGTAGAAAGGGACTGGATGGAACTCACGGCAAAGGAGGAAACCGCTATTCAGTAAAGTTTACCACTAAAAAAGTGGGGTATGAATAAGGTAATAATGGGGACTTAGCTTGATAATGACATCTTGGATGGTTCTATGACTTACCGTAAATTGCCCCAAGACCCCACCCTAATTACCAGTGAGCACGTAAAAATTATAACAGGTAGTCATACATTTTGTATTTTACATAATAAACAAATGGATACCTCCATGATAAACATACTACTATGACCATTTTCCAATCCCCAAGTTTCACAAAGAGATTTCCCTGCCCACTTTTTTAACCCATCATAGCAGGGATAGATGGTCTTCGAGAGAAGTTGAGGAGTGGCTGGACCTATCATCCTTATCTTTAGGACATTCCCCAGTTATATATGATTTGAGTTTTGGGTGTATTTGAATATAGACTAGTAACTGGAAAGGGCAGATCTCCAGCAATCTATGCGCTAAATATATAGGCATTAGAGATGAGCGAACATGCTCGTCCGAGCTTGATGCTCGGTCGAGCATTAGGGTACTCGAAACTGCTCGTTGCTCGGACGAATACTTCGCCCGCTCGAGAAAATGGCAGCTCCCGCCGTTTTGCTTTTTGGCGGCCAGAAACAGAGCCAATCACAAGCCAGGAGACTCTGCACTCCACCCAGCATGACGTGGTACCCTTACACGTCGATAGCAGTGGTTGGCTGGCCAGATCAGGTGACCCTGGGATAGACTAGCCGCTGGCCGCGCTGCTCGGATCATTCTGTCTCTGGATGCCGCTAGGGAGAGAGCTGCTGCTGGTCAGGGAAAGCGTTAGGGTGTTCTATTAGCTTACTGTTAGGCAGGAGTGATTCTCAAAGAACCCAACAGCCCTTCTTAGGGCTACAATAACGTTCTACTTTTTTTATTTTAATTTGCATCTTTTACCATTTTGTGAGGAATTAGCAGGGGGACTTGCTACCGTTGTGTTTAGCTCTTAGTGGCACACATATCCATAGCAAAGACCGAAGTGGGAAAATTCAGTAGGGGTTGGATTTCTATTAGGCAATAACTCAGTGTCATCTCATCTGGCATAGTAGTGTGCTTCCTTTGATACTTGGCTAGAAAATAGCCATAGGAGAATACAAACAGCTTCTTGAAGCCTACAGTAGCGTTCTATATATTTGATTTCTGGTTGATCTGCTGGTGGCTGTAGTTTCTGCAGTGCATGTACTTGCCAATTCTGAGCAATTTGTAGTGAGACTTGCGACCGCTGTGTTCTGCGCTTAGTGGCGCACATATCCATAGCAAAGGCCGAAGTGGGAAAATTCAGTAGGGGTTGGATTTCTATTAGGCAATAAGGTTCGTTGGGCAGGCTGGTACAGCATTGGCTACGAAATGGGTTTCTTGAAAGAGGGCTATGAGAATCTTTTGTTTGTTGAGTCTGTACAGGATTTTTCCTCTTTTTGCGGCGGCATTGAGTCCCTTGACATTAAATGAACAGAAAGACAGAGCCAGATTATTCATGATGTTGTCCAAGAAGTAGAGACAGAGAAAGATTAGGGAAAGAAAGAGAAAGAGAAGAAAGGGGGAGGAAAAGGAGGGATAAGCTGGAAGGTAAGTTGAGACAGGGGTAAATTACAATTAAACAGACTTGCTGAAGATAAAATTAAACAACTAGACTGTGTTCGCGGTCAACCAATTAGACAACACTAGGTTGCCAGAAATGCCTTAAATTTGGGGTATCATCTACAAATACACGAACGGGCTCACCATACGTGTAGACCCCAGAGGGGAACGGGTAAACTAGGAGAGAGGGGTACACAAGATATATGCAACCCCCGTTTGCTGTAGTTGAGGTAACAAGAAGAATATAAATGCTAACTATCCAACATTTAGATGGTGTTTGTGGGATGAGTCCATATTTATAACCAAGCTGAATTTAGGTAGACCCACAAACAACAGGAGCATTACTGAATGTCCGGTAATCCGGGCCTCTGCGGGGAGGCCGCTCGTCTTCCCTGGCCTCTGCGGGCCCGATATCTTGGAGGTCTAGCTGGAAGAGGGGGAACCCCTCCAGGGCCCCCCGGATTGGGAAGCCTTGGCCATTCCGTAATGACAGGGGCTGGAAAGCCAAGTGCAGCCGCCAGATCTTGTATATCAGAAGGATGTCGCAAAGTATATCTATTATCCCTGTAACGCATATGGAGACAAAAGGGGAAACCCCATGAGTATGAGATGTTCCAATGTCTGAGTTCCTCTAGAAAAGGCTTTAAGGCATTGCGCTTGAGCAACGTGAGACGAGATAAATCTGGGAGCAGCTGAAGACGTGTCCCTTGAAAGATGATATTCTCCGTTTCTCTGGCTTTGAGCATGATGGCATCTTTAATTTGGAACTTGTGAACTCTACAGATGACATCTCTAGGTGGATCTTGGTCATTTGGTCTGGCTTGTAATGATCGATGGGCCCTGTCTAGCTCCAAGGGCGTATCTGCCGGGACTTCCAACAAGGAATTAAAAATTTAAAAACTCTGGGTGACCCAGTTTACCCATTGCCTCCCAGGCTTGCGGATGGGACATGTGCTGGGGCAGGTATTGCTGGCACTTCTGGGACTGGGGTGGGGGAGTGTATGTTTCCCTGCTGTAGCGGGGTAGGAGGCACCATGGCTGGTAGGAGGCACCATAGGAGGCACCATGCTGGGACATTATGTCTCACCTCTCCCGTTGTCATGGCTGTGGCTGCAGTAGAGGGCGCCTGCACCTGTGCAGATGTGTCTGCGGGCCGCCGCTGGAGTGCAGGCAGGCTTTGCTGTGTTGCGGTGTCCAGGGATGTATGAGGCACCATAATTCTATTATTTATATAGCACATACAGAGTGTAGGAGTAGAGAACATACAAATTCTCAGCAGATGTTGACCTGGATGGGACTTGAACCATGGCCCCCAGCGCTGTAGTCTAGTGCTAACCACTGAGGCAGTGTGCTGCCCATGTCCGTGTGCATGTTCCTCTAATGCGCTTTGAGGTGCTGATTAGAATAAAAGATACTAATAGGTCGATTAGCTTCAATTAACTATGTCCTTAGTGTGTGCCTAAAATAATCTAAAATCCTCCATAAATGTGGTACACAGCATTTTAGGAGTGAATTATTATTATGGTTATGTCTAGAATTCCAGCCCTGGATAAATTTCAGGAATTGGTAGAAAGGGACTGTATGGAACTCACGGCAAAGGAGGAAACCGCTATTCAGTAAAGTTTACCACTAAAAAAGTGGGGTATGAATAAGGTAATAATGGGGGCTTAGTGGTTTTGCTTGAAGCTTGATAATGACAACTTGGATGGTTCTATGACTTACCGTAAATTGCCCCAAGACCCCACCCTAATTACCAGTGAGCACGTAAAAATTATAACAGGTAGTCATACATTTTGTATTTTACATAAAAAACAAATGGATACTTCCATGATAAACATACTACTATGACCATTTTCCAATCCCCAAGTTTCACCAAGAGATTTCCCTGCCCACTTTTTTAACCCATCATAGCAGGGATAGATGGTCTTCGAGAGAAGTTGAGGAGTGGCTGGACCTATCATCCTTATCTTTAGGACATTCCCCAGTTATATATTTGAGTTTTGGGTGTATTTGAATATAGACTAGTAACTGGAAAGGGCAGATCTCCAGCAATCTATGCCCTAAATATATAGGCATATTTTTCTAAGCATTTCACTAAGACACTTGATCTTAAGCCTCGGCTTTTCTCTACAAAGTTTTGTGCCAAACATTGCATTTTGCTTCCAAGTTTCAGATGTTATGGAATATTTGATTACACATATGAGTACTATATAACTAAACTGATATATTATCCCGTTGGTTCATTCATCTTATTTTACTTTTGTTCATTATGAAAAGGTCAAAGAGTAAAACTGGTAAAATGTATTGAATATATAATAAAATCCCTAGGAGGAATGACTCATGGCTTAGAAATTGAGCTTTATACCAAGGTGTCAATCTAGACATATTAAACATGTATTCTATACCATATGCTAAACTTACTCATGTTTTCATGCATTCGTTATTTTCTGTATATGTTAATTCTTGGTGTCAGCATCATTTCCTCAATAAACATCGCTGTGTGCTCCTTCATAAAATTCAACTTATTTTGGCATGTTACAAGCCACAATAATATTTGACAAAAACAAATCACTGAAGTTTGCACACTCGGGAGGTTATAAGGTGGATAGATCTTTTACTGATGTAAAGCAAATCTCTGCATTGGGAACTCAGGTGTGATAACTAGATTTGCCTAGATTCTTTTTTTTTTTACCAAAACACATACTGAAACATTTTACAGATCTTAATTCCTATCTTTTTTTATTTTCTAATGTAGAATTTTGAATCTACTATAAATTATTTTGGAGCCATCGTACCTGAGCTTCCAAGGCAGGAATTTGCTTTACATCAGTCATATACAGGGCCATAACAATTGTGGTTGCAGCCACAATTGGGATAAGGGGAGATGGGCTGGTTACTGTCTGACTCTTTCTTCAACTGTAAGCCCAACCAAAGGATGAATACAGTTTAAATCAGTAAGTTTCCCTTTTTTTACTTTTAGGATGGGGGGTAGAGCAGGTCAGAAATATGCTGTGGGGCTCATAAACTTCTAGTTATTCCCCCAGCAATATGGACATAAGGCATCAAATGTTAGGTGTCTGATGAGGATGTGTGTCCCTGAAATGACACTTGATGTGTCCTATGTCACCATCCACCTGATACCTCCTGTGAAGGATCTCTGCTTTTATGTTTCAGTAAATTAACTTAAAGGCTATTATGGCAATGTAGTTCATCACAAGGGTGAATGTATGTTTCTATCAGTGTAATTGGTATATAGATTATTTATCTATTCAAACTGGATGCTCCATTTCTGGTAACAGGAGCTGAGGCTTCCGTTTTAAAGGATGGCAATATTTGTTTTAAAGACTCCTCATATTACCTTGTAGGTCCAATTTATACACACTAAGTTCCTGGAATTTTATGTTTTCAACAATTTGTCTGATGTTATCTTTCTGGGGCTTCCATGGTTATCCTTGCATAATTCTGTCTTTTATTGGACCTGTGGTGAATTGGTAAAGTGGGGGTCACAAGTGTTCTCCTCATTGCACCTTATTACTTTGTGGTCCAGAGAGTGTAAATCTGCCTGAATTTATTTCAGATTTTCCTGAAGTTTTTGATAAAGTTTCTTCTGAGACCTTACCTCCACATAGGCCTTATAACTGTGAAATTGATATCTTTCTGGGTTCTAAATATCCTAAGATTAGGATTTTTAATCTATTACCTCCAGAGATATTTGTTATGTTGGAGTAAATTAAGACAGTTTACAAAAGGTTTACAAAAGAGGCGTATTTGCCTATCCTATGGGGCAGTTTTCTTTTTAGTAGGGAAAAAAGATGGTGGCCTCAGGCTCAATAACATTACTGCAAAAACACTATTCTCTCACTTTAAGCCCCAACTTTTTTAATCAGATAGTGGGGGCACCTAGGTTCTTCAAGATTGATCTCTTTGGGGCCTACAGTCTGATTTAGATCAGGAAAGGAGATAAATGTAACACTGCTTTCAATACTCCTGGGTTGGGTTGTAAAATGCCCCTGCTGTCTTATTGTGGTTTATTTGGATGATATCCTTATCTTTTAGACTGATTGAACTAACCATATATAACAAGTCAGAAATCTACTATCTAGGGTCCATCTGAATCAATAATTTGCTAAACTGTCTGTGCTCATTATCAGTTTGGAGTCCAGAAAATATCTTTCCTATGTTACATCATCACTCCTGAGTCTTTGTGCATGGATCCCATTAAGGTCCCTGGCTATTGAGAATCCACAAATTTGAATATGACGATTTTCTTATTTTTTTACTATTATCGAAAATGTATTACATTTGTTTCTGTACTAGCTAAGCCACTGACAAATCTTACTAGGAATGGTGCTGATGTAACCAACTGGTCTCCAGAGTCATTGTTCATACAGCTAAAGAAGAGTTTTTTAAGAATGCGCCTGTCTTGATTTTACCTGATCTGAATCAACTTTTAGTTGTAGAGGTTTTGAAAATGTTCCTTAAGGAAGGTTGCCTGTTCCCCCTAATCTTCGTCTCCATTGCTCTTTGTTAGCAGGACACCTGGGCATTGCTGGAACCTATTATCTGTTGATGAAGTCCTATTGGTAGCCGTCTAGGTCATGTGATGGTGATATCAAGGTTTGGTAGCTGCTTGCAAAGTGTGTGCAAAAGTCAAAAGTTTCTCAATGCTCATCTATGGGGTTCCTTCACCCACTCCTTCTCCCTAATACGCCTTGGACCCATATTTAAATGGACTTTATTACAGACTTACTTGAGTCTCAGGGTAAAACAGTTATTTGGGTAGAATGTGACAGGTTTTCTACAATGTGTCATTTGATACCCATGAAGAAACACCCCAGTTATAAGGTTTCAGCCTCTTTGTTTATTAACCTGCATTAATTCTGCATGGAATTCAAGAAAATTTAGTTTTTGATCACAGTGTACAATTTGTGTCTAGGTTCTGGAGAAGGTTCTGTGTGTTTTCTCCACTTTTCATCCAAAAATAAATGGACAGACAGAGAGACTGAATCAAACCCTGGAACAATTTTTAAGGTGATGTGTCTCTAAAGAAAAGTGGAGGCAATTCCCTACTCTTGTGGAGTTTGCTCTGAACAATAGGGTAAAGTGTTCTAACAAAGTGTTGCCCTCCTTGTTGTCTGGTACCCTCTGGGGGGATGTATTAACAGACTTGCGCCACAATTCTGGTGGCTTTGCGCCTAAAACACAGTGTGAAAAGCCTTACAACACATTTATCAAGGCTTTATAGACCTGATATTAGCCATTTTCCGACTTGCCGACTGAGGGGGCTTGACCTTTGGGAATGGGGCATGGTTTGGTCTAGAAGGGGCGTGGCCTATTTGAATGTTCCGTGTGCCAAAAATTGTGCACATTAAAGTAGGTCTAAACTGGAAACCGACATTCTGATCCTGCACCAGATTCATTAACACAGTGATAAATGTGGCGCCGAAAATGACTAGGGCTTTCCTCCACTAAACTGATGGAATATGGGACACATTGATAAATCCCCCCCTCTGTGTCCATAATTCATTTCACAAGGTGCTATTGAAAAAATATATGTTTTTCCTAGCTCTAAACCACCAGCTATCCAAGGGGAATTAGAATTTGTATTTTAAATAAAACTTTTAATTCTCACAGAATTCAGAAAGCCACTAAATACTTAGTCTATTATAAGGGGTAATGCCCTGAGGAGCCTTCTTAAGATTTTCCATTGCAGGAACACTTCCAAACCTGGTGTTCCTAATGAGGGTGCGGTGACCTTGTTTTCTGCAGTTCTTACTGTTAGGCTGAGAAAATGCTAAATTCATGGGGTGCTTTTCAGTTGATAGTTTGATCAGTGCTCTATTGGCTGGGCTGTGGGCTCTCCACAATCCTTACTCTGAACCAGCAAGGGTTAACATTCTCACACTTTAGAGCTCTGTCCCTCTCACCTGGACCATATGTCAGATTCCGATAAAAATCCTCAATCGTTAAAAGTTTAGGCAAACGGACTTCTAAAGGACCGTCACAGGCTCTCCAGAAGGCAGGGGGAGAAAAAGACAGACAGGAAGCACTGGCCTCGTGTCGTATTTTTAGATCATAGTAAATGACCAAAAAATGAAAAGGTGCTCACCTTTTAACATGAGTAAATGCACATATATAAATATAGGTCCAACAGCCAATGACCTCCTGAAGGATCAACGTTTCCCGTACCAGGGGACAGGACCATGGATTGAAAATGACTGGAACCCAATGTGACTTAGGAGGAAATCCAGCGGTCTGTAAAATCTTCAGGCAGACCTACAATATCCAACTTTTAACAATTTATTGTAAAAAATAATAAAATAGTTATTAACTATAACTATTTTATATAACTTTTGTATAGTTATATAACTTTCATCGTTGGATATTATTGTTCCGCCTGAAGATTTTACCGAGCGTCAGATTTCCTCCTAATTCACATTGGGTTCTAGTCATTTGTTAAAAGTTTGTCTCGCTAGCTTTTCTGTTGATGATTTACTTGCTTTACCCTTGTACTTCAGATTTTATTTATATTTGGCTTCCCTTCTTGACCATTCTTCTGTGTATATAATTCTATCCTTTATATGCTGACCTTGATTGTCGACCTCCCCTGTGTGTTATTTATTTGTTATATGTCCAGACTTTGGCACAGGGAGGGACTGTCTTGGATGCACAGAGGCAAGCAGGCAGGGCTGTTGGGGGGCTGGAATTTTAGGGTTCCTTGTCCTGTCTTTTGTCCCTGAGTCCAGTGTACCCATTGCAATAATATTGCACATGCATGCCTTTGTTTGTATATGGTTAACAAGAAAGGGTAGGGGTCGAAAACCCTTTGTTATTGCAAAGTCCACTGGTAAGGCTTTGATTGGCACACTAGATTACAAGATGATCTTCAAGTCACAAGACTTTTATGCAGTGCTCTAGATGAAGACAACTCTATTTGCAGTTGACTTTGTCATTATGGGCTATTTCTTATGGATTGATTTACAGTAATGTAATGAGATAGGATATAATTTTCTACATATATCATATTACATAGTTTTCTTATTGTTCCACTATTTAATGTGTTCCTGAATGTGTAGAGGTAAAGCAGTCTAATAGACATACTGTTTCATACTGTATAATAGGTTCATCTACATTGTTATGTTTATCACTTGTAACCCACAGATATTTATATCCACTTTTATTCTTTCCTGCCATTTTTCCAATTTGGTGTAGCTGGGATTATTTTTAAACTTTAGTATCTGAATGTGGCGCCAGTTACTGTTTTGATTACAGTTCTTGATAGAAACTGAGTATATCCTGTCATGTTCCAAAGCATATATAATAAATGATCTTTTCTATCATAAGTAAGGATTTGTATTAGAGTCTAGTGTTGAGTACACCCATTAAAATTTGGTTTTGGTCAAGTTCATTATGAACCCAAACTTTGGGGTTCTGGCCTGCTTAACACTAGTAAAGACCTATTAAATAATGTAACATATAACATGGAAAAGTACAGCTCACATTTAAAAACCTGCTTGAAACATGTACATTCTAGCCAGCCATTAAAATTTAACTAATTCAATTTGTTTTTCTAATTTACATTTTTAATTTATTATCTTTACAATATTTGTCTATTCCAATTAGTTTGAAAAAAGGTGGAGAACACCCAATCTTGACTAAAGAATGGTTTCTAATGTGCTATGACACTAATTATACTGGTATTGATCATGGCTTGTTATGTTCGTCAAGAATATGGGAAAACTAGATAAAAGAGAGTATAATGACTAAATCAATATGGAACATACACCAGCTGAATACTGATATCACTAAGAGGATGAAACTTATTTTTACCTATAATTTGATGCTATGCAATAGTTTTATAACAGAAGAAAGTCATTTTTATTTACTGCTTTGCAGTTACAGTTGCAAAAAACAAAACTTGGTGTTTGCCACATTATGCATCAAGCACCCAGCGGTAGCACTTGCGATTGGTGTTGGCACCGATTGCAGGTGTTGACTCGTTACATGCTGCTGGCAACACCTGGGATCAAGGATCCGTCTCCATTACAGCCTCTAGGATCTGTAATTGCTGAAGATCTGCAACAATGTGCTGGTAGCAGATTGTTACTGATCTATAGCAAAATCACCCTATACTGCAATATTGTAGTATTGTATTATATGGTAGGAGCGATAAAAACCCATAGAGTTAAAGTACCGTAGAAAGTCTACAAATACAGTAAAAAAATGAAAAAAAGTAAAAAAAAAAAAGTTTGAATAACCCCCCTTTCTTGGAATGGTATTAAAATAAAGAAACAAAATCATAAACATGTTAGGTATCCCTGCGTCCCAAAGATCACGATCTATCAAAGTATAAAAGCGGTTATTCCTGGTTGTGAACCTCGTAACAGATAATAGCACCCAAATGTCTGAATCACCACTTTTTTCACATTTTGCAACTTCATAAAAATTGAAATGAAAAGGGATCAAAAGTCGTACAGTCCCAAATATAGTAGCAGTGAAAAAGAAAAATGACATCTTACAATTTGTTTTAACACTGAAGAATGAAAAAGAATATGGCAAAACAAAAATAAAAAATTTGTACTAAAAGTAAAAATTTGTTAAAATCCATTAAAATCTTTATTAGACTTCTATAAATTTTGTATTCCTGTGCTCACTGGAAAATGGGGGTTGCAGGGTTCCAAGTGAACTAGCAACCTATATACCTTAAGCAGAAACAAACCCTATTACAAAGGTAAATAATATGAGTAAAAGCTGCTGCAGAGCCTGGTATGAAAATGGCACAAATGCATTTTTTCAGCAATCTAACTGCAATCTAACCGATTCTTCTTATGCTTCCATTAAATGGCATGGAATATAAAATACTGTCACTAGGAAATAGAATTTGTTACTCAGAAAACAAGCCCTTATAAAATTCTATACATGGAAAATTAAAATGGTTATGGATTTTTAAATAAGGGGAGGAAAAAATGAAAAAAAAAACCCTTTGGTTGTGGTGGGAAGTAAGTTTACGTCTTAAATATTGGGCTGTTTATAGTCTTATATCTCAACTCTGTAGTTTTTCCCGTGCTTAATATTGGTTTTCTATCCCTTACCCTGGTTATCGACTATCCCTTTTGGACTCTGATTCTGTACTAGGCTTACTATCTCATTGTGATGTGGACCTCTGACCTTGCTTTCTGTGTTGTTTGTTTGTCAGTCTTGTTCCATGTCGGCACTGTGGCTTAGGGAGGAACCGGAACCCAGTTTCTGCCCATCCCTTAAGGCAGTGATGGCGAACCTTTTAGAGACCAAGTGCCCAAACCACAACTAAGACCCACTAATTTATCGCAAAGTGCCAACACAGAAATGTAATTAGTGACTTATACTCTGTGCTCTGTCACAGCTTTCATTGATAGCAGCACCCTGAGGACACCAATAAAGCAGAAAATAGAATAAATTTGGGTGATCATTGTAGCTTTCCTCCAGGGTCCCAAAAACAGGAAGTATTGTCAGGGCCAGAGCAGGAGCTACAATGATAATCCAGATCCATCCACATCTTCCCACTCCTCCAGTAGTCCCAGGTAGAGCTGCCACTTTAAAATAGCTCTGTGCACAACAAGTCCTGGGCTGTCTGGAACTGCAGGAAGATACCTGGAGTCCTCTCTGGTGATGGCCTGGGTGCCCATAGAGAGGGCTCTGAGTGCCACCTCTGGCACCAGTGCCATAGGTTCGCCACCATTGCCTTAGGGTTATGCCAATAAGTAGGCAGGTGACAGCTTGGGAGGCCCAGTTTAGGGCTCACTGTCCTGTTTTTCTTTCCCTGTGGTCCAAGCCACCCCCTCCTTACAGTTTCCCTGACGTATAAGATTTACGGTTCTGGTGATATAATGTATATGTCTACTTTTTCACCATGTCACTTTTCTAGCTTTCTCATATTTGTTGAATGCTAGTGATTATGTGGATGCTATGTAAATAAAAGCTGTTATTTTTATATAATATATGAATAATAGTAATACTAGATGTTGTACAACATTTTTATTTTATTATATTTGATTTAATAGAGGATTTTTACTCCTATTCACATGAGGTTTGTCCACAGATAACTGCTACATTAAAGTCCATGATGCTGTATACTGACCTGCAATACATGAGTATTAGGTTAAAACTGAGAAATGTTAGAATATAGCTGAACTACAACATTTTCCAAGAATACTTGCCAAAAATAATACAGTTTTACTTGATGCCAAGAAAGAGGTTTGCAAATGCAGATCTAGTACTTCTTAGTCCCAATTGCATGGTAAATAAGGAGGCCTGGACTCAATGGGTCCTTTCATCAGACTGCAGGTTGTGCCATGTAAAATTACCGAAACATTTAATTATCTCTGCAGAAAGATCACTATAAAAATAATTCATTTTATACACTTTTCTGTGCAAAGTGCTCCATTTCACACATTTTCCCTTCCTTGAATGTTCAGAGAATCTCAGATGCGGCTTTTGAGGAAAGGTAGTTCATACAGCTATAAGAAGGAATTTTTTGTTGTCTGGAAAATATATAAGCTACTTGTGCCATTCAGATGCTGGTAGACAATTTTTCATGATAAATTACTCATTTAAGATACCATATGTGTTCATATATTTATACATATAGATACTTTATGTACTAGAAAGTACAAAGACCCCATTTATATATAAAAAGGTATATAGAAATCCAAACAAAAACTACAGAAAACTACAGAATTTACTAGTAAACAAAAATATAAACATATTGTATGAGACCAATACATGTTAATAGTATCTGAATGGCACATACAGCTAAAAGGTTTTTCATTCATGAACACATATTGTATTATTATTATTATTATTATTATTATTATGAATGTGTTATTTATGTTGAAAAATGGTAGCATCTGAATGCCACATACAGCTAAAAGCTTTTTCATTAATGAATCTCATCTGCAATACCTAACATAACCTCATGGATGTTTCTGAAATAGCAGCCATTGTTTTCTAATCCTGGACACCCATTCATTGCTTTCATTTTCTTGTTGTAAATTGTACTGAGTAGATTCAATAAATCTGCCTTACAATACAGTGAAAATCTATTTGAGATGGAGCATTGTTAAAATATCGAATTGCTGAAAGCTGTACATTGTCTTTTGATAAACTTTGCACTGGGATGTTTGGGGAGTATCACATGATGGTGACATTTTCTATCTGAAGAAATCAATAACTGGGTTGTCCAGGCTACAGCAGAATAACCCCTATAATTGTTCCTCTGCTTAGTGCAAATCAATACAGTAGATGGCCATAATAGGGTTATTTTAGAAAAGATGTCTGAATCAACTTAGCTTTTGTAGTAAGTTGTATGAGGCGCTCAATGGAACACATCCACAGTCCCATCATTTTGTTTCAAACAAAAGAGTTATGCGAGAAATAGAAGCCATGTGTCTTAAGCGTAAGTACAAGTGACAAATGATGGATCTGTCATACAGCAGTTATGCTGGAAGAATCATCTTCAGGGATAGGGTCAATGTTATAGATAAGATAAAATATACACTTTCAAACTGCCTGGAAAAAGTACAAGATTTCTTATTACTGTCTCTTCACAAACTATTATAGGTGCACAGTGATATGTGTTGCATGCCTAAAATTATGTCACTATAGGGACAGATGGTGGGGTGTAATGTTCATGTACAGTGCCAACTTGACAACTGATATAATTTGCATATGCCAATGCTTTGTTAGTTTAAACTTCATATTTACTGACTATGTGTAGTGTATATAACATATATACTTGTGTATAAGCCGAGTTTTTCAGCACAAAAAAATGTGCTGAAAAACTCACCACGGCTTATACACGAGTCAATAAAAATAATAAACTTATATACTCACCCTCCGGCGGCCCCGACGCGCAGCACGGCACCCCGATGTCGGCGTGGCTCCTCTTTTATCTTCCCCGTGGCTCCTCTTCTTTCTTCTGTCTTCTGTATAGCCGTCAGGGACGCGGCCATGTTATGTTCCTTGGCGGTGCATACTGTGACGTCATCAGCGGCCGCGGCATTCCTAATTATTATTTTTGTAATGCAAGAGAAATGGCAATTTCTTTGTTTAGAAAGCAACCTAGAAAATAACCTGATATTAGAAAAGGTATCCTAATTCCTAAGGTTTTACTCAACCCCAATGATATGTAGATCTGGAAATAAAAGAGGGATATAGGAAAAGTAGATAGAAACAAACGTGTCTCATAATTATGTTCTCTAAAAGGTTCTCTAAAATTGAGCTTCAAACTAATCTACAGTGCTATGCTCATACTCATAGAAATTATTGGACTATACATGTATATATGTACAGATGATAGAAAATCGGTAAAAGAAGCTATTAACCCCATCAGTACAAGGCATTTTTCACTTTATTGAGTTTTTTTTCCAGAAGTCAGAACTTTTATGTCATTCAATTGAACCCCTTAACAATTTTGCAATTAACAATGCACTTTTTTCCTTTCCATTTTCCCCTTCCCACCTTCAAAAATGTATACTTCTATTTTTTTTACAATGTAAAGAGCTCTGTGATGGCTTGTTTTATGTGTAACAAATTGCACTTCATAGTGAAGGCATTTGATATTCCATGCCGTGTACCGGGAAGAGAGATAAACAATTCCAAATACAGTGAAATTGGTGTAAAATATATTTGTGCCATTTTACTTGTGGGGTTGGATTTTTCACTGTGTGCCCCAAATGGCATGTCTCCTTCAATATTTAGGTTGGTGTGATCAGCGGGATACCAAATTTATATAGGTTTTAGAATGTTTTCATATATTTACAAACATTAAAACCTGTACAAAAAAAAATCTTCATTTTGCCATTTGGATGAGAGTCGGTTTTGAAAATTCTTACATTTCAGCTTATTTTTCTTACCATAGCATTCTACTTCATTGGATAGTGTGCACTTTATTATTTTGTATACCCGAGTATAAGCCGAGTGTTGAATTTTTAGCACAAAAGTTGTGCTAAAAAACTCGGCTTATACTATATACGGTAATTTTATTAAATTTCTTTTAAAATGTAAATATAAACTTACTACTCACCATTCCGACGGCCCGGACAGCTCCTCTTCATCTTCATGCCGCAGGTCCGTGGGAGCTCCGTGGCCGTGCCTCTTCTGTCTTCATGCCGGCTCGGAGCCGCGACAGCTCCGCAGGCATGGCTCGTCCGGCACTCAACTGTGATGTCAGCCGCTGTTGACATCACAGAGTGCGCCGGGCCACGGAGCTGCCGCGGAGCTGCAGCATGAAGATGAAGATGGAGGAGCTGTCCAGGCCATCGGAATGGTGAGTAGTAAGTTTATTTTTATTTTTTTTTTTTTACTGGCAACAGGGGGCTGGCAGGCATTATAGACAAAGGGGCTGGCAGGCTATATAGACAAAGGGGCTGGCAGGCTATATAGACAAAGGGCTGGCAGGCTATATTCTGGGAGGCTGTGACCAATGCATTTCCCACTCTAGGCTTATATACGAGTCGATAGGTTTTTCCATTTTTTGAAGGTAAAATTAGGTACCTCGGCTTATATTCGGGTCGGCTTAAACTCGAGTATATACGGTATTCATTTTAACCCAATCCTTGCACCCACTGAACAATCATTTCTATGAATTCTGTACTCTAAAGGAGAGTGCTCCAATTGGTGTAGTCAGTGACTTCTTATTAAATGTATTAATAATCAAGCTTTATACTTACTTTCAATGGTATTTGTATTGCCTAGTTTTGATCAACTGTGAGCATTTTTCTTGTTTAAATGTCTTTTTAATTTGTACTTCCTTTAAAAATCTATAACATATTTTAGTGTTTTTGTGTATGGATCTTTAGGAGGGACTGTTTTCTGTGTAACAATATGTACTTTCTAGTGGCGGTATTTAATATCCCATATTGTGTACTGGGTAACAGGACAAAAAAATTCCAAAATGCTGTGAAATTGTACAAATTGCATTTGCATTTTTCAATCTAAATGACACCTACTTCATATTCTCTGGGTTGGTACTAATGGCGGATCCTCATATAGGCAATATAGGGTCGACAGCCCAGGGCCCATGGCTTCCCAGTGGCCCTTGGCCGCCCATACCCCCATAAAAATCTGCCCCTCTTCTGTAATTTTAAGTCAGCAACACTGCTGACAAATGGTGTTCCTGTATCAACACCACCAGCGCTGTGTTTGTCTGTGGACAGCTCTCTGTGTGCAGGGCACTTAATAGTTAATACTGCTGTGCCTGGTACATCACTGAAAGTGTCCGTCAATTTGCCTGCTTCCTGTCCGTCTACTACGCTCTGCTGTATGCCACATGTCACACTTCAGAAGACTGTTGGGTGGGCTCTTCACTGAATTTCAAAAAGTAACTGGTAGCCAAGTGGTTGGGGGATGAGTAGAGAGATGGATTGGACCCTGCCGTGTTTGATGCTTATTAGTAGTCAGGATGGAGGGAGTGGAATAGTCTGATATATATAGTTATTTATATTATAGTATTAGAATATATAAGGCCGGAAAAAGATGGTTTTATCCCCATAACCTGTGATATTTTTTCATCCAGGCCCCTCTTGAACATAGAGTCCGCCATAACAACCTCCTGCGGCAGAGATTTCCATAGTCTCACTGGTTTTACAGTAAAGAACCTTTGTCTATGTTGATGGTAGAATCACCTCTCCTCTAGGCGTAGAGGATGCCCCCTTGTCCTGGTCACAGGCCTGGGTATAAAAAGATCTTTGGAGAGATCCTTGTACTGACCGTTCAGGTATTTGTACATTGTAATAAGGTCTCCCCTCAGTCATCTTTTTTCTAATCTGAATAATCCCAAATTTTGTAATCTGTCATTGCATTCTAGTCCCCCCATTCCCCTAATAATCTTAGTTGCTCTCCTCTGCACCCGTTCGAGCTCTACTATATCCTTTTTATCCACTGGTGCCCAAAACTGTACACAATATTCCATGTGCAGTCTCACCAGGGATTTGTATAAGGGCAAAACTATGTCTTTATCATGAGAATCAATTCCTCTATTGATACATCCTATGATTTTATTTGCTTTAGCAGCAGCCGCCTGGCTCTGGTCACTAAAATTAAGTTTACCATCCACCAATACACCCAAGCCCTTTTCAGCTTCAGTTTAACCAAGTAATTGACTGTTTAGAACACAATTATACTTTTTGTTTCCATGGCCCAAGTGTAAAACTTTACGTTTATCTACATTAAACCTCATCAACCATTTCTCTGCCCACTCCTCAAGCTTCCACAAATCCCTCTGTGATGCTAAACTGTCGACCTCAGTATTTACTACTTTACACAGCTTAGTTTCATCTGCAAATATTGAAACTTAAACTAAATTAAAAATATTAAAAAGATGTGGCCCCAATACTGAAACCTGTGGCACTCCACTGGTAACGTTAACACAATCTGAGGATGTGCCATTAATGACGATCCTCTGTTTTCTATCACTAAGCCAGATTAGATTAGTCTGACAGGACCGATCTCTAATAAAACCATGCTGACGCTGGGTTATAAGGTTATGTATAGTGAGATTCTCCAGGATAGAATCTCTAACAAACCCCTCAAATATTTTCCCCACCGCAGAAGTTAGACTCACAGGTCTGTAGTTTCCAGGATCGCTTTTGATCCTTTTTTGTATATTAGTACCACATTTGCTACGTGTCAGTCCTGTGGAATATAACCAGTCCTCAGTGAATCTTCAAATATTAAAAATAATGGTCTGCCTATCACATCTTACTGCAGTACTATATTATTGACTTGTTAGTGGTACTATTATGTGTATGTAATTATACTGCCAGCATTACTCTTATCATGTGTAGGGTATAGGTGTTACTATATACTGCAGCATTATCTAATCACTGTGTCGTGGTATTTATGTTGTACTATATACTGCAGCATTATCTTATCACGGTGGGAGTGGTATTATGTGCTACTATATATGCGTGTAGACTATAATGCAGTCATGTAGTGGGTATTATGTTACTATATACTGGCAGATTATCTTATCAACTAGTAGTGTTATGAGGTGTACTATATACGGACAGTACTTGTTTTATACGAGGTTATGGTATTTATGTGTATATATACCTTGCAGCTTGATCTTATCACTATTGTAGTGTATTATGTGTACTATATACTGGCAGCATTATCTTATCACGATGTAGGGGTATTATGGACATATATCTGCCGAATTCTCTTATCACTGTGTAGTGTATTATGTGATACTATATACTGCAATTAATCTTATCACTATGTTGGGCACATATATCCCACTGTATTATGTAGTATTATTATAGCCAATATATCAGTATTATATGTTAGCTACTATATGGCCATTTTTATCTAGCATTGAAGAGATTTGTGACAAAAGACTTATATGTTAGACGTGGGTAACACCCTTTTTATAAATGCAATATACATAATTGGGGAAATTGTGTTTAGTTTCGCCTCCCAGAACAATGATAAATGGATTTTTTTTTTGTAAACCATTACCACTCCAGTGTCGCAAATTGTTCTCTAGTGTATACAGTTCAATGGATGAACGTCCACATATTGATTTTACCATATGTGCTGGTGCTTCTTCCATCAATGTATTCTAGATAGAAACATCGATCCGGTCGCGGTAATTGCATGGTCTTTTGCTCGCATCATCCCAGAATCACAGGACATAAGTTATCTGCAATCAATTACTCTTGGAAAGTAAAGTTTTGTTTAAAAAAAAAAAAAAACGGACGGGATAAGATGTTCCATAAGGAACTTAAGCGTCGATGCTGACAGTAGTGATTCTTTTTGACAGTTTGATGACGAGGCCCAAGTTTTATATCAGTTTGTACACAAAAATCCCATCTGATTTTTCCGCAATTACTATAAAACCCAAATTTAGCAAATTTTTTTTTTTACTTTGCTGTGAGTTAACAACACACTAGAGGTGTGGACACCCGATAGTTGACACAAAAAGGGCAGATTTTACTTAACGGTTAAAGTTCGCGATGACATCCAGACGCGCGGTCTCCGACGGATTCGGTATTTCGTGTTCTCCCAGGCGTTCATCGTAGGGTGAGTTCCTACCTATGTCCAACCAGTGTGTATGCTGCTGCGTTGAATTCCGCGTGACGATCATGTGAAGTTCGGCAGGCCTGGGTGCAGGTAAAGGGGGTGTTTCAAGTGACACTTTTTTTTTTTAAATACGGCGGGTTCTAAGAACAGTAGGGTTTGCTGGTCCAGACACGCCACGATATACAGATTCCTCCGTTGGTCACTGTGAAGGGATGTTGATGCACACATCCGATGCGGTGGGTGCAGTGTGCCAAAATCTTGGGGCAATTCTGGGAAAATCAGCGCACAACGTTTTGTAAATACTGGGTGGTGGTAACCACTTGTAAATGACTCCTAAAATGTTAGACCGTATATTGTTTCAGAGTAAATCGGCTGGTGATGCCATACAATTTCCAAAGGACCAAACTCTTCTTTTTAATATTAACAGATCACTTTGATTGGTTCTCAAGGTGATCAGCTGGAATATGTGGGCATTTGCAATGTTCAAAAATGAGATGCGGGCCCCGCAGGAGATTTAAGTATTTACACAGTCTCCATTTCAAGTCAGTAGGTGTTTTGTCTGGTGTAATGCAGGATGGACAAGTCCTCCATAACAAGTGATTCAGGACACGGAACCCCTTTATGTAACCTAAAATGTTACTAACAAGGTTACATTAAAAATAGATTTTCCTGAACGGACTAACCTCTGTAGTGGTTATTGACCTATCAGGATCATATTGATGTTAACGCGGTTTGTCCAAGATATTATCATATGGACGAACCTGTTCCTTTGATAAGACCGAAAGTCAGATCCAGTGGGGGTTCTGGCGATTTGGTTGTATATGACGGGACCACCCAGCCCCTGACCCAATATTGATAATTGCGCTTCATTCATTACACAGCCCATTTTCTTATAAAGGGTTGTGCACTAGATCCGTTCCCATGTTTATGTTGAGAATGGAGGTATTCTGACTGTGTTTCTCAGATGCAAAGAATATGGCTACGCAACAGGGCCGGCGTCTAGCAATGAGATACCTGGGCAGTACTGGGGCCCCAGAACTCGGGGGGGTGGTCCCACATAAAGCTGAAACATAAGGAATCAATGGAGAGTTAAAGGGGCTGTATCTATGTATCCATAGGGTGTGTGGTGGGCTTATATAAATAACCAAGAGGGGCTGTTTGATATGATTAAATAAAATAGGGGAAAGGAGGACTTTTATAGTTTCAGAATTTTTTAATGCTGCATTGTGAGTTCACTGCAAAGGGCCCATGGATCCTTTTTTTCTTTGGGCTCCGTTTCACGACAGGGGCATATTGATCCTGGAGCTCGCTCCTGGATTAATGAGCCATATGAGATCTTCATACATTCACTTAATGTGGGATTTATAAGAACTTGAGATGAGGAATGTGCTGATTGTCATGCCGATGACCAACGCTCCACCACTAGACAGGGTTAGGTGATACTCTATCCTCCTAAATTGGAACTCCATCAATATTGCCCCACTAGACAACTTCCAACAACTTTGAAAATTTATTTAGCATTTCTAAAAAAAATAAAATATCTTTATATATTTTGGAAAAAATATTCTGCTTTGTGGTTATTTTATTTTATTTGATCTCTGCCATCTTGTCTATTGTTATATGGACATATATTAGCAATTATAATGCACATCGATGGTAATGATTGCTATAGGTGAAAGTATAGGATCCTGCTGTTTGCTTGGCGGGCCTCAGGAGTGGCTGCGATGTGACGGTCACCTTACTGTCTTCCATTATATTTGAAGAGCAAAGAAGTCGGGGGAAGGCACATCTCATGACGGATTGAACCCCCCCCCCCCCCCCCTCTCCCGTACAATGTATGATTTCTTTAACCATCGCCTACAAGAGAAGGGACAGCAGGACACGTTCTTCTGACCAGAAATGATGATTGATTGCCAGGCCCGTTTTTGTAGATATTGTATCTCATGTTAACTGGGAACTGTTTTGCAATAAAATAAAAGCTGCAATCTAAACTTTTCAAAACAATGGGTCCGCTTGTTGACATGTACGTTAAGATATACCACATACTTATATCATCTATAATAATAATTCATAAATAATTTCTTTATTTATATACGCGCACACGATTAAGCTGTAGCGAGTGCATACAAATGACCCCATGTGTAACAGTTCATGGGTCACAGTCCCCATGGGGCCTGCACCAATCTAATCACCTACCAGTATGTTTTGGAGAGTGTGAGGCGGGGAAACTGGAGGACCACAGAGGGAACACAATGTGACAAACACTCAGGACAAGAACATACTATCAACTCTTTGTTCCATGAGTGTTTGAACTGTGGGATTTGAGCCAGGATAGACCAGTGCGACAAGGCAGAAGTGTACTCCCTCAGCCACCCTTATATATCATTTTGTGATCGCTTCCAGCTAATTTTTGCTAATTTTATGCCGGGTTAGAAGAATTCAGAGCACTGTAGATACTTAAATGCTGTACAATTTTTTATTGTGATATGGATTACTTTTCGTGGGATAGGCGTAGTTATATTAGTACATTTTTATATCATATAAAATGCAGGAAATCTCCCATCAAGAATCCATTCCTGATAAAGCAGGGACATTACTCATAGATCCAGGCACCGGGCTGTCGGATCTTCTTATATTGTTATCCGTGGCCTCCTTCATTCTAAAATCATCCCTTATAATTATGTTAATGAACAGAGCCTGGGGGTGTGTGTACCTGAGTCCCTATGTGCTGTAGCTTCAAAGGCTTTACACTGTAGCAGGAGCATCTCCCCCACCCCTGTCCTCTTGTGCTGAAACATCCTTTCTGCATGAGTTACATAAATAAGGAGAACAAAAAATGGATTTACACTCACGTAAGGAAGATTAGAAAAGCATGGAACTTGAGGCAGGGCCGGCTCCAGGTTTAGTGGGCCCTGGGCGGGACAGAGCCTTAGTGGGCCACATCCGTGGCCGCCATCCAGGGCCACCCCCTCCCCCCCCCTCCCCACACACTGACGCTACCTCCACCTCCCTGCGGAACAGTCATGACCCCCCAACCTCACCCCTACTGCGGGACCGAAATATCTGACGCTCACCTTCAACCCACACCCCCACCTGCTTGGGCCAACCCCTGAAACACCCCTCTACCTCCCCCCTGCAGACTCACACCTTGACACCCCCCCCCGTAACAACAATGATCCCCCGCTGACACACTGACCCCATTCTCCCCTGTATACACCACTGACCATCCCAACCCGCGGACACACTTATCCACCCACCTCCCCCTCTATACACACTGACCCCTCCTCCTGTACTCCGTCCCCCAGCTCCACTGTGTACATACATGACATTACTTATCCTGTACTGATCCTGAGTTCCATCCTGTATTATACACCAGAGCTGCACTCACTATTCTGCTGCTGGTGCAGTCACTGTGTACATACATGACATTACTTATCCTGTACTGATCCTGAGTTACATCCTGTATTATACCCCAGAGCTGCACTCACTATTCTGCTGCTGGTGCAGTCACTGTGTACATACATGACATTACTTATCCTGTACTGATCCTGAGTTACATCCTGTATTATACTCCAGAGCCGCACTCACTATTCTGCTGCTGGTGCAGTCACTGTGTACATACATGAACATTACTTATCCTGTACTGATCTGAGTTACATCCTGTAATTAATACCCCAGACTGCACTCATATTCTGCTGCTGGTGCAGTCACTGTGTCCATACATGACATCCTTACTGATCCTGAGTTACATCTCTGTATTATACCCAGAGCTGCACTCCATATTCTGCGCTGGTGCAGTCACTGTGTACATACATGACATTACTTCTCCTGTACTGATCCTGAGTTACATCCTGTATTATACCCCAAGCTGCACTCACATATGCTGCTGCTGCAGTCACTGTGTACATACATACATTACTTATCCTGTACTGTCCTGAGTTACATCCTGTATTATACCCCAGAGCTGCACTCAATATTCTGCTGCTGGTGCAGTCACTGTGTACTTCTGACATTACATTACTGATCCTGAGTTACATCCTGTAATATCCCCTACCAGAGCTGCACACTCACTATTCTGCTGCTGGTGCATCACTGGTACATACATGACATTACTTATCCTGTACTGATCCTGAGTTACATCCTGTATTATCCCCAGAGCTGCACTCACATTCTTCGCTGTGGTGCCAGTCACTGTGTCATAACTTACATTACTTATCCTGTCACTGATACCTGAGTTTACTCCCTGTATTATAAAAACCCCACCAGAAAAAGCTGCACGTCACTAGTCTGGCTGCTGGTGCAGTCACTGTGTACATACATGACATTACTTATCCTGTACTGATCCTGAGTTACATCCTGTATTATACCCCAGAGCTGCACTCACTATTCTGCTGCTGGTGCAGTCACTGTGTACATACATGACATTACTTATCCTGTAGTGATCCTGAGTTATATACTGTATTATACCCCAGAGCTGCACTCACTATTCTGCTGCTGGTGCAGTCACTGTGTGCATACATGACATTACTTATCCTGTACTGATCCAGAGTTACATCCTGTAGTATACTCCAGAGCTGCACTCACTATTCTGCTGCTGGTGCAGACACTTACTAGGTGAATTTCTGCTGACGAATACTTTTAAAAGGACACCAGGATAAAGGATTGTAAACCAAGCACACTGACATACTGGTTTGCGCCCCCCTCAGGCTCATTTGCATAATGTTTAAAGCTTTTTTTTTTTTTTAAACAAGGGCATGAAAAGCTTAAAGAAGAGCAGATCCTACCAGAGGGGGCACACACCAGTAAGTCAGTGTGCTTGGTTTACAATCCTTCATCCTGGTGGTAGATGTCCTTTAAGCAGCAGAATTGTGATTGCTGCAGTGGAATACTGAGTCCCCATCCTTGGTACCTGGGTCTTGCATCCATCATGGTCATATATGATTGCAGGGAGCCAGGTGATGGGGGAACACCAGCACCCCCACAGCATGGGAGTAGAACTTGCTGTGTACGTTTACCACATAGCACCATGTTACGTAAGTGGGGACTTACCTGCAAAGCACCAATAGCAGCGCTCTGGAAGCGCAAATCTGTTTTGAAGTCCTGCGCGATTTCACGGACAAGACGCTGGAAGGGCAGTTTGCGAATGAGCAACTCGGTGGACTTCTGGTAACGTCTGATCTCACGGAGAGCCACGGTACCCGGCCTTACAAACAACGAGAGAAGGAAAACAGCGAGGTTAGAAACAAGTCACACAATGGATCCGTGACTACGACCGCACCATCTTATAAATCACATCCGGGGCGTTTCCTCACACTGCTGCGCTCTTATCTCTCTGCACTTTCATGTATTAAAGTCCTAAAATGTAGGAAGTCATCATGGTGGTGTGGCCAGGATGGAGAAAAGATACCACGACTCTTATCCATGTGACCAGTCACAGCGCATCCCAAGCCGTCTAAATATTAAATGCTACATATATGACTTATTATAGGTATATACTATGAACCTCCTATAGACCTCCGCTACTTTATACCTTATAGGGGGCGCTACATTCAACACGGATGTCCCTTCCTATAGGGATAGATGGAGAACTCTGTTTACAATATCCAGACACATCACCCCTAGTGGTCACCGAGTAAACTACAATACTCGAGTAGTTACTACTTTGCATGGACTGTCATATGTTAAAGGAGCACTAGGTTTTACCCCATTAAACTACAAGCCCCCTAAGGTCGCATATGAAATGTCCTTTCTAGAATTCCTAGTGTTATGTGAAATCTCACCCGTTTACATATAGAAAAAGAAAAGTCTCATCCAAAGTCGTGTGACAACAAAAACAGAGAAGAGTCAGATTTTGCCTGAGATGAGTAAAGTTTAGAGGCTGCAGGAGGAAGGTCACTACAGACGCCCCCATCTTTAGTTCTATAGCACCTAGAAACAGGCTGCTGGTGTCATAACAAAGATAAGAATCTCATCTTTCACATTGGAAATGCTACAGATAAAATAAATCCAATTCCAGACCATTATCTGCAGCTCGAATTTTAAATATATTTTGGCTGCCTGTAGAGCCGATTCTTTGGATCACAGAACCACAAGTCTAAATCTGAAAGATGAGATTCATATCTTTAACATGACAACTGCAGTATGATTCTTGGTAGGTCTGTAGTGAGTTTCTCCCTGCAGCCTCCAAACTTGACTCATCTAAGGCAAACTCTGACTCTTCTCTGCTCATTCTTGAAAGACTTGGGGAAACCTTTTTTTTTTTTTTTTTTAATTTATAGGTAAAGAAATTCTAGAAAGGACATTTCTTACACTACGTGTGGGGGCTGGTAGTTTATTGGGGTTGCAAGTATTCTTGCAAGAAACTTCTTTTTCCCCAAATTCATGCCTTCTGCTTGCTGTCAGCGAGTAGAAACTTTGCCATCCATTTACCGCTCCCGCTTACAAATCCTTCCCTGATTTCTATGTATCTGAATAAGCGAGAGACGTGCCTAGTGCGCACAATTACCGCCATCTTGAAACGAAAAAAAGATGTCCGAAACCGCAATGTAATCCAGTTGTTCCTATAGAAATCCGCAGAAAAGCAATTTCGCGTCGTTACAGAGATTTTGATATTGCCCAAAATCTCCATTGCAAATCCACAGAGTATGGATATCAATGAGCGTGAAAGGTCGATTGATAGCAACGTGACAGATGCCAGAATAGGTATCACTTTACTGCTGCAGCAAAACACTGAAGATATTCTGTATAAAGAATTCTGCTGTGTTACATCTCCCACCAGAATCCATCCTGATAAACCAGGGACATTACTCCTAGATCCGGGCACCGGGACTGTGGGATCTTCTTATATTGGTTATCCATGGCCTCCATCCTTCTAAATTCAACGGTCATAATTATGCTAATGAGCTTGAAGTACTCTGGTGGTGTTACCAGATGCCCTCCATGCTGTAGCTTCACAGGCTGTTACACTGTCTGCCATCCCCCTCTTCCTCTGCCTGATGTAATATCACTGCAGCAATGGAACTTTCAGCACAACAGGGAAGAGGGGGGGAGGTGCTCCTGCACAGTGTAAAAGCCTTTGAAGCTACAGCACATAGGGGCCAAGGACTATGTTATCAGCCTATGGTGGGCATCCTATGTGTGCCAGGGAGTTTATTTTCATCCTACGTATACTGATGGTGGCCACCTTGTGTGTATCTGGGTCTATGTTATAATCCTATGTATGTAGATGGAGGGCCCCCTATGTATAGCCGGATCTATGTTATCATCCTACATATATAGATGGTGGGCACCTTATGTGTGCCAGGGTCTATGTTATTATCCTACGTATACTGATGTTGGGCACCCTTTGTGTGCCAGGGACTATGTTATCTTACGCATATACCGTAGATGGTGAGCAATCCTTGTGTGCTATGGACTATGTTATAATCCTATACATACAGATTGTGAGCACCCTATGTGTGCCAGGGATTATGTTATAATATATATATATATATATATATATATATATATATATACACACACATACATAGTCTATGGGGGTCAGAAAAAAATCATAAATGTGCTAGAATATTAATGTGCAGATCTGAAAATATTATCAGACTCCATTTACTACATTATAATAAAAATGACAAAGACTCATTTGAGCAAGAGTTTTTTATTTTATTTTTTAGATATCTTTAACTTTTGATATCATAGTTTATACAGTTGAACAAAGACACTTGTCCTTCAGGTTCAACCAAGGAAGGGATTGGATGAGGAAGGGATTTAGGGGAAACAATTCTATGTAACAGAACCCTTTAGTCTCTTCACTTACAATACAATGTAGTCCGGACGTTGTACAAGATGATACTGTTTTTTTTTGTGCAGAAATGAAGCCCTGAACGTTTTTGCTTTTTTGCTTCAATTTTGCTTCCTTATTGGTCACAAATGAGATCCATTTTGTAGGGAAATACGTTGAGACAAATTAGGTGCAAATGAATCCAACATGTGACAATTCAAAAATGCATAAAATAAGGCAAAACCATCAATCATAAATAACAAGACAAGAAAAGGAACAAACCAGGTGCAAAATAAGGCAAACCTGAGGAGGGAGGGGGAGATGTGCCCACTGATCACCTGAGGGCGCGTTCACACGTTGCGTTTTGGTTGCGTTTTCATTGCGTTTGGAACGCATATACAACAGCTGATGTGAGGTAATTTGCCTAATTACATTACCGGGCAAATTTAAATCTAGATGGAGGAAAATTTAGAAATTTTTTTGTACCTTTAAAAGGAACCTACCACCATGAATCTACCTATAATGGTAGATCGAGTGGTAGGTGGATCAGTAGGACGTGAGGATAGACCTTTTAACCCCGCACTGTTTTGAAAAGTTTTATTATCCCTATATTCAAATTTCCTTATGTGACTACTGGGGCGTGGAGTAGCCGCATCTGAGGTTACACGGTGCAGCTACTCCACGCCCCGGTAGCCTCTTTTCTCCTCCTACCGAAAATCTTCGGCGCGCAGCTACGAGGAGCTGCGCGCCCTCGTCTGACAAATCTGCTGTCTGCGCATATGCAGAACAGCAGGCCCGCACCTGCGCGGTCACTGCTCCGAAGCCGGGCACGGGCGCATGCGCAGAAGAGCAGGCCTGCGCCTGTTTCGGAGCAGTGACCGCGCAGGCGCGGGCCTGCTCTTCTGTGCATGCGCAGACGGCAAGATCGCAGGACGAAGGCGCGCAGCTACGTGGAGCTGAGCCCCGAAGATGGTGAGTAGGAGGGGAAAAGAGGCTACCGGGGCGTGGAGTTGCCGCCTCGTGTAACCTCAGATGCGGCTACTAAAGAAGCTACAGTCCTGGAATATAAATCCATATTTCACAATCCTGCTGCTACTAACAACATACATAAAGGTATCATTACACATTTCTCCAGGGACATAAGATAATACTGGCTGGCTGCAGAGAGCACAGAACTCAGCAGTGTTAGGGCACACCCCCTGTGCACTGGGAGTAATCTACAATCCCGGAATGTAATTCCATATTTCACAGTCCTGCTGCTACTAACACAAATACATAATGGGATGATTACACATCTCTTCTGGGAAAATACCCAAGACTGGCTGCAGAGAGCTCAGAGCTCAGCAGTGTGAGGACACTGTGCCAATGTACTCGGAGAAGCTACAGTCCTGGAATATAAATCCATATTTCACAGTCCTGCTGCTACTAACAACTTTATGGTTACTTATCTCTCCAGATACAATACATAACACTGGTCACAGCTGCTGATCGATTCCTAGTAATTATCATGGATTCTTCCCAGTTTATGACAATTACCTGCACATGTATATTTCTCCCAACACCTAATGTTGTACATAGTGGAAGGACAGTGACACCTGACATCAGACTCGGCAGATCAGCTGCGCACAAGATACAAATGTGTCCATTATCTATGTGATGGATATTGCTGGAAAATCCTTTGTTGGAGCAGGAGACGCGGAGACTGCAGATGTGGGAGATGCATCAGATACCGCAGCTCCCCGTCTGCCATGAATATCAATGGAGGGGGGGAGATGTGTATCTGACTCTGCGCAGCCTGCAGCAGGATATGACACACAACTATAGATCGTCTCCTAATATCCCACCTGTCACTGTGCATGATGGAGACCCCGAATATTAAAATCCACAGCAGCGACCAAACCCAAGGGCTGCTTGTTTCTAATACAAAATCTAGTCTGCAGCCACAAGGGGGGAACCAGGGTACAATGTGATATCAATATACAGTATATATAAGACAGATGAAAGCGGCAGAGCATTAGACACTCCTTGTATGTAGTAATAATAATAATTCCTTTATATAGCGCACACAGATTACGCAGCGCTGCACGGAGCTTCCAGATCAGTCCCTGTCCCCATGGGGCTCACAATCTAATCAACCCACCAGTATGTTTTGGAGTGTGGGAGGAAACCGGAGGACCCAGAGGAAACCCACACAAACACGGAGAGATATACATACATACTCTTTGCAGATGTTGACCCTGGGACCTGAACCCAGGACCCCAGCGCTGCAAGGCTGTAATACTAACCAATGACCCACCATGCTTCCCTCATGTAGAACGTCTGGGCCCAAATGAAGAATTTCCCTAGGACCACATCCCTTATCATGGAGCATAACCCCTTTAAAAGAAGTTTTTTCCTAAAAAAAGCAACTTGTCATTTGACTATAGGGTTTACAAAAAGTGCCTCATTACTGGGGGCTTACTCATTAGGACTCATATTAAGAATAAGGACATATAATAAGAATGTCTGGTCTCATTGGATCAGCAGTGGATTAGATACACTTCCGCTCCATACACACCCAGAGCAGTGCTCAACAATCTTCATCATTCCCAGATCAACAATCACTCTATTCAACAGGTGCCCATAGGACCCGTTACAATAATTAAAGGACATCTACCACCAGGATGAAGGATTGTAAACCAAGCGCACTGACATACTGGCATGTGCCCCCTCTGTTATGATCTGCTCTTCTTTTAGCTCCTTATGCCTGGTTTCTTTTTAAAAAAAGGCTTTTAGAATTATGTAAATGAGCCTCTGGGGCTCTGGGCTCCATAGGAGTTAACGGAGCCTGGACCCCCTCAGATTAATTTGCATATATATATTTTTTTCTTACAAACAATTTAATAAGAAGTTGAAAGAAGAGCAGATCTTGTCAGAGGGGGCACGCAACAGTATGTCTGTGTGCTTGGTTTACAGTCCTTCATCCTGGTGGTAGATGTCCTTTAATTATTGGACACCCAGTGTCTGACTGCAATACTTGTAAGTTAAGAATTCTAGATGAATATAGTCAGGAAGTATAGGGAGGAGGTATAGATAAAACAAAAATTACTACATACAAGAGCAGTTCTTAGGCTGCGCTGCCACCTAGTGGTAGATTATAATAACTGCCCTTCACCATCTACAGCAAAAACACACAAACCGGGTATTTTCTTTAGTTGTAGCTGCAAACAATACATGAAACCGCCCTAATGTTACTTTAGGTTTACTTTCAGGTGTTATTGACATTGTCACATCTAGTCAGCAAAATGTAACAAGGCGACTCCACCCAAACCAAATAATAACGTGGTCACTATAAAAAGATAACGAGAACATGACTCACCTGCACAGTTCTGACACCTGTAATATCAAAGATTAAAGGCTCAGAAATCATTTCAGTCAAATGTTTTTCTTTTAATGGAGTCACTTTGTGTTATTACATATCCTGTACTTATCCTAAGTTACATCCTGCATTATGCTCCATAGCTGCACTCACTATTCTGCTGGTGGTGCAGTCACTGTGTACATACATGACATTACTTATCCTGTACTGATCCTGAGGTACACCCTGTATTATACCCCAGAGCTGCACTCACTATTCTGCTGCTGGTGCAGTCACTGTGTACATACATGACATTACTTATCCTGTACTGATCCTGAGTTACATCCTGTATTATACTCCAGAGCTGCACTCACTATTCTGCTGCTGGCGCAGTCACTGTGTTTACACATATGTGCATACATGACATTATGGTGCAGATGTATCTTATACCTGCATGTTTTTTCAGCAGTTTTGGTCTATTGGCAATTTTAATTTAGTTAAATTGTGTGTTATTTTTGCACTGTTGTTTTGTACAATTTTTTGCTCTAATCTGAAAATTTCCGCAATTTTGCCACAACTTTTGCCAAACAGTTTCCTTTGCCTGGTGGGTACCAAAGTGTTTTTGCACATTTTTTTTGCAACTTTTTAGGTTTAAATCAGTGATAAATCATGTGCCAACATCTGCCAGTTAGGGCTCAGGTCAAAGATGAATTGGGCACAAAGCAAGAAAACCAGTGCGGCATGAGTCTCAGAAAGTCCCAAAAAAAGCTCAAATGCAAAAAAAAAATTCCAAAGACGAAAGACAAAAAAAATACATTTAATATTACTTTCCTTTTAAAGTGGTTGGTGTGAGATCAGGAAAGGAAATACATCACTATCACCTGATAAATGGGGCTGAGCTGCAATACCAGACACAGACTGTGGACAGGAGGGGCGCTGTGTCTTGTGTAATATCATTCAACATTCATGGAAGTCCATCAGATCATTAGAACATGCGCAGCACAGGTCCATGATAGATGCCGGGTTCCTTGTGTAGATGTTTCAGTCCTCCTGCCCCGGTCCAGTCCTCGTGGGCTGCCCCCTGCTTCCCAGACTTGCTTTAGCTGCCTGTGCCACATTCATCAATCACAGGCAACTTAAAACAAGCCAAGAACCCAAGAGTAAGCACTCCCCATGGGATGGCGCCATCATCATGGACATGGAGGAATTTTTCCCATGATGCTTTGCGTTGACACTCCAGGGTCCAGATATTCGGTTTTGGAAAAAATGACTCGTCTGATGCTGAGATTTGGTACAATTGCAGCAGTAGGGCTGGTGCTGGGTCCTGAGATGCAGCTGCGTTACAATGTGTCGTGGACCCACCTGGATGTTTACTTCTGCAGGAGAAACAAGACTGACTGTGAAAGGCACTGCACTGATACACTGTGACGACACAACCTCCCATCGCCATACAGATTATATAATAACTATAACATCTGTCAGATTTTTCTACTATTCCAAAATCTCAGTGAATGGGAACATTCTCATTGTCCAGAGGGTTTGTTACATTTGTATCCATGTCTAGAAAATCCTTCATTAACTATTGCGAACACATGGGCAGGACAAAGATCTATTGTTTCCTGTTACAATGTGTCAGTGCAGGTGACATGTATCAACCCGGAGTCTCAGAATATTCACTATTGTGGATTCAATGGTTACATCAAAAAAGTTTCTATTCACTGACAGATGCCGGGGATCTTGAAAATAGCGAGAAATTAAAACACAATTTTCTTTAGAAATGAGCAGTTTGTAAATTCCTAATTCCCTAATATACATGGAATAAGATGCTGCTGCCTGTTGTGTCCCTTTCGGAGGTTGTACAGGTGTAATCCGGTTAGGACCTGATCCTGTCCTGCGCTGCTGAGTATCCTGGACAGACAGGATCTTGTCCTCGGACTCCTCCCTGACCCTCGTCCCTATTACACACCTACCTAAGGTGCGGCTTCTAATGTCTTCCCCAAACACAATGTGGCAGAAGCCTGGGGGGCATTGTCCTACAGAATCCAGGAGCCTTAAGGGCCACGTAATGGCTGCAGCCACGGGGGCAACATGAGATTGATTTTTTAAGAAAATCTACCATCAAAATCCATCATCATAAACAAAGGACACTTATAATAATAAGTAATATGTAATAGATCCAGGCACTTCAGCATGGAGGGGCTCTGATAACGCCCCCCAGAGCCCTTCTGGCTCATTAGCATAATTTAAAAAGTTGATTTTAGAAGGCAGGAGGCTGTGGATAACAAATATAAGAAGATACCACAGTCCTGGTGCCTGTAGTAATGTCCATGGTTTATCATGATAGATTCCTTTATGAAATTTTCCAAAAATTTCCAGTGCCTTATATTGGGTGTAGTTTATGGGACCTGTACCTGACAACTGCCCAGTACTACATGGCCCAGCATGCCCTGAACTGCCCCAGGATGTGCCGATCCTTAAATAGGAAAGATTGCAGGTTTACTACAGAACATAGCAAAGGGCTGTACCTGTAGGGTCTAGATTGTCAGCTCCTAAGGCCAGAGTTTATGGGAATGCAGATTTATAGGGATTTTCCAGTTTTTTGTAGACAGAGAGGAATCACTATAGAATGAGCACTTTAGTAGAGTTTGTATTTGCTTTCTCACAGTCTCTTTTTGATGTCAGTGAATGAGGATATACTAGAATACATTTGACTTGCTCACAGATGAAGGTTTGTTACAATTGTATTCAGTCTTAATAGTCCTCTTTCTCCTGTGCTGATAATTTGTTACAATGTATTTGAGACAATTCAGCTAATGCATGCAGTGTCGGACTGGGTTTCCTTAGGCCCACCAGAGGAAATCAATTTGAGGGCCCACTCTTCATTATTCCCTAGGAAATATACTCTAGCAGCCTCCAAATTGTGTTGTTTTCTGATGGACCTCTGGGGTTCAGTATTGGGTTGAGCCAGGGCCCACCGGAGGATCCTCTGGTACTCTGGTGGGCCAGTCCGACACTGAATGCATGGCTTGTCTAGCCTTAGTATAACAATATACAACAGATCTGAAAAGAATAAGCTCTGCACAAAGAGGAAACGAGGAATATTTCCATTCACTGACAACAGGCAGAGACCTTGAAAATGGTGCAAAATTGAAACACAGCCTGCTAGGAGTTGTAGTTTGGCAATAACCGGGAAGCTGCATGTGATGATTGCTGATCTGTGTTCTATTTGGTTTGTAGACTTTCCAGCCGCTGCAAAACTACAACTCCCAGTCGGTCATGACAGTAGTTGTAGTTTCACAATGACTGTAAAACCACAGGTTTAGGATTTGTGGTTTATCAGTACTGATCTACAACTCTCAGCATGCCACATACTGTCATAACATGGCAGAGGACCATTACTAATACTACTACTACAGGACTACTACTACACGGTACAGGACCACAGACAGGGACACAGGACTACTGACAGGGATACTACTACTACACGGTACAGGGCTAATGACAGGGGAACAGGACCACACAGGACTACTACTACATAGTACACGGTACTGGACTACTACTGACGGGAGCACAGGACCACTACAGGACTACTGACAGGGGCACAGGACTACTGACAGGGGTACTACTACTACACGGTACAGGGCTAATGACAGGGGAACAGGACCACACAGGACTACTACTACATTGTACAGGACGAACGACAGGGGCACAGGACCACTCCAGGACTACTACTACACGGTACAGGACTTCTACTGACAGGGGAACAGGACTGATACAGGACTACTACATGGTACAGGACTACTATTGACAGGTGCACAGGACTACTATTAATACTACTACTACACCATGGTACAGGACTACTGGCAGGGGTACAGGGGGTACTACTACTACACGGTACAGGACTAATGACAGGGGCACAAGAACACTACAGAATTACTACTACTACAGGACTACTTCTACATGGTACAGGACTACTGACAGGGGCACAGGACCACTACTACTACTACTACTACTACAGGACTACTGACAGGGGCACAGGACTACTACTACAGCACTACTACTGACGGGCACAGGACCACTACAGGACTACTGACAGGGGTACTACTACATGGTACAGAACGAATGACCGGGGCACAGGACCACTAAAGGACTACTACTACATAGCTACTACTGACAGGGGAACAGGACCACTACACGGTACAGGACTGCTACTGACAGGGGAACAGGACTGGTACAGGACTACTACACGGAACAGGACTACTACTATACAGTACAGGACATCTACTGACAGGGGCACAAGACTACTACTACACGGTACAGGACTACTGACAGGGGCACAGGACCACTACAGGACTACTACTTCACGGTACAGGACTACTGATAGGGGCACAGGACTGCTGACTACTGCCTGTTGCTACTTACACATGGGACATCAAGCCCCTTCTGTATGCCACAGACCCAAGTACAAAGAACTGCTGCTGACATTGGCAAAGTACCGCTGTCTGTTGCTGACAAAAAGGGGACAACTACTGTATGCACAATACTACTAAACAACAAATGACAAGAGGGCACAGTACTACTAGCCCAAAAAAATACAAAAGGGCACAATACTACCACCCCACATATGGCAACTGTGCACAGTACTACTACCCAACACATGATAATTGTGCTACTCCTTCTTTACCACCGAATACATAATAAAAGGACATCTGTACCTTATAATCAAAATCTCACAGGAGTGAAACTTCGCAACACTATCCCTTCAAAGTTTCAACATTCTCAGCGCCATCCACAGGCTGCATTGTGTATTTCAGCTAAGCCCTATTTTGTTAAATAGGATTGGATTGTGATACCAGACACGGCCTGTTGTCAGGAGTGGCGCTGACCACAGACCACAACAACAAAAAGAAATACAATATATGAATGTGTCAGACAGATATGACATATACTCAACCAGTATAAAATTTGGTGAAAAGCAATGCCTCCGTATACACGTCTGTTGTTGTTTCACTGACACCTGGGGTCATGTATGTATGTATGTATACACCTCTGTGTAACTGAAATCTGGGGTCATATATGTACGGTCACATGCCACCTCTGTGTAACTGACACCTGAGGTCATGTAAGTACGGTCACATGCCACCTCTGTGTAACTGAGAGCTGGGGTCATGTATGTATGTATACACCTCTGTGTAACTGACAAATGGGGTCATGCATGTATGTATACACCTCTGTGTAACTGACACCTGGGGTCATGTATGTATGTATGTATACACCTCTGTGTAACTGACACCTGGGGTCATGTAAGTACGGTCACATGCCACCTCTGTGTAACTGACACCTGGGGTCATGTAAGTACCGCCACCTCTGTGTAACTGAGAGCTGGGGTCATGTATGTATGTATACACCTCTGTGTAACTGACACCTGGGGTCATGTATGTATGTATACACCTCCGTGTAACTGACAAATGGGGTCATGTATGTATGTATGTATACACCTCTGTGTAACTGACACCTGGGCTCATGTATGTAAGTATACAACTCTGTGTAACTGAGAGCTAGGGTCATGTATGTATGTATACACCTCTGTGTAACTGAGAGCTGGGGTCATGTATGTATGTATACCAACTTGTGTAACGACACCTGGGGTCATGTATGTATGTATTAACAACTCCGTGTAACTGACACACTGGGGTCAAGTATGTATGTATACACCTCTGTGTACTGACACCTGGGTATGTATGATGTATACACCTTGGTAAATGACAATGGTTCAGTATGTATGGTATACACCTCTGTGATGATAACTGACACCTGGGTCAATTTCTGTATGTATATACACCTGTGTAAACTGAACCTGGGCATGTATGTATGTATACCATCTGTGATAAACTGACACCGGGGTCATGTATGTATGATACACCTTGTGTAACTGATTACTGGGCTCATGTAGTATGTATACACTATGTGTATGTACACTTGGTAATATACTGGGCTCATGTATGTATGTATAACCTCATGTAGTTGAACCTTGGTAACTGACACTTGGGGTCATGTATGTATGCTCACTACAGCCACCTCTGTGTAACTGACACAGACTAGACATGTGCATGCATTCGCCCTGTTATACCATGTACCATCCAAGGTGGTGATAATGTAAAACGGCTGGTGCATGTTCCCTTTAAAGAGCTGTACTACCATATTCTGGAGTTCCAGATACCAAAAACGCTCTTCACCTTACGTTATCACTGTGCTGATGCAAAACATTGGGGCCGTGGTTGGAGAATTTTTTTCGGTCCATCTTTCAGCGATATCACCTAAAGGTGGGGTCAGGACCTGGACGGTATAGCCTCCTCCCCCTAAACTTTCGATATTCTGAATGATATTTCTGAGTCTCTCTAGGCCCCTGGAGAGGCAGCTATTGTAAAGCGATAGAAAGACCCTTATAAACCTTTTGTACGCCCAATGACGGGTTTATTTTGGGCCTCCAATATTGCAATAACGAATTTGGTACACACCCCCTTTTACACGCAATACCCTAAAATGGTCATTATAAATGCACAATGACCCTGTATGTGGGTTGTGATTTGTGAGGTATCAGGGCCTTCAGGACGATTTTGGGGGCCCCCAAAAAACACCTTTTGGGGGCTGTGGAATAAAATATATGTTGTCCCAAAATTGGAAGTGTCAAAGACCCTTGACAAATATATCCTCATGTTGGCCTGGGTTTGGGGGAGTTTTCATAAACTAATTTATTGTCCATGCAACCAATCACAGTGCAGCTTTCACTTTCCTACATGAGTTTTAAAAACAAAAAAAATCTCATAATTGGCCATTTTGCCCATTGCAACCAATCAGAGCTCGGTTTTGGTTGAAACTGCTCTGGAGACATGTTAGGTGCTCTGTGATTGGTTGCTAGGGGTAACAAGACGTGAGCCTAAATGTGGTGTTTTTAGAAATATCTAGGCCTGGGGGAGGAAATTTCTGACTAAATATTTTCCAGCAACTCTGGGACATGTATATATATTACCTCAGACTGCCTCACTCAACGAGAGGACGTGCTTTAGCTATAAAAAACCTACAAATTGGGTAAATTTCTCTAATACTTGTGGAAACCTAATTTGGTTTGCTATTGCTGGCCAGGTGAACGGCGATTGTGGGAGTGCGGGAGATCACGTGTACATGTAAAACATGTGACATATGTCCTCAAATAACTTGTACATAACCAGCAGTCAATGCTGAGGTGACCTATCATGTTTGCTTATGTGAAATAAGGCCGCATCTTGTTTAACGGACTGACTGAAACGCCGATGATAAAAATAGGGGCTATGTTCCATAGTCCCCTCTCTTCTACTTATTGTGGTATCCAAAAAGGTCATTTTCCTATGAAAGCAAAAAGATGAGTTTGGGATTGCCGCATATATTCTAGGTCAGTTTCCACTGCGATATGCAAATTGGATTTTTTTCGTTCACTATACTTTGTTGCTACTGTAAGACCGCATTCACACAGTGGGGCAGATTTACTGCTCCGTCCGTCGCAATCCCCGAGGTGCGTTTTTATCTCACGAGGATCGGAGTGAATGTAACCCTGCACTTAGTCCGATCAGTCGGGTTGTCCGACGACCGCCCTAAATGCGATGGAAACGCAATGTACCTAAACATGGGACACACGGAAGCCTCGATTGCATCCAAAATGCAATGAGTTGTAATATGTGAATGCGATGAGATTTTAAGCTGTTCCATGCTGCAGCAGAAGTTTTCAGTTTTTTTAAAATTGTATTTATATGGATCCCCTATGATTTGTAACCTCTACAGAATATGATGGCGCTATATATATTTTTCCGCATATCCGTCCCTTGTGAACGTACTCTTTAAGCGACAGAGCCGCGCATTGCAGCACCATCTGGAATGTTTCGTAGTTTCCAGTACAAAGTAGAAAAGTTGGATGTGAACATATATTCTCAGTATAATTAGTGGTATTATCAGTGTGTGAATCAGAGGATCATGGGATATCAACCATAGACGGCAGGGAATGCCTGGGGTGCTAACCTGCAGTCTATCCACGTCACACATTACTATGTCTGCAAGCTTGCCACACTTGTGTCACACCAGGAACAGAGCTGGTCTGGGGTGTGTCTGGGATTACAGGCAGCTACTCCTGCCACCGGCTGGAGAACACACTTCACCATCTGGGTAACAAACACTTGACTGTCTGCTACTAGGGAGAAGAAAAAACCATCATCAGCCAGGCCCTCTACCCATCACTAGGCAAATTGATACCGGTTATTATACGAGTGTAGTAAGGTTTATTCACATGTTGCATTTCGTTTTTCAAAAACAGCGCCACGCCTGACCATAGCTATTGCTGTGTATTGCAGCTCATCAGAGTGTCATCCACTACACCTATAGGAGAGGTATGTTATTTAACTCACCTAGACAGGCTCTCCACTAAGAGAGGTACAAAGCGGGGGCATCCTCTTACACCAGAGGAGAGGAGGTTCTACCAATCACCATAGCATGGGGCATACTCTACACTAGAGGAGTAGGAGGGTTCTACGCATCACCATAGACAAGGGGCATCTCACCTGCTCTACATCCTAGACGGGTTCACTCGAGGAGGGTTTCTACATCACCCATACAGGGGCAACCTCTGCACCTAGAGGAGACCGGTTCTACCATCACCATAGACAGGACTCACTAGAGGCAAGTTCACCTCAGGCACTCACCATAAGGAGAGGAGGTTCTAACCTCACCATAGACCAAGGGCATCTCTACACCTAGAGGATAGAGGGTTCTACCATCACCATAGACAAGGGGGCCGCCTGATACACCTAGAGGAGAGGGGTCTACATCACCATAGACAGGGGCATCTCTAACAGGGAGAGGAGGTTCTTACCACTCACCAAGCAGGGGCCATCCTTCACACTAAGAGAGGAGGGTCTCATACCCTAGGAAGGAGGATTCCTCTAAACCTAGAGGAGGACGGTTCCTCATCACCATAGCAGGGGTGTATCCCTCTACAACCGAGGAGAGGCGGTTCCTACCATACCAATAGACAGGGGCGGCATCATCTACACCTAGAGGCGCGGGGGTTATACCATCACCATCAGACAGGGGCATCATATAACAGAGAGAGGAGGTTCTACCATCACATAGACAGGGGCGCATCTCTACTAGACTAGAGGAGAGGAAGGTTTACTAATCAATAGACAGGGACATCCTCTTAACCTAGAGGGAGAGCGGATTACTCAACCATAGACAGGGGACATACTCTATCACCTAGAGGAGAGCGGCGGTTCATTCCATCCAAAGAAAAGGGGATCTCTACACCAGAGGAGAGGCAGGTTAAATCACCATAGACAGGGGGATCCCTACACAGAGGAGAGGAGGTGTCTACCATACCTAGGACAGGGGGATCCTCTAACCTAGAGGCAGAGGAGGTCTACCAATCCACCTATGACAGGGGGGCATCCTTCTACACCTGGAGGCGGAGGTTTACCATCACCATAGAGGCATCCATAAGGAGAGGGTCACATCATAAGCTCACCCTAGAGGAGAGGAGGTTTTACCTGCACATTAGGACATCGGGGCATCACTCACTAACCTAGAGAGAGGGATTTGCTCCATCACCATAGACGGGGCTCTCTCTACATAGAGGAGAGGCCGACGTGTTCTTCCTCCACCATAGACAGGGGCATCCTCTACACTAGAGGAGGGAGGTTCTACTATCACTAGACAGGGGGGCATTCCTTACACCTGAGAGGAGAGGAGGTTTCACATCACCATAGACAGGGTGCACTCCTCTACAACCTAGAGGAGAGGATGTGTCTACCATCACCATTAGACGGGGCACTCACACCTAGAGGAGGGGGTTTCTACATCACATAGACAGGGGGCATTCTCTACACCTAGACTGAAGGAGTCGGTTCTCATCACCATAGAAGGGGGCGCATCCTCTACATTCTGGAGAGGAGGTTCTACATCCATCATAGGACAGTGGGCATCCGTCTGACACTGAGGAGAGAGGATGTTTACCATCACATAGACATGGGGATCCTTACACCTAGAGGAGAGGAGGGTTCTAGGCTTCTATACCATTAGGACAGGGGGCATCCTCTCACAACATAGAGGAGAGGAGGTTCTACCATGACCATGACGGGCTCCTCTAAACGAGGGGAGTATACATTAGACGGGGGATCATCCAAACTAGAGGAGAGGGGTCTACCCATCAACATAGAGGGGCATCTCACTACCAACCTAGCGAGGCGGAGTTTTCAATCACATAGACAGGGGGCACTCATCATCGACTAGAGGACGAGGAGTTGTTACTTCCCACCATGCGGAGGGAGCTATCTTCACACCGTAGGGAGAGGGATGGTTTCGATAACCATGAGACAGGGGCTCCTCTACGCTAGAGCGAAGAGGAGGTTCTACCATCACATAGAAGGAACTCCACAATAAGGCAAAGTTAAGACCAAGCAGGGGGCATCTCTACACCTAGAGAGAGGGGTTCTACCATCCATTACGACAGGGCATCCTCACACACTAGAGGAGAGGAGGGTTACTCACCATGCGGGGCACTATAGACAGGGGAGGCCTAATAGCGGACTATTCACACCTAGAGGAGAGGCTGGTTCTTCACACATAGGACAGGGGCATCCTCTACTAACTAAACGGAGAGGAGGGGTTCTACCTCACCATAGACAGGGGTATTATCTACACACAGGAGAGAGGGGTTCTAACCGCCATAGACAGGGGGCATCTCCACACTAGAGGAGAGGGAGGTTCGTACCATCACCTAGACAGGGGCAGTGCGTACACTAGAGAGAGAGGACCGGTTCACATTACCATAGACGGGGGGCATCCTCTACACCTGAGGAGAGAGTGCTACCTTACACCATAGACCAGGGGGCCATCCTGCCTACACCTAGAGGGAGGAGGTTTACCATCACATAGACAGGGGGGACATCTATACACTAGAGGAGAGGATCGCGGTTCATCCATCACCAAGAAGGAGGGAATCCGTCTACTCTAGAGGAGAGAGTTCTACCATCACACCAAAGACAGGGGGTCATTCTACACTTAGAGAGAGAGGAGGTTATACATCACATAGACAGGGGAATGCCTCTCACACTAGAGGAGCGGAGGGCTACCATCACATAGACCGGGGGCAGTTCTCTACAACTAGGGGAGGGGGTTTCTACCATCACCATAGACAGGGGGATCCTCTAATCCTAGAGGAGGGAGGTTCTACTCATCAATAGACAGGTGGCTCCTCTACCTAGAGGAGAGGACGGGTTCTAACATCACCATAGACAGGGGGGCATCCTCCACCTAGAGGAGAGGAGGTCTACATCACCAAGACAGGGGGCATCATCTACGATAGGGAGAGGTGGTCTACCATCACCATAGACAGGGACATCCTCTACCACCTAGAGGAGAGGAGTTAACCATACCATAGACAGGGCATTCCTCTACGCTAAACGAGGAGGGTGGTTCTCTCTACCATCACCATAGACAAGGGTATCTTCTACACCTAGACGACAGAGGGTGGTCTACCATCGCCATAGACAGGGGCATACTCCACCATAGAGGAGAGGGAGGTTTACCATCACCATGAGAGCCAGGGAGCATCCTCTACACCTAGCGGAGAGGCGGTTCTTCATCACCTAGACAGGGGCATTTAATCTAGAGGAGAGGAGGTTCTACCTTCACATAAAAGGGGGATCTCAAACTAGGAGAGAGGAGGTTCTTTTTTACATCACCATAGGCAGGGGGCATCTCTCCACCTAGAGGAGGAGGAGGTCTACAATAACCATAACAGGGGGCTCCTTACACCTAGAGGAGAGAGGAGGTATACAATCACAAGACAGGGGGGGCATCCTCAACTAGAGGCGAGGAGGTTCTACCATCACCATAGACAGGGGGATCCTCTAACCAGCGGAGAGGAGGTTCTCCCATCACCCTAACAGGGGGCCTCCTCTACACCTAGAGAAGAGGAGGTTCCATCATCACCATGACAGGGGCATCCTCTACACCTAAGGAGAGGAGGTTCTACCTCACCATAGGACAGGGGCTTCCTCTAACTAGGAGGAGGAGGAGGTTTTACCATCAACCATAGGACAGGGGGCATCCTCCACACCTACAGGCGAGGAGGTTCTTACCTCACCATAGACAGGGGGCCATCCTCTACACTAGAGGAGAGGAGGTTCTACCAGCACAGAGTAAAGGGGGCATACTCTAAGCCTGGAGGGAGGAGGTCTACCATCACCATAGACAGGGGGGGGGGGGATCATCTACGACTAGGGGCGAGGAGGTTCTCCACCACCTAGAAAGGGGAATCCTCTTGACACCGGAGGAGAGGAGGTTCTACCATCACATTAGGACAGGGGCATCCTCTCACCTAAAGGAGAGGGTGGTTCTACCATCACCATAGGACAAGGGGTATCCTTCTACCAACCAGACGAGAAGAGGGTGGTTCTACCATCAACCATAGACCGGGGGGGCATCCTTACACCGAGACGAGATGGTGTTCTATCATCACATCGACAGGTTGGGCATCCGTACACTAGCGGAGAGAGGTTCTACCATCACAATAGACGGGGGACATCCTTACACCTAGAGGAGGGCGGGGTTATACCCTCCACATGAGACAGGGGGAATCTCTACACCTAGATGAGAAGAGGTTCGACCATTCACCTAGACAGAGGCATCATCGACAGCTAAGGAGGGTGAGGTTTACCATCACCTAGACAGAGTGGCCATCCTCTACACCTAGAGCCAGAGGTGGCTATACCATAGCCATAGACAGGGGGCACCTCTACACTAGGAGGAGCAGGAGGGTTCACCATAAAATAGACAGAGGCATCCTTTCACCACGAGCAGGGGGCTCTACATCCACAATAGACAGGGGGCATACTCTACCACCTAGAGGAGCGGAGGTTCTCCCATCACCATACACAGGGGAGACATACTTACAAACTAGGGCGAGAGGAAGGTTCTACCATCACCATAGACAGGGGGATCCTCCACTCCTAGAGGAGAGGCGAGGTTCTACCATCACCATAGCAGGGCATTCCCCTATCACCTAGGGAGAGAGGTTCTACCATCGCCATAAACAGGGGCATCTCACACTAGAGGAGAGGAGGTTCTACAATCACCATAGACAGGGGCATCCACCTACACTAGAGGAGAGGAGGTTCTACCATCACCCTAGCACAGGGGCCATTCCTATACACCTAGAGGAGAGGAGGGTTTTTCTACCATAACCATAGACAGGGGGGCATCTCTACACCTAGAGGAGAGTGAGGTTTTTACCACACCATAAGATAGGGAGGCATCCTTACACATAGAGGAGAGGAGGTTCTACCATCACCATCGACAGGGGCATTCTATTTAAAATAGATGAGAGGAGGTTCTACCATCGCCATAAGACATGGGGCTTCCTCTACCATCTAGAGGAGAGGAGGTTCGACTATACCATAGGGACAGGGCATCACTACACTAGAGGAGAGAGGTTCTACCTTCTACCATCACCATAGACAGGGGGCATCCTCTACACTCGAGGAGAGGAGGTGTTCTACCATCGAACATGGACAGGGGGCATCATATACCCCCAGAGGAGAGGAGGTTCTACCCCAATCACCATAGACAGGGGCATCCAACTTACACCTAGGGAGCAGAGGAGGTCTACCAACCATAGCAGGGGGCCTTTCCTCTACACCTAAGAGGAGAGGAGGTTCTACAATCACATACGACAGGGGGCACCTCTACACTTAGAGGAGGAGAGGAGGGGTTCTATCATCACCATAGACAGGGGGCCTTAACCAAGCGAGAGGAGGTTCTACCATCACCATAGACAGGGATCATTATGTGAAACAGTGAAGCCCGTGGAAATCTTGCTGAGGAGGTGTTATTGCGGATGCTTTGTTCATGTTCAAGAAGGATTGGTTAATCTAGGTTGGACGGGAAGAAAGAACACTGGCATCTTTCCGGTTTATCATACTGTGATCAACATGGAAGAAGGAGGACTTACAAGGCATGCGAGTTTCGGCTTTGCTGCTGGCACCATCAAAGACCTGTCAATCAAAGACAAAGGAAAGATTGGGTTCTCTCGAAGAGGGACAACCTGCTGAGAGGTTGTCCTGTTCAGTTTTTCAGATGCAGTTTTGCAAGCCAAAAGCAGGTTTGGATGATATGGGTGAACCATTGAGGAAGCTCCTCCTCTTTTTTATCAGTCCACTCTGGTTTGGACAAAAAAACGCATCTAAAAAACTGAAGGTGAATGCCCCCTAACTCAAAATCTTGATTAAGAGGAATCAGCATTGGGGAACAGTTCGGGGGCTGCTTGTTAGGTTCATGAGCCCTACACATGTAGAAAGCGTTAGAGGAAAGGAATTTGAAGTCAGTTAATTTAATAGATAGTTAGAAGTGTCTGACGGTTCCCTTTATAATTACAGGCGGGTGGGCTGGAAATGACGCCAGTTGTACTATATACAAACTGGTCCTCAGGAACAAGTTGGAGAAAAAAAAACAAAATGAATTTAAAAATAAAAGCAAAATAAACAGATCCCAAGGGGGGGGGCGGACCCCTGCGACAAAGTCAGGAATGCACCCCCCTGCCACAATTTTTTTTTAAATGTCTCTATAGAAGTTGATTGGAAGGTTTCCTGCATCAGGTGGCCACGATCTGCACGGTGCTTCCTCATGTGCTCTCAGTGATGCCATCATAGAATAATCTGCAGATTGAAGACACTCACAATCTGAGCGGGGGGACGCAGGTGCTGATGATAACAGCTTGTCAGGTTTGTTTCAGAGATGCAGGAAGGAGAAGGTCTCCAGCAGGACGCAGGGATTGTGGAGAGCAGAATCAGGATATTCAGATGTGAGTTGTGAATATTACGCTGTCAATATAGCAATAATTACGTATTCATGCCAGGTATAGAGGGGTTAAGCAAATTATGTCTGCAATTAAGTATCATGGACCAGAAGGGAAAAGTTCTTCCCATTACCATAAGCTCTATTTTCATTCCGGCTCTGGGTATAATACAGGATGGAACTCAGGCTCAGACAGGATAAGTAATGTCCTGTAGTACACAGTTGACTGCCACCAGCAGAAGAATTAGTGAGTGAAGCTCTGGGGTAAATACAGATGTAACTCAGGATAGTACAGGATAAGTAATGTCTGTATGTACACAGTGACTGCACCAGCAGCAGAATAGTGGTGCCTGCAGGCTGGGGTAGAATAAAGGATGTAACTCAGGATCGTACAGGATAAGTAATGGCATGTTGTACACGTGAATGCACCAGCAGCAGAATTAGTGAGTTCAGATCTGGGGTATAATACAGGATGTAACTCCAGGGATCAGTACAGGATTAAGTTAATGTCATTGTCTGTACACAGCGATTGCACCAGCAGCAGAATAGTGAGGTGCAGTCTGGAGTATAATACAGGATGTAAAACTCATGGAACCAGTACAGGATAAGAATGTCATGTATGTACACGGACTGCACCAGCAGCAGAATAGGAGTGAGGCAGCTCTGGGATAATACAGGATGTAACTCAGGATCCAGTACAGGCTAAAGTAATAATGTCATGTATGTACACAAGTGACGCACAAGCAGCGATAGTGAGTGCAGCTCTGGAGTTAATACAGGATGTAACTCAGGATCAGTACAGGATAATAATGTCAATGTATGGACACAGTGACTGCAACCAGCAGCAGATAGTGAGTACAGCTCTGGGTTATTATAATTACAGGATGTACACTAGGATCAGTAAGGATAAGGTAATGTCATGTAGGTACACCAGTGACTGCACCGAGCAGCAGAATAGTGAGTTGCAAGCTTGGGGTATAATACAGGATGTAACTCGGATCAGTAACGGATAAGTAATGTCATTGTATGTACACAGTGACGCACCCAGCAGAGAATGTGAGTACAGCTCTGGGGTTATAATACAGGATTGTAACTCAGGATCAGTAACAGGATAAGTAATGTCAGGTATGTACCACAGTTGACTGCACCAGAAGCAGAATAGTGAGTGCAGCAGCACTGGGGTAAATACAGGAATTAACTAGGATGAGTTAAAGATAAAGTGAATGTCATGTAGTACAAAAGTGATGCACAGCCAGAATAGTGAGTGCAGCTCTGGGGTATAATACAGAGTAACTCAGGATCAGTTACAGGATAAGTAAGTATGTATGTACAACAGTGACTCACCAGCAGCAGAATAGTGAGTGCAGCTCTGGGGATAGACAGGATGTTGTAACTAAGATCAGTACAGGACAGTAATGTCATGTATGTACACCCAGTGACCTGCACAGCAGCAGAATAGTGAGTCAGCTCTGGGGTATAATCAGGATTGAAACTCAGGATCAGTACAGGATAAGTAAGGTCGATGTACACAGTGACCGGCACCAGCAGCAGAATAGTGAGTGCAGCTCATGGGGTATAATGCAGGATTGTAACTCAGGATCATACAGGATAAGTAATGTCATGTATGTACACAGTGACGGGACCAGCAGCAGAATAGCGATGCAGCCTGGGGTATTAATACAGGATTGTAACTCAGGATCAGTACAGGTAAGTAAGTCTGTTATGTACACAGTACCTGCACCAGCAGCAGAATAGTGAGTGCAGCTTGGGGTTAGATGCAGGAGTTAACTCGGATCAGTCAGGATAAGAAGGTCAGTATGTACACAGTGACGGGACCAGCAGCAGAATAGGCGAGTGCAGCTCTGGGTAACTACAGTGTAACTCAGGATAAGTACAGGATAAGTAGTAATTTAATGGATGTACACAGTGACGGGACCAGCGCAGAATAGAGATTGTGCGCTCTGGGGGATATGTAACTTGCCTTAACTTGTTAAAATATGACTATAATTCTTGGTCTGTTTTAGATGTTAATGATATTCGTTTGTATGATGTGAAAATAAAAGACTCTGCAGGGCGAAGTTATAATGTCTGAGAAAAAAAAACTATCAATTTTTTTTTTTTTAATTAAAAAAAAAAGATATAATATAATCCTCTTGCGCTGGTGAAAATGTGGGCTGACACGTTACCACATCCTCTATATAAGGGAAATTATGGTCACCATGGTCCTAGTATTGTGTATATGAAAATAAGGCCGGGGCCGCTGAAAGACCTGTTACTAAACAAAACAAAACTGGGGATAAGATTACAGTTCAACTGACAGAAAGAATCTGGTTCTTTTGTCCTCCCTCCTTTTTAAGGTTCAGCTTTGGTTAGGAACGATTTGTTTTTGTGTGACACAAATTGTGTAAAACTTCAAATAAAGTTAGAAACATTTCAAGGACTTTCCCACACTGATAAAGGTGTTAATTGTACGCTTCATTTACAATCATGAATAACACTATCTGATTCGTATCTGTCAGAAATACAGTCGCGGAAACCGCTCTGCCCCGCCATAGGACCACGAACACCCACACACGTTACAATCGCAGCGCTTTGGCTCAACAAACCTCAACACACGCCCACGACATGGATAATTAGTCGCCATCTTTCTCCCGGGAATAATTGGTCTTTTTGACTTTGCCCGTAACCTTTGTTTGTTAAAAAAACAAAGCGCAATCACAATACAACCTTTTCCTCATCTCAACAAAACCGCGGGCAATTATCAAGAATACTGACGCAAAAATACACTAAAGGGTTAATCAGACGATATATAAGATAAATGTTCAGATATCGAAGTAAAGATTCGTCTGTTGCTGGCCCGTCGAGGTGTTGTTCGGTGTCTGTTCCCTCTGCGTAGTTTGTTTCTAGAATTTCTGTCGCGTGTTGTATCCGGGACAGTGGCGTTTAGGTGGGAGTACTGTATCAAAAAATGGCGACCGTTGGGGCTTGCTGGGGCGTGAGTAAAGCGTGGTGACGTCTGCTAACCCAGCTGATGTTGCTGTTGACGTAGGCTTGGCGACGGACATGGTACAGAAGGGAAAGGGATGGCTGCGGTTGTGGGTGTGGGTGAGAGAGGCATCGGACTGGCCGGGGTCACTTGTCGGTGCTGGAGGCCGCCGGGACAGATGTGGTGCGACCGTGAGCGACCCTGACCCGGTAAGTGACCTTAGCCGCCACAGGAGACATTATGAGAAAATATAATGTAAGCAAATTGCGGGCCAATCACCGTGCGGCTTTTCTTGTTCTTGATTATTTTAAGGAAGTAAGCTGAACTGTGACTGGTTGCTTGTCCAGTAAGGACATTAGAGCGCTCCCCTGTGATTGGTTACGTTCACAGAGAAGATTTCTACAGTTACAAGTGTGGCCAATCACTGTACAGCTTGCTTGTTCTTAATATGGTTGATAAGGTGTAAACGAACCGATGATTTGATTGTTAGGACAGCTATGATATTGAGCGTGTGATTGGCCGCTCTGGGCCACAAATGCGGCCAATAACTCTTTCCAATTTCGTGTCTTTTGTTGTGTTTACGTATGTAAGTTGCACTGTGATTGGCTGGCATGGTCAGCATGCTGTGGGATTGATAGACACATAGTTATCAGTCTGTGGTGTCCTTCCTCTTCAGGGATCGGCTCCCTGTGTGACCTGTATTGTGAACAATGGGCAAGGGATCGACGCGTAGTGAGCGATATGAGTGAGCTGAAGGGGCGGACAAGGGTACGCCTGGAAACGCCGGCTATGGGGGGCGCAAAGGAGGTGAGACCCGAAATGAGGGAGGTTGGACTAGGGGAAGGGCGCAGAGGCATCCGACGTCCGATGAAACGGCAACACAAGGGTAGGAAGGGGGGGGGTGGAGGTACAATCTGAGGATGTGCCATTAATGATGACCCTCTGTTTTCTATCACTAAGCCAGATTAGATTAGTCTGACAGGACTGATCTCTCATAAAACCATGCTGACGCTGGGTTATAAGGTTATGTATAGTGAGATTCTCCAGGATAGCATCTCTAACAAACCCCTCAAATATTTTCCCCACCGCAGAAGTTAGACTCACAGGTCTGTAGTTTCCAGGATCGCTTTTTGATCCTTTTTTGTATATTAGTACCACATTTGCTACGTGCCAGTCCTGTGGAACATAACCAGTCCTCAGTGAATCTTCAAATATTAAAAATAATGGTCTGCCTATCACAGTACATAGTTCATGCAGAACCCGGGGGTGTATGCTATCTGGCCCTGGTGATTTATCTGTCTTAGTGGTTGTGAGGCAGCGCTGTACCTTTTCCTGGGTTAAACTCTTGACATTCCAAAGAGAATTTACATCATTCCTCATTCCTCATCACACTCTCCGTTTTTAGTTTCTTATCATTTATATACTCGAAAAATAATTTAGGATTATTTTTGCTCTCCCTGGCAATATTTCTCTCAGTCTCTATTTTTGTTGCCTTTATCTGCATTTTACAGGATTTATTTTTCTCTCTATACAGACATGGCCAAAAGTTTTGAGAATGACACAAATATATTTTCACATGATCTGTTTTTTCATTACATACAGCAATACAAGTGCAATCATATTATGAGTCTGGTAGCCCGATCCCAAAGCTGAAACACTTTTAAGAGACGCTCCTGGCGCTTGTTGGTTGTTCTTGGGCGCCTTGGAGCCCTTTCGGCAACAATGGAACCTCTCTCCTTGAATTCCTGATAGATTGTTGACTGATGTGCAACTTTTCTAGCTGCAATACTCTTCCCTGTTAGGCCAGTTTTTGCAGTACAATGATGACTGCACGTGTTTCTTTAGAGATAACCAGTTAAAGAGTTCAGTGGTGTGACTCTTGGGGGTTTTATGCAATATGCAAAAACCCCCACCTTTGTATGAAGAGGACTCAGCCCGTGAGCCCTCTTCATACATCCCTTATACCTCTGCGCCGTAGAGCTACGGCGCAGAGCGTTAAGGGGTTAAAGACCTTCCACCTACCTCTTACTTTGTCATTAGTGCCAATGTGGACCATGACCTCTGGTTCCTCACCAGCCCCTACCAGTAATCTGTAAACCCAATCTGCAACATGCCGAACCCGAGCAACTGACAAACAACACACTGTTTGGTATGCACGGTCTTTGTGACAGATTGCCCTGTCTGTTTCCCTAATAATTTAACCTCCCACTGCCAGCACCAGTTTGACCTTGCCTGTGTTCCTATTACCCTTCTTACTGGAGCAGACAGTCCTCTGGTTGCTAGAGGCCACATTTTACTGCAGCATTGCTACCCCAGAGCTGGTATCCTCCTCATCCGCCAGTCTGGCAAACTTATTGGGGTGCACCAGATCAGGACTAGACTTCCTGCAACTCTTCCCTCTACCCCGCCTTCTACATGTTACCCAACTAGCTGCCCCCTCACTCTGCACCTCCATACTTCCCTCCCCACACCCATCTTCCACAGAGAGTTTGTGCTCCAGGAGTCCCAAACTTTGCTACATATTATCAATTACCCGGAGCGTTGAAACTTGCTCATTTAGATCCAGAATCTGGGCTTCCAGATGAGCAATTTTCACACATTCCACACAGCAGTATTCCCCCTCGAACGGCTTTTCAAGGAAAGCATACATGGCACAGGATGTATTGTGTAGTATTGCCATTTATGAAGTCATATCTAAAAATGTATTTTGTTTTTATAAGTTCTAGGGAAAGGGGAACGATTTAAACTTTTATTTTATTTTTTATAATTAACTTTATTAACTTTTTTTCTTTTTGCGGTATTTGCATGAAGGTACGTAAACTCTGTGGGGTCTGAACGTTTCTACCATATGGAGAATTTGCTGGACATCTGTTACAGTGTGCCACTGGCTGTATTATTTTGGCCATGTTTCCTCCAAACTAAGACACTTAAATTGACAGACTCTGGAATGGCTTTTGGTCCTGGCTCATATCGTCCTCCTGTGCAAAACAGTGATATCAATTTTTATTCTCTCTCTCTTCTTTATCTATTCTCCTTATCTGACTATGATTCTCTTTCACTTTGTCACAGCTCTTCTGGGGAGAGCTGACTAGCATATATAAGTCTTAGTCTTTAACCCCCCCTTTAACAAAAAATGGCTGTATTTCCCGTTTAGCATTTTTATAATGTCAACACTGACATCACAACTGAAGGCATTGTTTCTTTAGAGATAACCAGTTAAAGAGTTCAGTGGTGTGACTCTTACTTAATCATGACAGATTGATCTCCAGCCCTTTCCTCATCAACACCCACACCTGTGTTAATGGAGCAATCACTGAAACAATGTTAGCTGCTCCTTATAAGGAAGGCCTGCAATGAAGTTGAAATGTGTTTTGGGGGAAAAAAGTTCATTTTCTAGGCAAATATTGACTTTGCAATTAATTGCTGTTAAGCTGATCACTCTTAATAAGATACATGCAAATTGCCATTATAAAACCTGATGCAGTAGACTTTGTAAAAATTAACATTTGTATCATTCTCAAAACTTTTGGCCATGATTGTAATACTGTAATGCTTCATCACTACCTCTGTGTTTGAAATTTGCCCTAACTAACGCTCTTAGTAAAGCGTAATACAAAATCAATGATATTATGATCACTATTACCCAGGTTCCCCCCAACCTGTAATTTTGATACCCTGTCAGGTCTGTTGGTTAGGATAAGGTCCAGCAGTGCCCCCCTCTTGTTGGCTCCAGGACTAGTTGCAAAAGGTAATTGTCTTTTCTTGTCGACAAAAACCTGCTACCTTTGAATGACCTGCAGGTTTCTGCCCCCAAGTCAATATCCGGGTAATTGAAGTCCCCCATGATAAGTACTTCACCATGATTTGAAGCCGCATCCATTTCACTTATCAGAATTTCCTATGTTGTGTCCATTATATTTGGAGCCTTATAACAAACCCCTTGGAATATTTTATTATTCTTTTTCCCTCCCCTTATGTCCACCCATAAGGAATCCACATTTTCATTTGTGTCACTGATGTCATCTTGCAGGACAGGCTTGAGGCAAGATTTCACATATAAACAAAACCCTCCCCCTTTTTTATTTTTACGATCATTTCTAAAAAAGACTATAACCATCTATCTTAACAGCCCAGTCATAGCTACTGTCCAGCCATGTCTCGCTGATACCCACTATATCATATTTGCGCTCCAACATTAAGAGTTCCAGTTCCTCCATTTTGTTTGTGAGGCTTCTGCCATTTGTGTACATGCACTTTATATGGTTTTCCCTATCCCTATTCCTTTTGTTCTTATTCACTCATCTTATTCCTCCCCCATGGACTATGACTCTTCAGAGCTCTCTATCTGCACTTTTTTTTTGCCCTCACCCCAAGTCTCTAGTTTAAACACTCCTCCAACCTTCTAGCCATTTTTCCTCCAAAACAACTGCACCCTCCCCAGCTCATCCCTACTGTAGAGCCTGTAGCCAACAGAAAAATCAGCCTAGTTCTCCATGAACTTAAAGCCCTCCTTCCTACACCAACTGTTGAGGCAGTTGTTTATCTCTCTGATCTCCCGCTGCCTTTCTGGTGTGGCACGTGGCACAGGTAGTATTTCAGAGAAAACTACCTTTGATGTCCTTGCCCTGAGCTTATGGCTGATATCCCTGAAAACATTTTTAAGGACCTTCCACCTACCTCTTACTTTGTCATTAGTGCCAATGTGGACCATGACCTCTGGTTCCTCACCAGCCCCTACCAGTAATCTGTAAACCCAATCTGCAACATGCCGAACCCGAGCAACTGACAAACAACACACTGTTTGGTATGCACGGTCTTTGTGACAGATTGCCCTGTCTGTTTCCCTAATAATTTAACCTCCCACTGCCAGCACCAGTCTGACCTTGCCTGTGTTCCTATTACCCTTCTTACTGGAGCAGACAGTCCTCTGGGGGTGCACCAGATCAGGACTAGACTTCCTGTAACTCTTCCCTCTACCCCGCCTTCTACATGTTACCCAACTAGCTGCCCCCTCACTCTGCACCTCCATACTTTCCTCCCCACACCCGTCTTCCACAGAGAGTTTGTGCTCCAGGAGCCCCAAACTTTGCTCCATATTGTCAATTACCCGGAGCGTTGAAACTTGCTCATTTAGATCCAGAATCTGGGCTTCCAGATGAGCAATTTTCACACATTCCACACAGCAGTATTCCCCCTCGAACAGCTTTTCAAGGAAAGCATACATGGCACAGGATGTATTGTGTAGTATTGCCATTTATGAAGTCATATCTAAAAATGTTTTTTGTTTTTATAAGTTCTAGGGAAAGGGGAACGATTTAAACTTTTATTTTATTTTTTATAATTAACTTTATTAACTTTTTTTCTTTTTACGGTACTTGCATGAAGGTACGTAAACTCTGTGGGGTCTGAACGTTTCTACCATATGGAGAATTTGCTGGACATCTGTTACAGTGTGCCACTGGCTGTATTATTTTGGCCATGTTTCCTCCAAACTAAGACACTTAAATTGACAGACTCTGGAATGGCTTTTGGACCTGGCTCACATCGTCCTCCTGTGCAAAACAGTGATATCAATTTTTATTCTCTCTCTCTTCTTTATCTATTCTCCTTATCTGACTATGATTCTCTTTCACTTTGTCACAGCTCTTCTGGGGAGAGCTGACTAGCATATATAAGTCTTAGTCTTTAACCCCCCCTTTAACAAAAAATGGCTGTATTTCCCGTTTAGCATTTTTATAATGTCAACACTGACATCACAACTGAAGGCATCTGGATTTGCTTTGAGATGCCTGCAAGGCATTATTGGGAAGCTTGTCTAGCATTAGGTCATGTAATTCATCCTCTCTGGCTCTCTTTCACATAGTGCCAGCCATTTGTGCTGATTTTCCTCAAATTTCTAGGTTCACTGCCACACGCTAACATTTTTGGGGAATTTAATGTGCAAACTGGACTTTGGAAACTCTTCTTTTTTACTGACATTGGGCAGACATGGATACCAAATCCTCTTTTCAATTAAAGAGACTATTAAGTGCTTTTTAAGTTTACCACATAATCATCACCCCTAAAACTACTCCACAAGGCCATATAACTGTAATACAAAGTGCCAGTATTACAGTTGTATACAAGTATAAAAGCCCACTAATGCTTTGCTACTTTAAAGATGGAAAAAGAGGCTAACGTGATAAGCAAACATATCAAGTCTGTTATAGACGAGATGACAATCATCACTAGGTAATGAGTAAAGTGATAAGTAATTCATATTAGCTCTAATTTAATGAACTGATTTGATGCCAAGGTGTCTGATGAATAGTTATTGCACATCATAAATCCATAGTAAAGAGTCTATTACATTCAAGATATGTTACAACACAAGAAGAATGATTCATGACAGATTGTTTCTAGGACTATGAAAAAAACAGAAGTACACCTGGCTAATACTATCTTTACGTATATTTTTTGGCTGCCTTTCGATCGCCATTGTTGCCCTTACGAAGAATACAGTAAGCACTATGCTAATTACATTCAGTTATTAATAGAACACTGTTATCTTTGCTGAGTGTAGAGAAGTTTAAAGAAATGGCAGTGTGAAGATCATAAATTAGACTAAACTAAGACTAAAAGTGGCATAACATAGGGGATAATGTATATTAGTATTACATAATGGGGAAATGTATTGTCTGCCTAATATAAATAATTTATTGTGCTTTTAATTTTCCCAAAATAATGTTTCAAGTTGCAGAAAAAAAATATTCAAACATGTAACTATGCAACATGAGCCACTCCAATAAATCATGTCTTTCTTCATATGGTCAAGCTGGCCAAGTTTTTTTTTATTTTAAACTTTTTTATTTGAATTATATTAGATATTCAATACCAAATATAACTAAAATAAAAGAAATATACCCAGATATACATACCAAAAACATAAATTTCCAATATTTAATAACATAGCTTTAAAATACAGCATATTATTAACCATATAATATAGTTATAAATTACCCCTACACACCTCCCCTCTATTAGCCCAAATTTGTCAGAGAGAAGGGAAATATGCAAATATGTTATCCAGGGTGGGAAAAGGGAAACAATGCCTATCTTAGCTACCTTGAAAGGCAGCCCTCTCAACACCAAGCATGACTTACAAGAAGCCCAATGACATGGTGTGGCATTAAGCCAAACCTGTATATCTAGTGGAGCATCAATGGCTATGAGTCTCCACATGCCTATAAGGCACCTTAATTGGCAACCTCTCCATAAGGAGAGCTTTTACTTCTTGGCCCTGGAGAAAAGGGAAGAAGAAAAAAAAGAGAAACAACCTGAATAGGAGGCCACTCCGATCTTATTATATATACTAGGGTTTCCAGTTCATAATCATTTTTGTCTTAGTTCCTATCTTTCCAGTGTAAATTAACTCATGTTTCTTTTTCTTTTCAACGTCCAACTCATTCTTGAATAGAGGATGTCTTCTTTGAGGTTCAATTTTTCACTATTACAAGTCTGGCTTGTAGGATCCTCCACCCGCTTCCCTCCTGATCACTGTAGTCTCGTATTTGTACTTGTACTCTTAATCCCTTATTGATTTTACAGTACCATGAAATTAATGGTGCTATATAAATAATAATAATATTATTATTATTAAGGACATTTTAGGCTTTAAGGGCATCACTATAGTCACCAGAGGTTGTAATGAATATTTGAAAGAAAACACTTTAGGAGATTAATTATTTTGGAAAAGAAAGGGAAGAAAGGCAGAGAGGTCCATCTGTAACTAGGGGAAGTCGTGTGTCCTTAAAGGTGTTTACTTATGAAAGAAAGTTCTCACATTATAATCACCTAGGGATGTTTACACAATAAAGGTAATGTTTAACCCCCTTACTTTACAATTTTACAGTTTTATTGGTGCTTTATCTCCTATCACTCAGTTGTGGTCATTGTGTGGGCAGGGATTCTTTGAGCAGACACATTATGTGTTCTGACAATGTGGTTATATTATGAGGCTACAGGTTTGACTACACTTTTATTTAGCTTCTTAACATTCTACTAGTATCTGATACATAGAAAATGAGATGGATAGAACACACAATGACATTCTCCTAACTCAGCTATAACACACAAAGTGAGATCTGCTACATGCCTCCTTCCCCTGCTATAAAGACCTTGTATAGTATAGTAGCTTGTATAGTAAGTCTGTGCATGCTGCTGCTTGCGTCTAAGCTCATCTTGTAATGGAAGGGGAGGGCCAGAGCTTGCACTGCATCAAGCAGACAGGAGAATCAATTCATGAGAAGCATCTGTCTTGTCCAACCATAAAAATCTGAAGATATATGGTGGGATCCCAGGCAAACCGAAATTGTATACACCATGACTGATAGACACAGGCTGGAATTATGTCTGTGAAATGCTGTATTTTTGTTAAAAACAGTGAGTTAGAGAATTTATTATTTTGTTATCCTGAATATATTTAAGATTCTTGTCTTCATGGGAATACACTTTTAAGTTGAGGACTGTCTGTAATATGTATAGAATAACTGTTTAACAATGGTAAATTATATTCACATTTGATGATTTAAAACTGAGACAAAAGATAGATTAAGATATTTTCACATATTAGATGCATTTGCAATAGATTGGTAACAGTTTTTTCTTTAACACAGGGGTGCAAAAAACACCCTGCCCTCGTGTTTTATTTTTGAGTACTATATATAGTGGGATATAAGCTGAGTTTTCAGCACAATTTTTGTGATGAAAAAGCTGTATTTGGCTTATACTCAAGTATAAAAAATAATAAATGTATAAACCTGCGCTGCAACACTGCCCACAGCTCCTCTTCTTCTCCTCAAGAAACACTTCAGGATCCAGCTTTTGTATAGGGTAAAACCGCCTTTATTTAATCCTTCATGGCATCCAACAGGTAAAGTACAGGTGGAGTGGTCAGGCTTGTCAACGCGTTTCTAGCACAATTAAGTGCTCTTATTCATGAGCAGAGGACATGCACATATCCCATTTACTGGTCATCTCTGTTTCGTATCAACTCCTTTTTCTTTTTGGCTTTAGCAATACTGATGGATTATCGACTGATTGAAAGCGGACACTGACAGATAAAAAGAAGGGAAAAATGATCAGTGATGTCAATGAAAAATTGCTACCGACACCCTCTCCACCATCTTTTGGGGGGTTTCTAAATGTATTCTACATGCGTTTAACAGAATACGTCCTGTCGTAATCTCTGGAATCATCTGATGTTAGTTTAAAACCACACTCCCTATGCATATTTAAGCATGGAACAACGTTCTACAACACCCTAGGGGCTCTCTGTAGCCAGGAAATACTAATGTGATTTGCCATAATTCGTTTCGGGTCAAATCAAATTTTGTCGGAAAATTCGGCAAACTCGACAAATTGAATTTTTGAAAAATTTGCCCATCTATAAAAATAACACATTCTCTAATTCAATGTCTTTAACAAAATAACAGCGTTTCATAGATGTAATTCCAAACTGTCTCTATTAGTCCTGATGTATACTATTTTGGTTGCAAAGGTATCCAACCATAAATCTGCTGATTATGGTCAGGCAGGGCAGATCTCATGAATAGCTTCTCCTGTCTGTTTCTCTTCCCACTGCCATTGCAAGATGAGCTAACAGACAGATACATCCTACCGGCAAGTAGCATCATGCAGAGACTTACGATACGATAAGTACTTAAGAGTTGACAGTGTTTTTTATAGCTCAGATGTAGCAGAGCTGAAGTGTGTCTTATATGCATCCAGCTGCTGCTGGACATTTTATTTAAGAGCAGTGACTATATTTGCTGCTCCTAAGCTTATACCCGAGTCAATACGTTTTCCCAATTTTTGTGGTAAAATCAAGTACTTCGCCTTATACTTGGGTCAGCTTATATGGTAATTATGATGTTATCAGTCTAATTTTCTCATTCCATTTCTCGGCATCATTTTTCCTCTGTAAAAACAATGGAAGCAAAATGAACTATAACAGTACTATAAAATGTATTAGCTTTGTTATAGTCCCTTAAGTTCCTTAAAAATATGACAGTACTTATTTTTGATCCATGGTAAATAATTAATTTTAATGGGTTAGTTACATTGACTTGAATGTTTGATAATATTGGGTTCAAAATAAAGTCAAAATTATAATGTGTCTTGCAATCATAAAAACCCATTCAATATGACAGAATATCTTACAAAAAAACACAAATAAGTGCATTTACACAGATGAAACAGGAAAAAGTACCACATCTTTGGTAAGAAAATACTGTGGAACTTGAGTATAAGTCGAGTAGTCTGTTCAGTCTGTGGAATCGGACCATGATATGACCTGATTCCATGGGCTTCACATGTTCATGTGAAGCGCTGGCAGAGTCTGGTCTATGACCTCTGCCCAGGCACACACAGATGCCATGATGGTGTGTGAGGTGGCAGAGCCCATGGATGATTCTCTGCCATGCTGTCATACATTAAGACAAAAGGTAAGAGGAGCGATGCAGGGTCTGCATAGGGCATTTTATTATGGGGGAGGGCTGCATGGGGCATTTCATTACTGGGGGTGGTCATTAGTTGGGGGAGGCTGCTGGGCATTTCAGTAGTTTCATTACTAAGGGAGGCTCCTAACAATCCATTTTCAACCCTAGGCTTATACTTTAGTCAATAAGTTTTACCACTTTTGTGTCGTGGTCGCATTTTGTGCTACACTTTTGAAAACTGTGCACGCAAATGGGCGTGTTTATGTGTGTTCCTCGTTTATGCCACATTTAATACAGCAATTACACACAATTGTGTCCTAACAGGATGAAGCAAAGGCCAGCAAAAAATAAAAGGTGCAACTGTTTGCACATTCACAAAAGAGACCACAACTAAATAATGTGGTGCAACCTGCATGAGGACAGATTGCACCAGTTTTCATTTATTTGGGCCCCATGCGCAAAAAAGGTTTCATGAAGGAAATTATACAGTGTGGTTCCTAGTTGAAGCTTAGCAATATTCTCACCACTTAATGTATGTAACGTAGAAAAGATTGCTTTCTTTTCAACATACCACCAGACTTAATGCAATTTAGATACTTAAAGAATGGCTTAATTCAACCATGGTCATTGCGCTGCAGGCAGCATAGTCATCTACACTTCATTATGCAACCAACTAAGCACAGCAGGAAATATACTCTTTTCTTTCAGGTAGATATATATGAAATTAATAATTATGCATGACTGTGATAATAGCAAGCACTGTCTATGAAAGTTAACTGTGTCTTCCTGAGTTCAATCTTCAGCAGTATTTATTTCCTTTTCAGAAATACAATCTTCAAAGTGAAAAGCAATGGAGAGAAAAAATATTATATCATGGTATTATCACATAAATTGTACTAGCCATTTTGTGCTGAGACAAGCACTAACCCATGTATCCATTCATATTTATGTGAGTTTGATTCTATAATGTACATTCCAAAGTGCCCAAACTACATTTTTAAATCCAAAAATCCAATGGGAGACTTCATAAACATCTTAGTGAACTGATCCCTTAACAGTTAAGAAGACACAGTTGAAAAGAGAGAAATATAACTTATACTTCCCATTTGAATGGTTTGGTTTGCGTAAAAGTATGCTCCTTCCCGGGCCAAAGAAGCCAATACAGGTACTTCCCAGATTACATACAAGATAGGTTGTTTAGGTTTGCTCTTAAGTTGAAATTGTATGTTTGTTCTTAAGTTGAAATTGTATGTAAGTCAAAACTGTATATTTTATAATTGTAGCTCCAGACCAAAAATTTTTTTTGCCCAGTGACAATTGGATTTTATAATTTTTTTTGCTGTAATGGGACAAAGGTTATAAATAAAACTTCATCACAGGCACCTTACAGCTGATCATTGCAGACTGGGACTATAGTAAGGCATCCATAGAGCTTCAAAAGAGGTCACATTGGGCAGAGGATCATCTGTAAGTCAGGTGTGCTTATGTAGGGGACCGCCTGTAGCCGGCTCCTTAAACAACACATGATACTCATGATTTCAGCACCAGATAAAAAATTATTAAAACTTTAACTTTATTAAAAAAAAGCATAGTTAAAACATGGATGGGATCACAAGTAAAACTCCTGCTTACTTGTTACATTTACATTTCTTTATGATGTTCATCCAGCCATGTTTTTAATTATGTTACTGTTAATAGGTGAAATTTTTATGAAAGTCAAAACGCTACTGATAAGCTGTACTTAGTTCTATTATTTCAATTAAATGAAATTTCACATTAAAAATGCTATATGCTGTGGGTGAATCATGTTTTAGAGATAAGAAAATGTTATTGCAGGTGTAGAGATGCAGACATTAAAGTTAATTGGTTCTTGGGAAATATTGCTTACTTTTTATTATGTCAACACAGAAGTTTTTTTTTATTACTCTGCATTTTTTATGTTTTTATTATTATTGCTAGAAAAAATCCAGCAAAGTTTAACCTGCTGCTTAGATTATGGAATCCCTGTGTACTACACAGTGTGTGATATAACAGGATTACTGAAATTCGAACATGAAATATAAAATTAACAAGAAAAATCCCAGACAGGAGAATAATCCATCCTTTCTTCATTTCTGCACTATTCAAGCAACAACATGGACTTAATTGAAGATTTTATCAGAATTTTAATTATATGAATGAAGACATAAGCTATTGTTCTAAGCACATAAACGCTACATACATACCATACATACCTTACATGGTAGATAGAATCAAATAGTATTATGCTAGATACCTCCTTGTTGACAAGTGCTACTGCAACCAGTTAAACCCTTCTCATAGATGGTAAAAGCTCATTTAAAACTAAATCTATATACAGGCGGTTTGTTCTTAAGTTGAATTTGTATGTAAGTTGGAACCGTATACTTTATCATTGTAACCCAAGCCAAAACTTTTTGTCTCTGTGACAATTGGATTTTAAAAATGTTGGATTATCATAAGAACCAGGAATAACAATAAAGCTTAATTGTAGCCTTAGGATAAAGTACAGTAAATTACCAATCACCAGAGGTCTGTTTGTAACTAGGGGTTGTTTGTAAGTCGGGTGTTCTTAAGTAGGGGACCGCCTGTAGAATCTGTAAGCAAATATTAATATAATATACCAATACCACTGCCTTATCAAGTCAATTTTATGGCCCAGCATGGTTACATCATCTAGATAATAAACTTTAAAGAATTACTGTAAAAGTTTTCATTCCCACAAATCAATAGCTCTTGGGATGTAAAACAACTTTGCCTATTATCCTTGTTACCTAAATCAAGCAGCTTCTTTGCTACAGCCCTCAAATTATCTCAGTGCTGCAGTGGCTGTTTCCTCTGACTGTGCTGAAGCCCTGGAGTCCAAAGTATAAACAAATCTACAAACTCTATGGACTCCTGGGAGGGGCAGCTGCTCCCTGCTCACAGATGAGGAGGTCATGTGACAGAGCTCTCTCTCTGTATGTAGCAAAGGGGATGTGTTCAGAACTGTGGATAAAAATGTCTCATGCACAGAATAGTGAGGTACAAGATCTCCCCTGTTCCCTATTAGTCCTACCATCCAAGTCTGTGATTTTACAGAACTTTCTCTGTTTCTGCACCTCAAGCTGCTCTCCTCCCCCACCTTGTACTTGGAACTTTGTGCACTGTGCAGATGAGCTATTGACCCTTAGTTCTCAGGCTATACACTGCATGGAACTGGTTCACTTATGATTTCTTTCACTTATCACATGTTCCCTGCTCCTCCATGTGCTAGAAGCTGCCAACTGTCACCATATACATCCTGTATGTGCACTGTGTAGTGTTCAGTGGATTTAATTGTGGGAAATTAAATGGATTTAATGCTAAATTACTTTGAGAGAGAACACAAGGCATCATGAGATCATTCTGTTTGTTATTAAGGAGGTATCACATATAATGATTTGGTAAAATCATTGTAATTTTGCAGTTACATTTTAAATTGATATGCCAAAAGAACTTAGCATCTTATAATCTCCTCTGGTTTGGGTCACGCCGGCAGGAACATGTCAAACTGCCAGCACTAAAACTATGACGTGGGAGTGTCGCCTTCTTCTGATGTCATAGTTTGTGAGGCCGGGAACCAGAAGAGGGGCAGTGGGGAGAGGAGGGCGCCAGAGAGTGAATACCAATTTTAATTTTTTAAGGGGGAACTCTGCTGGACCATTTATTGATGAGGGCATTCTGCTGGACCTATTATTAATGGGGCACTTTTCCGTACATTTTAGTAAGGGGGGAACTCCGCTGCACATTTTATTAATGGGGACACTCTGCTGCACACTTTATTAATGGGGGCACTCTGCTGGACATTTTATTAATGGGGAACTCTGCTACACCTTTTATTAATGGGGCACTTGGCTGGACCTTTTAGTAAGGGGGGAACTCCGCTGCACATTTTATTAATGGGCACACTCTGCTGGACATTTTATTAATGGGGAACTCTGCTGCACATTTTATTTATGGTGACACCCTACTGGAGATTTTATTAATGGGGGAAATCTGCTGCACATTTTATTAATGGGGGCACTCTGCTGGATATTATATTAAGGGGGGGGCTCTGCTGGATATTTTATTACTGGGGCCACTGAGATTTTATCAATGTGGGGCATTCTGCTAGACCTTTTATTAAGGGGGGAAATCTACTGCACATTTTATTAATCAGGGCAATCTGCTGGACATATTATTAATGGGGGAACTCTCCTTGATATCTTATTATTTGGGGCACTCTTCTGGACATATTATTAATGGGGGAACTCTGCTGTACATCTAAAAATAATTGTAATTGTAAAAATGAAAATCAAGAAGCAGTGATTTGCTGTGTCATCATTGCTTCACCACCTAAAAAAAATAAACAAAAAGTGATAAAAAGTACATAAATTGCCATATCATCATATCTCCATGGACAGAACAAAAAATAAAACAGGTGTCAGAGAATGGCAATGGAATCATATTACCAAAGGTTCAAAGGTCAAAAATATAAATGACCTATAGGACAGCCTATATATATGTGACCACTGCAACCTCCATAATAGACTATGGGGGGATTTAAGAATGCAAAACTGAAAACAGACTGTAGCCAGTAAGGTTTCTGCTTATTATAAAAGAAATTGCTTCTATCGCCATCCAGATATTCCTACAATTATATTAGAATTTTTGCCACTTACAATTAAATTGTGATATATGCTGGACAAGATGCCATTACTGTAAATGTATTTGCTATGAATAAACAATATTTAAAGGGACAAACTCCTTAAAAGGAAATTTAGCATCATAATCAGGCATGATAAACCAGGGACATTTATCCAGGCACTGTGACTATGGTAATCTTCTTATATTTGTTATCCATGGCCTCCTTCCTTCTAAAAATCAACGTTTAAAATTATGCTAATGAGCCTAAAAGGCTGCTGGGCAGCAAATTGCACTTTTTGCTCCCAGACGTGAATACGCCGGGGTTTTCCCGAATATTTCCGATTTGCATCGATTTGCCCGGGTTTTTGGCACACACGATTGGATTGTGGCGCAATCGCACCGGCTTTCATGCGACAGAAACCGGGGGGCGCGGCCATCAGACAACCCGACGGATTCGGAAAAACCTTGGAGTTTCAAAAACGAAGTGTGTCACAAAATCAAGCACTCATATGCACCGGGAAGAAGAAGAAGGAAGTTTGATGCACGAGCTTGCTGAATCGCCGGTAGATCTCCGAATCCTCATCGGATAACGCGCCGCGGGATCGCGACAGGACCGGGTACATAAACGTTCCCCAATGTGTTCTGAAACTTTGTGTGCTGCAGTGAGATTACATGAGGCAGAGGGAGGGAGAGTGCTGAGCAGAAGTAAAAGGACAGCCTGTGATTTTTCACCAAGGAGAAGCTCTGGGAACCGCCAAAGTAGTTTTTTAGGCTCAAGAGCATTATTCTTAAAGTTCATTTTCGAGGGAAGGAGGCTATTGCTTGATTTTGATGGCAGATTTCCTTTAATATTATATTCATTTACTATACAATCTTATATACTGTAAGAGATGTACTTTTATTAAGTTTTATGTTTGTGTAGCGTAGTCTTGTTTCTAACTACAATTGTACCTTTGTTGTGCCCGTCTTTTAAACAGTATTGTAACTGAATGAAAACTTATTGCACCATATAAAGTATTTTCAATGTGAACCTAATCTCCAAATAATGGGATCATGATAAACAGATTGTCCAGGTTTGAGATACAGTATCGACTTTCAGGAGGCAAACAAAAATATTATTCTATTCTGGGGTGTCAGCCACCAGGGGTAGTGGACTCACTAGACCACCGCGGACGATGACATAAGCCGACACCTGGGAGCGGAGTCTAAGTAGTACCCGGTTTTCAACAGAGCCTGCTGAAAAGCGGGTTGAACTTGCTGTGGTGTGGTACCACCAAGTCGCTCAACAGGCGCGACTTTGTCCGTGGTGGCGGCCAAGGCGTTGTACAGAGTCGTAAGGCAAAAGCGTGGCCGGGGACATGCAGGATGTTGAGACAGGCAGCACAGGATCAGAGTCGGGGACGTAGCGGTAGGTCAGGACAGGCAGCACAGCATCAAATCAGGAACGGAATTGAGGTCACAACAGGAAATCAGGATAATCGCAAAGAGCAAGGAACACAGCTTTCTCTCAGGCATAGAAGCACAAAAATCCGGCAGGGGTCACAGGAAGAGTCTAGCCATTTATAGATTGTCAAGTGGCCAGTGGCAATTAGTGGTGCACTGACCCTTTAAATTACAATCGGAGACATGGGTCGCAGGAGCACCTGTGACAAGGATAAACATTTAGATTACTACAACGTGAGGTTCCCCCCCACCAACACTTGGTCAAATAATTATGTACTATGCTTAGTGTTAAAAAGTTCCATGGATAATGAAAGTGTAATAAAGTTAATAAAACTTTAATTATGTCCTGATGCATTTCCACAAAGCTCTGGGTTCATTTGTTATGCAAATTTACTTATGCGGCTACTGGGGCGTGGAGTAGCTGCATCTGAGGTTACACGAGGCGGCTACTCCACGCCCTGGTAGCCTCTTTTCCCCTCCTACTTTATTGCCTAATAGAAATCCAACCCCTACTGAATTTTCCCACTTCGGTCTTTGCTATGGATATGTGTGCCACTAAGAGCTAAACACAACGGTAGCAAGTCCCCCTGCTAATTCCTCACAAAATGGTAATAGATGCAAATTAAAATAAAAAAAGTAGAACGTTATTGTAGCCCTAAGAAGGGCTGTTGGGTTCTTTGAGAATCACTCCTGCCTAACAGTAAGCTAATAGAACACCCTAACGCTTTCCCTGACCAGCAGCAGCTCTCTCCCTAGCGGCATCCAGAGACAGAATGATCCGAGCAGCGCGGCCAGCGGCTAGTCTATCCCAGGGTCACCTGATCTGGCCAGCCAACCACTGCTATCGACGTGTAAGGGTACCACGTCATGCTGGGTGGAGTGCAGAGTCTCCTGGCTTGTGATTGGCTCTGTTTCTGGCCGCCAAAAAGCAAAACGGCGGGAGCTGCCATTTTCTCGAGCGGGCGAAGTATTCGTCCGAGTAACGAGCAGTTTCGAGTACCCTAATGCTCGACCGAGCATCAAGCTCGGACGAGCATGTTCGCTCATCTCTATTCACTAGCTTTGTAGCATCAATATTGCTTATTCAAGATCTTGCACTCCAAATTCGGACCCTAGAACAAGTGATTATTATTCTGTAGCTCACTCTGATCACTCCATCAACCAGCTGTCTTTATTTCAGGAAAGAAACTAACCAGGTTACACTGGACAATCCGTCCGACTGTGATTTTAGCTGCCACCTCTTGTCATATAAGGCTGACAAGACAACGCCCAAATGTACTATACCACTCATTAGTTAAGCAATCAATTTAGTTCATGGAATCATTAGAACACAAGAAGGCTCTTAAATTTTTTTTTTTTATATATTTTTTTGATATAAAAAGAACAGTTCTTACAAACAAAGGGTTTTAACATACAATAATGTAACATGATAAACAGGATAAAAACAAAACATTACATGACTTTATAAGTCTGGTTCATGGGGAGAAATAAACCAATCAATCCACATTTAGGGATCCTCAAAAGAATGACAGTTTTCTATAGGGAATCTTCCACATAGGATGCCAAAGGATTTGAAAATTCACCACCTAGCCACAATGCTTGTGATGACACGAGGAACATTAGGTGTATTTTAAGGTACTTTTATGACCAAGTATTCTGTGACAATGTTATGCCTCAAAATCTTTGTGTGATATCTTGCCATGCAGATATCCTAAAGACTTGTCTAATCATGTTTAGAATGTATGACTGCAGGTCATTGTGGGAGGAAATATAGAGGTAATAGTAGTTGTAATTTGGGAAATACCTTAATTGCTTCCCATTCCTGAGTCGCCATATTACTGCCTTTGACACAGAAACAGTAAAGACCTGGATGGAGTTTTCAGGGAGAAGTGTGTGGCCAAAATATGAATTATGCCCCATATTTCTTTAAAGTATATAGCAAGATGGGGGTTTCTAGATTGTGACCTCAGCTATACAGGACTTCATCATTTGCTGACCTCTGCATGATTTTGTCTGGTTTCTGTGGGTGCTGTTTGATGACACAAGCATCATGGCCTGGTTTATGGACAAGTAAAGGAATTTCAAGGGAGGGGACGCCTACTTCATCTCATAATTTTGATATTTCCCTATCTTTATCACCACACACTGTTTTAACAGAACACATCATATCACCATATGTAAGACCTGGGCCCTACTTTCACACACTCCAGGTGGGTAAAAATCTGGGATTTCACAGTTAAAAGTTCCCATAACACACTCATGCTGGAGAGTTCTAAAGTGTTAATATGATGGACCCTTTGGAATTGCACATGAAGATGGGAAATATACCCCATAACTACTTTAGACACGGTAGTTTCTGACATGTTACACATATTGTATTTGTACCCCAATATTAAGCAGTTATGGATTAACACAGGCTTTTTATTATATTATAGGGAAGTCGCACTGCAAGGACCTTAGGCTGACTTTTTGCTTTGTGGGGTAACCCAGTGCCTCAGAGCTGTTGATTTCCTTCTTGTTCCTAGCCTGCACACAGGCTGTTTCTGTCACCTGGCATTTATTTCTCTAAATTTGAGCATCAGCTGATCTGGTACATGGTCAATGAAAAAATAATGTCTATTCTGAATGATAAGTGTGGTAAAAATATGAAGTCTAGTCAAAAGTAGTTGCTTCCAGTCCTCTTCCCTCTGATAATTACATTTGAATCCATAGTCAAAGCCAGCAATAAGGTCACAATATGTAGTACCAACCCTCATTTGCAAATCTAATTGACACTTTAGAATTCAGTTGTAGACCTGGGGCTGGTGCTGGCTTCCCACTGGGAGGCTGAAGTTCAAAAAACTGAAGGGAATCCTGTGTATACAGAAAGTGTGGTCATTCACAACTATCCATATTACACATCCTGGTCAAGGGATCAGAGAAACAAGTCTGGTAGTGGCTTAGTTCCCTCCAAAAGTTAAACATTGAAAAATCATGTTTATTATATAACTACGACATGATATTTAGTTATGAGGTCCCACTAACAGATTAGGATCAGGGAGTCTAGCTTCATCATTCTTGCTAATCTTGAGTAATTGGGACTCCAGGAACACCATAAAATTACCTAGCACCCCTATTCCTGGGCATTGACCCCTCTTGTCTGGTATGGGGTGAAAGGTAATGAGGTGCCCAGTGTATTGGAGGTAATGGTGCAATTGTTCTAGCCTCCTAACCTTAGTGGTGTATTTCATTAGCATGTGAATATCCCATTCTCAGTGACGTAAAAAGCTGGCAGTGGGGAGGAAGATCCACCATCTATAAATTATGGAGGGGTGTACCATTTGTCCTCCCTTTGATTGCTCCTTATCTGCCCTTCACCATGCTTTTATGTAAGTGTGCTTTAGAGATATGGTATTTTAAATACCGGAAGGTACCTCCAGTTCATTTAATTATTTCTTTCACTGCACTATGCCACTTTACCCTTATTGGTCTTACTGTTGGACCGACTACTTTTTATAATTTCTGGGCATACTTTGACTCTGGGGCATACGGAAGGGGGGGTTATAGGTACTCTGTGGATGCCCCTTTTTCCATCTGGGGCTATTTGTTTCCCCTATGTATTTGATGTTCTCATTTGTGGGATCTATATGTGTATAAATCTGTGGAGAACCTTAATAAAGAATATAATTGTTATTGATAATTATGCAGCTCTTTCTTTTTGGTACTTTTGGATTTTGTAGTTTAAGAGTTGAATATGATATACCATAGAATATAGGGGTTGTTTTGGTTTTGGTTTGGTTTCTAGCTAAGGTCTCACAGCTTTTACTATTTCATTAGTAAGGCTATTCATGCCCTTTTTATTTTACAACTGTTTGCGTAGGTATAATATGTACATTGTTTTATAAACTTTTTTGTCTGACAATTGTATGATTTAATTTATGCACTGTACCTTTATATATAACATTTTAAAACTTAATAGGTCTTTGCTTGTAGCTTTAAAGTACCTAGGATTCTGAAGAGTTAATGTTATCAGGATTCAATTTTAGTGATTGTATAGAGGACTGTGTCATTTTTAATCTGTAAATTGGGTTTTTAAGTTATTGAGGGACTTATATAGGTAGGTACCTATTTGCCTTATTGATATTAATTTAAAGATAGGTGTGGCTGTGAGTAAATTAAGTGAGTGCTAGGGCTAGGAGTGTAAAGTTTATATAGTGTACATGTGCTTCTTAAAATTTTAAATACATACAGAAGTTTGATCATTTTTTACACTCCTAACATTAACTTTAAAAAACCCTTTTTATGCAATGTGAACTTTAATAAGATTATTTTAGCCTAACATGGTCTTCCCGTTGGCTTAATTAGATCAGAAAGAGCTTTTTAGGACTGTAAAAAATTAAAGTTTTAAATATCAGTTAGCTTTCAGTAATGTAGTATATGCAGTGGCAGCACATGCATGAGTTTGTTTACTGTCTAAGTTGTGAAGTCTGCATAGAACCATGCCAATTATATAGTCAACTTCCTATTGTTACAGGATAATGTGGAAATAGCTTGCTGATTCTAAAAACCAATTGGAAAATCCAAATAACAGCTTCTAAATTAACCTCTATGCATTTCCTGTGTGGAAAATAGAATATTCATAGTCACTCTTCTGTTCTCATTTGTAGGTTACAACGTAATAGATTATATCATACATACTTTATCTTAACAAGGCTTTTTTCATAAATTAAATATCCTGGGGTATATGTATGATTAGGGCTAAGGCAAACATGTAACATGTGAATCTTGGTGGTTATAAATAACAAAATGTTTATTTTTATCATCTGGGATATATCAGACATTTCTCACCTTACCCTATTTTACATTATTTTGTTGCAAACCGAGGAACAAAACATGCTGTTAAAGCTGTATTAATAGCAACATCAGTGATAAATCTGACACTCTCGTACAAATAGGACAACTACTTTATATGGACCCTATGTCTAACTGCCGCATTCTTAAATACTGCTATGGATTGGTGTTAACCCAGTTCTGAGTGAAATATCATCTAAATAACAAAGTTGTGTTTTTGCTCTGTGCATGTTATTTCATGTAATGAATGCCATGCTACTGCAAATTACTCTGCACACTACCAGCAAGTGGTGCTATGTAGCATTATTCGTTAATAGTTAGGTTTTTACTTTAATGTCAGTTTAAGAAGTGTTTGATTGACGCATTTTAGTACCAATATTATAATGATAACTATATAATTATATATTGGGCTAGTGAAGAGTTCAAGGTAGAATCAGTGTAAGGAAGATTTCATCATATTTTCACAAATACATCTAATGACAGGTTCCTATAGAGCCCTAGTAACTTACTGACACCCTTTTTTTTACCTAAAATTGTTTCTCCCACATCCCAATAAATAAACTTTATCTTATATTATCTGGCATCAGAGGGGGTGTGTCAGCCATACCCTTCCATCTACACCTCCCCATGTCCCATGCTGCTTCTGAGCATGTCATGTGACCAGGGTGATGTCATCTATGATCCTTTACCCAGTTACATTTGCAACACCTACCCTATGTATGTATCTGATCATATGAAATCACAGCATGTCTGCATGGACTTCCACTGTTCCTAATACCTTCATAGGGGCTGCTGTGATTTCAAGGGATCAGATACATACATGGGGTAGCTGTTGCAAATGTAACAGGACCTTAGATGGCATACCCTGGTCAAATGACATGAAGTGGCCAATGATGTAACAGAGCTCTCTCTCTCTCAATGTTCAATATAGTAGCATTTCCTAGCAGTGAGACCTGTCAATCAGAAATATGGAGAAAGGGCAATGCAAGTAAAATTTACTATGCAAGACACCGTCAGTGTCATTGGACGTACATTAGATGAGTTGCGTATAAGTTTACAAACTGATTTTTTAACATTACAGCCATTGAAATGAACTATTTAGGGATAAGATGGGTGGGCTAATTTAAATGGCAGGTTTGCTTCAAGTGTAGCTTGGACAAGGTACAAATAAAACATTGGGTCACTTTACAATGTTTTCCATTACCATTTTGTGTCACCAGTCTTCCTCTTTATCTCTTTATCCCCACAACACAAAAACACCAAGTATAAGACTGAACAAAGAGTCTTCTGTGATTAGGGGCCACACACATGAGGTTGTGCTGGAGAATTCCTGCCCACTTCATCCTAGGGTAGCGAGAGGGTAACACTAAGTATTAAGGTGACACAAGTCAGCAAGGAACTAAAGGACATTGGTCTTTCCTAGCTAAACATGAGCCCGACTTCTAATAAATGAAATTTGAAAGAGTAAGAAATTTGTCACTGCAGAGGGTAGCAAAGTAATGACCTGAGTAGCCAGGGGTGCACCTACGATAAAGGCAGTTGAGCTGTTTGAGTTACGTGGAATTTCTGAGGGGATGGCATAGAAGCTCCTTACCTGTCTGTTCTAGCTTACCAGTTAAAGTCTCATGTCAGGGAAGATACAAAGCTCCTTATGGAGAATTTAGCATTAAAGGCACCTTTGCAGGTACAGGCGGTCCCCTACTTAAGGACACCCGACTTACAGACGACCCATAGTTAAAGACGGACCCCTCTGCCCACTGTGACCTCTGGTGAAGCTCTCTGGATGCTTAAGTATAGTCCCAGACTCCAATGATCAGCTGTATGGTGTCTGTAATGAAGTTTTATCGATAATCCTTGGTCCCATTACAGCAAAAAATTGTGAAAATCCAATTGTCACTGTGGCAAAAAAAATTTTTGTCTGGATCCATTATAAAATATACAGTTTCGACTTACATACAAATTCAACTTAAGAACAAACCTACAGACCCTATCTTGTATGTAACCCGGGGACTGCCTGTATATGGAGAAGGCCAAGCATGCTCCACTTAGGATAATAGTTGGAGCCATATCTCAATTATACAGTCAATATTGCAATCTCAAACCATAAATAATAATCAGTAGCATAGACAAAGTAAACTGCTACAATGTAGTTGTACACCAAACCATATTATTTTCAATAATGAAAACATCTGGTCATTTGACCTAAAACATGTGGTTGTGATCACAAAGACAATCAGGTCCTTTTTAAATAATTTTAGGTATACCCAGCAAAACCTCTAAAAAAGATAACCCATACATACTAGTTATTTATAAATATCATAGTATCATAGTTTATAGGGTTGAAAAAAGACACATGTTCATCAGGTTCAACCAAGGAATGAAAGGAAGGTTGGATGAGGAAGGGATTTAGGGGAAACATTTCTATATAACATAACCATCAATGCTATTTAGGTATAAAAAGGCATCTAGGCCCTTCTTGAAGTTCTCTGCTGTTCAGCGCCTGATGCAGGCTATTCCACAGATTGAAAGTTTGTTTGTTCTCACAGTAAAAAGCTATGTCATCTTTGGTGATTAAACCTCATTTTTTCCAGATGGAGACAGTGCCCCCTTTTCTTTAGATTTAATCAGGAACAACTTTCCACCATATTTTTTGTATGGACCATTCATATGTTTACATAAATTAATCATTTCCCCTCGTTGTTGTCTCTTTTCCAGACTAAATCTAAACTAAATCTAGCTGTCTTAATCTTTCCTCATAACTCCTCATATAATTTTTGTGGCTCTTTGTTGAACCCTCCCCAGCTCCAGGGCATCCTTTTTATGGACCAGTGCCTAGAACTGGACGGCATATTAAAGGTGAGCCCGAACCAATGCCTTGTACAGTGGTAATATTACATGCCTATCCCGAGAGTGCACACTACTTTTGACACATGACAAGATCTTGCTGGCTTTAGAAGCAGCTGACATTGACATTGCATGCTGTTATTTAAGCTATGATCCACTATTACACCCTAGTCCTTCTCAACAAGGGACTCTCCCAGATTTACTCCCCCAATATATTTACCTTTGGATTATTAGCCCCCAGGTGCATAACCTACATTTATCCACATTAAACCTCATTTGCCAGATGGATGACCAAACACTCAGTTTGTGCAAGTCACTCCAGTAGGAGTGCTGCTGCTTTCCTTGAATATATCATTAATAACTATATTAAATAGTAGTAGGCAAAGAACAGAACCCTGAGGTACATTACTTATAACTGGAGACCATTCTGAGTAAGAATTAGAGATGAGCGAGCACTAAAATGCTTGGGTGCTCGTTATTCGAGACAAACTTTTCCAGATGCTCGAGTGCTCGTCTCGAATAACGAACCCCATTAAAGTCAATGGGAGACTCGAGCATTTTTCAAGGGGACCAAGGCTCTGCACAGGGAAGCTTGGCCAAACACCTTGAAACATCAGAAAATGATGGAAACACCACGGAAATGGACAGGAAATAGCAGAGGCAGCATGCATGGATGCCTCTGAGGCTGCTTAATCACACCATTATGCCAAAATTATGGGCAACAGCATGGTGATGACAGAGTGACCGAATAAGGCTAGATAGCATCTCAAACATCCAATAATTGACCCTGAAACAATAGAAGACGGCATGCAGAGGCAGCGGCAGGCTAGAGAGTGGCATGGCGACATACCCCAAATGGACTCAGGCTTCAAACCAATGGGTGGCAGAGAGGAACCAAAGGAGGTGAGCAAGAAGCGCTGAAATGATTTCCTATGTGAACAAAAGGTTGACGGTATATTTAGTCGATAACACAGCATGGTGGCAACATAGTGACCAAGTTCCATAACGTATCTGGTGAAACACCCGAACAATGAGCCTGACACAGCTCGTTTGATAAGGGGACGACATGTGGAGGCAGCCATGGAAATGACTTCCATGATTAAGAGTGACAGTATGGGGCATCCATATTGCGCTGCTATGATTGCAACTTCAAGTCTCCAGCATGGCGGCAACAGATGCGCCGAGTTCCATTATGTATCTGGTGAAACACCTGAAAATTCTGCCTGACACAGCTCGTTTGATAAGGGAATGATGTGATGTATATCCTCTCGCGCTCCAGCGTCTGGGGTATAGACAGTTGAAAGTTGCGCATGGAGACATTGGTGGACACTGTGGAGGATCGTGGAGGCGAAATGGACAGGAAACAGCAAGGGCAGTATGCATGGATGCCTCTGAGGCTGCCTAATCTTGGGATGGAGCTGGTGGTCCGCTGCCAGGCGAGCTTTCGCCTGTCCAAGCCTCTGTCTCTCGGCTCCTCCCCTCCCAAAATGGGCCTGGGTGCCAGAAGCGTTTCCTTTGCAAAAGAATCATTTTCAAAGCAGGCGGGGGCTACAAACAGCACTTCTAAGAACCTTTTGGATAAGATCAAGCGTAGTACTGTTCTTATAAGTTTTGGTTATGGCGGGTGAGGGGAATGTGAACAGATGTGCAAGAAGCGCTGAAATAATATCTGTAAATGATAAAAGTTTGCCAGTATATTTTGTGGATAACACAGCAGGGTGGCGACAAAGTTAACTAGTTTGATGTAGAAGCCATGAAAACAACCCAAAATTCTGCCTGACACAGCTCGTTTGCTAAGGGGACGATGTATGGAGGCAGCTATATGGACGACTTTGGGAGGCAGCTATGGAGATGATGTGTGGAGGTAGCAATGGAGACAACGTGTGGAGGCAGCTATAAAGACGACGTGTGGAGGCTGCTATGGAGACAATTAAATTTGGATAGTGCCTGTATGTGGCAGTCCAAAAAAGTTTTCAAACCTGAGGAGCAGGTAGGTGGTCCTCCAGAAAAAATATATAGATTGAGTGCCTGTATGTGGCAGTCCAAAAAAGTTTTCAAACCAGAAGACCGGGTGGGTGACCCTCCAGAAAAATTAAATACATAGAGCACCTGTATGTGGCACTCCCAAAAATTGTTTAAAACAGAGAACCAGGTACGTGGCCCTCCAAAAAAATTAAATACATAGAGTACTATACCTGTAGCCAGTTGGCCCTGGCAAAAAATAGCTGGTTTCCTCTGCTTTAGTGTACAAAGAGGAGGAGAAGGAGGAAAATGAGGAGGAGGAGTGCATACATTATTCAGGTTGAGCTTCTTTCACCTGGTGGAGAATGGAAATTCTGAGAAATCCAGGCTTTATTCATCTTGATAAAGCCAGTCGACAGGCGTGTACGCTTATCGGTGATGATGCCACCAGCTGCACTGAAAACCCTCTCAGACAACACGCTAGTGGCAGGGCAGGCAAGAACCTCCAAGGCGTACAGCGCCAGTTCATGCCACATGTACAGCTTTGAAACCCAGTAGTTGTAGGGAGCTGTGAGATCATTTAGGACGATGGTATGGTCAGCTAGGTAATCCATCACCATCTTTCTGTAAAGATCAGCCCTACTCTGCCGAGACTGGGGACAGGTGACAGTGTCTTGCTGGGGTGACATACAACTGGCAAAGGCCTTGTAAAGCGTACCCCTGCCAGTGTTGGACAAGCTGCCTGCTCGCCTACTCTCCCTCGCTACTTGTCCCGCAGAAGTACGGCCTCTGCCGCTAGTGCTGTCAGAAGGGAAATACTGTTTCAGCTTGTGCACCAGGGCCTGCTGGTACTCATGCATTCTCACACTCCTTTCCTCTCCAGGGATGAGAGTGGAAAAATTTAGCTTGTACTGTGGATCCAGGAGAGTGAATACCCAGTAATCGGTGCTGGAATAAATTCTTTGAACGCGAGGGTCATGGGATAGGCAGCCTAGCATGAAATCTGCCATATGCGCCAACGTGAGTCCCAACGTGCAAGAATTCACTCCCCTCACTGGCCTGACTGTTCATTTCCTCCTCCTCCAACTCCTCTTCTTCTGCCCATACACATTGAACAGTGAAGGACTGAGCAATGCTCCCCTCTTCTGTCTCGCCAACATTCTCCTCCTCTTCCTCCTCATCCTCCTCCACCTCCTCCGATATGCGCTGAGAAACAGACCCAAGGGTGCTTTGGCTATCAACAAGGGAATCTTCTTCCCCCGTCTCTTGTGACGAGCGCAAAGCTTCCGACTTCATGCTGACCAGAGAGTTTTTTAACAGGCCAAGCAGCGGGATGGTGAGGCTGATGATGGCGGCATCAGCACTGACCATCTGTGTTGACTACTCAAAGTTACTCAGCACCTGACAGATATCATACATCCACTCCTCATTGTAGACTTGAGGAAGCTGACTGACCTGACTACCAGTTCTGGTGGCAGTTGACAACTGGCAGTCTACAATTGCTCTGCACTGCTGGTAAACTCTGGATAACATGGTTAATGTTGAACTCCACCTCGTGGGCACGTCGCACAACAGTTGGTGAGCGGGCAGTTAGAGGTGGCGCTGCGCTGCCCTGAGAGTGGCAGCATCTGTGCTGGACTTCCTGAAATGCGCACAGATGCGGCGCACCTTCATGAGCAAATCAGACAGATTGGGGTATGTCTTGAGGAACCGCTGAACTATGAGATTTAACACATGGGCCAGGCATGGCACATGTGTCAGACTGCCGAGTTGCAGAGCCGCCACCAGGATACAGCTGTTGTCACACACAACCATGCCTGGCTTCAGGTTCAGCGGGGCCAGCCACAGATCAGTCTGCACCTTGATGCCCTGTAATAGCTCTTGGGCGGTGTGCCTTTTATCGCCTAGGCTCAGCAGTTTGAGCACCGCCTGCTGTCGCTTAGCGACGGCGCTGCTGCTGTGCCTAGAGCTACCGACTGATGGCGCCATGCCCACGGATGTTAATTCGGAGGAGGAGGTGGAGGAGCGGTGGGAGGAGGAGGCATAGTAGGCCTGAGAGACCTGGACCGTGGTAGGCCCTGCAATCCTCGGCGTCAGCAGTATATGACCAGCCCCAGGGTCAGACTCGGTCCCAGCCTCCACCAAGTTAACCCAATGTGCTGTCAGCGATATATAGTGGCTCTGCACCTTGTCAGAAACGGTGTTGGTCAGGGCACGGATGATGTTGTCTGACACGTGCTGGTGCAGGGCTGGGACGGCACATCGGGAAAAGTAGTGGCGGCTGGGGACCGAATACCGAGGGGCGGCCACCACCATGAGGTTGCGAAAGGCCTCAGTCTCTACCAGCCTATAGGGCAGCATCTCCAGGCTAAGTAGTTTGGAGATGTGGACGTTGAGGGCTTGGGCGTGTGGGTTGCACTGTACTTCCTCTTGCGCTCCAGCGTCTGGGGTATGGAGAGCTGAACGCTGTGCATGGAGACATTGGTGGATGCTGTGGAGGATCTTGGCGAAGGTGTGGTTTTCGCATGGGAGGTGTTTGGGCCGGGGTCCTGGGCAGGGGGCTGACTAGCAGAGGCAGCAGGTGACACAGGGGAAGGAGCAGTGGTGTGCCCGGCCGGAGGTGAACGGCCTTGGTTCCATTTTAGCATTCATATGCCTGCGCATACTGGTGGTGGTTAAGCTGGTAGTGGTGGAACCCCTGCTGATCCTGGTGTGGCACAGGTTGCACACCACAGTCCGTCGGTCATCCGGTGTTTCTTTAAAGAACCTCCAGACTTCCGAAAATCTAGCCCTCGCCACAGGAGCTTCACTATGTGAAACATTTGGCGCTGATACACCAGCTCTGGCCCTGCCTCTCCGTCTGGCCCCACCACTGCCTCTTCCAACCTGTTCTCGTCGAGGACTCGCCTTCGTCTCAGAAGCACTGTGTTCACCCGGCCTATCAACCCAGCTTGGGTGTGTCACCTCATCATCCTCCGATCCCTCAGTCTGCTCCCCCCTCGAACTTCCTGCCCAACTTCACCACTGTCTGACAACCATGTCTCCTCATCGTCTGACACCTCTTTACACACTTCTTCCACTACGTCAACAATGTCATCATCACCCACAGACTGCGACCGGTGGAAAACCTGGGCATCGGAAAAGAGCTCAGCAGCAACCGTACAAGGGGTTTGTGACTCTGGGAAGGGTCCAGAAAACAGTTCCTCAGAGTATGCCGGTTCAAATGCCAAATTTTCCTGGGAGGGGGAAGACTGGGGGGAAGGAGGCTGAGGTGGAGGAGCTGGAGGAGTGCTGATTTCGGTGACATGGGTGGACTGCGTGGAAGACTGACTGGTGGACAAATGGCTAGAAGCATTGTCCACTATCCACGACATCACCTCTTCGCACTGTTCTGGCCTCAACAGTGCTCTACCACGAGTCCCAGTAACTTGAGGCATGAACCTAGGGAGTGTAGCTTTGCGGCGTCCCCCTGCTCCCTCATCAGCAGGTGGTGTCTCACCCCGCCCAGGACCACGGCCTCTGACCCCTGCAGTAGTTGGACGCCCATGCCCTCGTCCTCTACCCCTAGCCCTCGGGTTCAACATTTTCAAAATTAAAGTGTAAACTGTAAATTTTTTTTGTGGTTTTTTGTGGTTTTTTTTGTGTTTTTGTTTTTTTAACAAAACAATGCTATCCTATTGCTATGGCTAGTTTCTAACCTACACTGACAGCACACAACTGGATTTTGTGCTGTGCCTGTGCCTGAAAATATAAGTAAAAAAAAAAGAAAAAGCAGACTGTGCCTAATTCAATCACACCCCTAATAAATTGTCCCACTTAGGTGTTTGAGATGGATATGTGTGTCAATAAGAGCTAAATATAACGCAAGTCTCCCTGCAAATTCATCACAATATGGTACTAGCTGCACTACTAGTGCCAGCAAGGCCAGCCACAAGCAAACAAAAATAATTAAATATAACGCTATTCTAGCCTTAACAAGGGCTGTTGGGTTCTTGTAGTCTCCCTCCTGCCTAACAGTAAGCTAATATAACAGCCTAACGCTATCCCTGCAGCAGCTCTCTCCCTAACGGCATCCAGACAGAGAATGATGTGAGCAGCGCGGGCAGGGGCTAGTCTATTCCAGGGTCATCTGATTAGGCCAGCCAACCACTGCTATCGACGTGTAAAGGTACCACGTCATGCTGGGTGGAGTGCAGAGTCTCCTGGCTTGTGATTGGCTCTGTTTCTGGCTGCCAAACATCAAAATGGCGGGAGATGCCATTTTCTCGAGCTGGTGAATTATTTTTCCGAGCAACGAGCAGTTACGAATACGCTAATGCTAGCATCAAGCTAGGACGAGTGTGTTCACTCATCTCTAGTAAGAATCATTGACCACAAATCTCTGGATACGATCTTTCAGCCAGTTCCCAATCCAATTGCAAATTATTTCTGCCAAACCAATAGACCTTATTTTACACATCAGGCATCTATGAGGGACAGTGTCAAATGCCTTTTTTAAAATCCAAGAAGTCAAAATCCATAGCAGCTCCTCCATCCAGGGATCTGCTCATCTCTTCATAGAAAGAAATCAGGATAGTCTGATCCTGCAGTATGGAATGTTCATACAAAGGAATGTACATGTGCCTCCCTGTTTGCACAATACCTGAGTGGGAAACTACTCAACAATGAAAACTAGATACTCAATGATTACAGGGGCATACAATCCCATGGTGATAAATGTTCTGACCCATCTGAGGTAATATTATTTTGTAAGTTTACAAAATAATCAATTAATCTTGAATTCAAGATTAATATAAAGGCTGCTTCCATATGCATAAGTCATTAACTCCTTTCGGTCTCCCGCTGACTTAAGACGTCGCTGCAGACTTCTTCTGTTCCTACGCTAGTCGTTGAAGCAGGCCTGGGAAGGAAGGAGTGGTCTATAACTGCTTCCGCTTGCTCCGTTCATCACTGCATCGTGCTGAAGTAGCGCAATGCAGAGGGGAGCAGAGCCAGCCCAATGCCAGCTTTATAGACAAGGTGATCACGTGACAGCCAAGGGCTAATGGGGTTAAAAAGACGTGAGACACAGTATTGCACTGACTAGAATCATCCCTCACAAGTTGTTGTTTCCCTCTGTGACTGAGAGGGGAAAACTTGGTGAAAACTTGTAAAAGAAAAAAAGAATGTATAAAGGACCGGAACCCTAGGGAGAAGGAAGGTGTGGTCTAATACTGCTGTGGCTTTCTCCTTTCATCACAGCATCGCACTGAAGTAGCATGATGCAGGGAGTAAATAACAGAACCGGTGTTGCTGCAAGCTCTATACGTGACCACCGGGTCCAAAGGGATTATTCAGAGCTGCTGGGTCTGATCAGCTATGATCAGCATCAGCCCTCTGTGACCAGGGCTCTTATAGATGCCCCAGTTACAGGGAAAAACGTGTAAAAGAAAATTTTAAAAAACAGTAAAAATGTCCCAGACATCTTCTATAAATAATATTCATAGAAGATATTCATTAATAAATATTCATAAATACACAGTACATTTACATTTTCCAATATAATAAAAAATAATATATAATATATACACATATATACACATAATATATATCAAATTTACTGAAACAAAATAGGAAACTCATTATGTTTATTTTGAGTTTATTTGAAAACTAAAAAAAGTATTCTATAAATTACAAAAGAAAAGCCTTTTTTCCACTTTTAACCCGCAATATAAGTAAACATGGAAAAAAAAAATCTTTTGATTAGCCCTATGTGTTCTAAAAAAAGAAGTTTTGGCCCTTAAACCGTATGAAAATGTCCTGGTGCATTATGCGGTTAAAAGACTTGTATTGTTATGTGTTACTGTTTACAAAAATTGCATAATGAAATCAAAGCTCTTTCTCAGATATTCTTGCATTATAGTTGGAAATTACATAAACAAGCAGGAACATATAATACATGTTAATAATATGTTTATAGCTTTACCAGCTTAAGCCATTAATTAACTAGCAAAAGCTTAGAGTTTGGGAACAAGAGGAAAGGGCAGTTAATAAATAACAAAGAAATATAAATAATGAAAACAACAAGGGATTTTTATGTAATGCAATTATTTTCAATTATTAGGATTGAGGTTAATATTGTAGAAAGCTGTAAAATATAAATCTAAATGTAACAGTAAATACTAATTTTTAACCTTTAAAGAGGGGGCCCATTACATGTACAATGCATGGTTATTAACCCTGTATGGACACAACTCACCCACGATGGTGGCACCAGTCGCAGAAGTTAACCTTTTAAGTGCCTTGGCTGAACTGGATTATGGCATTAAAATGGCGTTGACACATGTGTGTTGTCATTTGGGGGAGCCAATCAATTTCCCTGACAGCCTGGAGCCTCTGAGAGGCAAGCTGTCAAAGGGAATCAGCATATTAGCAATATTCTACAATTCCATTGGATTGTATATTTTATGAGATATCGGACAAGTGCTTGAAACCAAATACAGCCATAAACATTTTAGGTCTTTGTTCTTAAATTCCCAATCTATTTGAATTATTACCTTTTCAAATGCTTGGGTACATGGTTTGTAACTCAGAATATGAACACCACACCACCACCCTTCAACCAATTATTTACAAGGTGGTTTAGAATTAGACTAGACACGGAATCTAAATGATATTCACGAACATGATGAATAGGCTATTCTGTTAAACAAGCCTACTCTTTTATTTTAATAGTGTTGTATAAAAGTGTCATCTGTAGTACATGGCATGGGGTGCCAATGTGTGGCACTAAGAGGACAGAAAAATAGTGTGGTCAGACAGCAAGGTGAGGTCAGGCCAGGTTGCACTTATACAGAGTCAGGGTTGAACCTCTGTACAGACTCAGTACAGACAGCAGAGATGGATCTCTAGGAATTGGGCAGGATAGGTTTAGAAAAAGTTATTCTAAATGGACCCACATCCAGCATGTGACGTACCATTACCTCACATGCTGTGATTCGTCTAGATTTGGTTCGAATCAAATTTTCTCTGAAAATTCGGTGAACCGTGTTGAATCAAATTTTCACTAATTCTCTACTTCTAATACATATAATAATTTGTAAATTCTTTTTGATGTTTCTTGTTAAATATTGTGTAATAGATGATGTGCAAAATCCCCATATACTGCCATACTGTAGTATGGCAATATATTGTAGGATCAAAGTACCCTAGGGAGTCTGAAAAATAGTAAAAAATAAAAAACTATATTCAAAAAACCTAAAAATTCAAATCACCCCCCTTTCCCTAGAAGTCATATAAATATAAATTAACAGTAAAAAATCATAAAAACATTAGATATCGTCCAAAAATGCCCAATCTATCAAAATATAATAATGTTTATTCACTGCGTTTAACCCCGTAATGGAAAATAGCGCCCAAAGTTGCAAATGGCATTTTTTTGCCATTTTGAAAAACATAAAATATTCATAGCTCTGTACACCAAAGCATGAAAAAGTTATTAGCGCAAGAATACGGCAAAATGAAGAATTTTTTTTGTACAGGAGGTTTTAATTTTTGTAAATGTTTGAAAACATTGTAATACCTATACAAATTTGGTATCCACGTGATCGTATTGACCCAATGAATGAAGTAGAGTAGGGCATAATTAAGCCCACAAGAAATGGTACAAATGTGTTTTTTCATCATTTTCACTGCATTCATAATTTTTTTCCCGCTTCCCAGTCTATGAAGTGCAATTTGTTATGCAGAAAACACACCTCTCTGCATGGAAAAATAAAAGAGTTATAGATTTTTGAAGATGGGAAGTGAAAAATAAAGACGCAAAAACGAAAAAGGGCCTGGTTCTTAAGGGGTTAATGAGTATAACAATGAATTTAAAGAAGCTCTAGTACTCCACCAGACGGATTTGTACAATAAGCTCTGCTCAAGCAAAAAGATCCCCCCACAGATGCTTGAGGCAAAGACAACAGTAATCCCTAAGGTAGTAAAAGATCCAATAAAAGTGGAAAATTATAGACTGATATAATTATCGAATAGTGATATTAAAATCTTTTCCTCTATCCTCTCAACAAGGTTGCGTAAAATAATTTCTTCCTTGATATCAGTAGATCAAGTAGGCTTTAGATGCATAGATTTGGTTGAACTTGCCGGCTGTGGTAGACTCCCTAATGCAGTGGTGGCGAACCTATGGCACAGGTGCCAGAGGTGGCACTGAGAGCCTTTTCTGTTGGCACTCAGCTCCTTGCCCCAAACAAGACCAAATCCACCGAATCTTCCTGCAGTCCCAGGCAACTTAAGCAATACTATTCTGAGTGCTATAATAAATCGACATTACATTAGCTGTTTAGAACTTCGGGAAAAGCCCCAGAAATTGATTAGTAAGGTCCAGTATTGTCTAAACCAATTTATGTAATCTAACAAGACTTTGAGAGTATCCAGAGACATATTATATGTTTTACGTGACTGGGGTGGGACGGGCTTTCCAAATATTGAGATCTTTAGACCAGCTAAAGGTTTAATGGTAGGAATTTGGTTAGGTGTAAATGAGTCATCATTACAATTGTTAAGCTCAACTAAAACGATGACAGAAGTCTGGAAAAACTATTGTAAGAAAGTCAAAGATTCAATTTTATTTCCCACAGATATTAGTTTGCTTATCCTTACCAGATGTATGCCAGAACTAAATATAATGATCTGGAGTATAATGGATATAGGGAATCTATCTACATTGGTGAACAGCAATAATACTATATCCTCATTTGAATGCATAACTACTAAATTCAAGCTACCACAATCAGAGAGGTTTACTTATTTAAGGATAGACCGCAAATGGGCAACATAAGGAATCCGCAAAATTTATTAGGTTCCTAAAAGATGATAAAAAATTTAGAGGGGTATTTCTATTGCATATGGGGATTGGCTGGGTTGTAGGTGGCAGGGGAAACTAAGCTACATGATCTGATGGGAAGAAGAATTGGGAACATCCTTCTCGTTATCTGAATGGCTGTACGTAATGCTAGCTGAGTTATATGTGTACGATCTATTCAGAAACCTTATATGACCCCTAGCAGACTGTCCAATATCTGTTCAACACATTCATGCCTCTGTTGGCGTGGTTGTAATTAACCAGCCTACCTATCTCACTTATGTCTGGATTGCCCTAGGATAACTAGGTTCTGGAATGGGCTCAAGTCTTGATCACAAAGTTGTGGAAGTTGACAATAGCAATATCCCCAATGTAGCTATCATTAATTAAAATTCCAGCTGGTATATTGAAAAACATAATTATGGGTATTGAACTGGAAATGTGCTGTGGCTAGGGCAGCTATTATCAGGAACTGGAAGTCTCCTGACTGCCCTACAATTCAAGATGTGATCGTAGGTGTAAATGAAATCTGGAGGATGAAGCAATGCATGTGGGATTATGGTATTGTAGATGAGGGAAATCTAGATAAAAAATGGCAGTACTGGCCAGCTTATAGGAGATGAGTAAACCCCTGATGGTGAAGGGAGAGGGGAAACTAAGAGGGGTAAAATAAAAAAATAAATAAATAAAAAAAGGAGAACATATTAGGGTGTGTTTATCAGTATAACAAAGCGACATTCTTTGAAAAGTATTAAAATAAATATTGAAATTCTCAACAAATAATCTGTTTTGACTTTTATATCTATTTATTTCTTCTTAGTCTGATTTGAATTAGTTCTTAGTTGAATTAATCTCCACTATACCCTAACTTATCAACATGATATTGAAATAGAGTAGAAGCCAAAGTATATGGAGTAAACAATGAAAATATAAACATTGTGCAGACTTTAACCCAAGGTTTTACCGTTGAGCCATGGGCTCTCTAAACACAGTTACAGAGCTAAGTGTATGTTTTCATATCTGTTAACTGATATACAAACAGGTGGCTCAGATAAGATGAATTAAAATATAGAACTCAAGTTTAAAATGCTAATTATTAACAGTTATTACAATTAATAATAATCAGTAGATGGCAGAAAATTAAGTACTTCTTGTGAATTGACAAATATCTTGGCATTCTATTTAATGACAGCTATCTTCTAATTTAATTAGGACAAATCCCAAGTAAATGTTTAATTGCTATTATGCTAATAAAGCTATACAACTGCATATGTGAGATAAGGGAAGCAAAGATTTAAAAGTATAAAAATCCTTGCATCATATGCAAAGCATGAAGTATCAAACCCAGCTTACCCTATATGTATTTGCTTTTTTCTGCATATGATACCTTAATTCATATAATATTATGATTATGATTCTTTGTACTTTCTGTTAATATAATGTGAATCCCGAAACGTCTGCAGGAACATGGAACTTTAGTGAAGTCTTAACAATGAAAAATTAGTCCAACTTCAAACAACCTTGTCTTATCCAAGAAACACTGCCCGCATATAGGCTATATTTTCTAGATCATTACATCACAGTGAGCTCATGAACAGAGAATTTTCGGTACCAATTTCACAGCAGAGACACTGTTAGAGAAGGGCTTCAGCTATTCTGAAGACTAGTGTATAATAACACTGCAATGATAATCATGCAATGACCTTGGTTCACAGAGCTGGAGTTAGTCTGGAAAATTTGGGTTGCACATGAACTATGTTTCTTGGAATGAAAACGGTCGTGTGAAACTGGCCATCCAGTTACTATAATTCCTTATATGTATTTTTCTTCCAGTTAATAATACTAATCTAATCCCCATAAAATTGCGTTTATAACATGAATTTTTAATTAGTGGAAATATAAAGCACACCACTCCATTCTTGGTTGATTTTCTTTTAGTTAAATTTGGTCACTTATTTTACAACTGAAATTAACTGCATGTCTGAATAATTTACTTGTGAACATCTGGGTTCCTGTGGACTCTTTGAAAGCTTCAAGGAACTTTCAATCTTAAATTGCTATGAATATATCTGCAGCGCAGCATTTTCTTTGATTAGTGATGTGAGGAATGGGATTCACACTAGTCTCTGCCAATATGAAGCAGCTGTGTCAAATAAAAATCATTCTAAATGTGCTTAATGCTGTGTGAGCTGGAAGTCCTTTCCAAAAATCCCATTCCCCTTCTGGTTGAGCTGGGGATTGGAAATGCAGCTAGGACATAAATCAATGCTTTTAGAAACATTTAATATTATTAGGTTGGTTTCCTTTGTTAAGTTTCTTATTGCATTAACAGAAAATGGCATCAATTCTTAAAAACATCTGGGGTGACATTCCATGTGCCCCAATATAGGAGCGACCTCCCTTCACATGTCTGTCTACATGGTTCCAAACAACCATTAGTAAAGACTAATATTAGTGAAGGGAGGCCACTGATGGGCATTTCATTAGTGAAGGGAGGCCACTTTTATTATTGAATGAAACCTACCATCATGGATCTACCCACTAAGGTAGATCCGGTGACAGGTTCCTTTAATCGAGTGGAGTTTTATGAAAAACTTTTGTCCCCCAGATTGTTACAAAACATTTTATCTAATATTTTCTTAATAGGCTACTGGGGTGTGGAGTAGCTGCATTGTGGCGTGGGAGCTATGGCTGCGCCACCTCCCAGTAGCCCCTTTCGATCCTCCTAGCATCTAGTCTTCAGCAGCAGCTGCGCACAGTTATCTAAGAAGCCGGAGTTCTGCGCATGCCCACATGGAGTGAAAGTTAAGGGATTGAAATATTACTACAGTATTAGTGTCCTGCTTGAATTTTTATGTATTAGAGCAAATACCGTATATACTCGTGTATAAGTCGAGTTTTTCAGCACAAAAAATATGCTGAAAAACCTCACCTCGGCTTATACACAAATCAATTTAAAAAAAAAAATGTAATACTCACCCTCCGGTGCCTGGATCCCAGACGGCTCCCCATCCCCGGCAGTGGCTCCCGATCCCCAGTGGCGGCTCCTGATCCTCACCTTCCGGCGATACTCACCCCCGATCCTCGGTGCCAGCTCGACTTCTGTCTTCATTCTTCTCTAGCCGGTGGAGTCGCGTCCATGCATTCTCCCCGCTGACGCACACTATGATGCGGTGGTGTCACCACATCATAGTGTGCACCGGCGGGGAGATCGTATGGACGCGACTCTGCCGGCTAGAGAAGAAAGAAGCCACCGACGAGAAGGTGAGTATTTAGTTTATTTTTTTAATGTGCTTAACATACAGAGGGCTGGCTGTATATTATATTGGGACTGGCTGGCTTATACTATATGGGGCTGGCTGGCTGTATTCTATATGAGACTGGCTGTATACTAATTGGAACTGGCTATATACTACTTGGGGCTGGCTGTATACTACATGGGGCTGGCTCTATACTACCTGGGGCTTATACTGGGGTCGGCTTATACTTGAGTATATACGGCATCTTATGTATTTAAAAGGACATCCCTGTTTTGTTAGAAAAATATATTTATAATAAAAAACCTGATTTAATTACATCTTATTTGCTGCCCATACATATTCCCTTAAATGAGGCTTAGACTGACAAGACAGGGACATAATCTTGCCAGTTAACAAGGTATTAGTGCAGCTTCATCAAGAATCTGTAAAGTTCTGGGAACCAATTCATTACAAGTACGTATTAGAGTTGTAAAAGAGCAGGGATTTAAATAAATAAATGTATTTTGCATTTTTGTTACATATTTTATAAGCAGAATAATATATAAAATATCTTTCACTGCCTCAAACTGTACCTCATTTGCGTTTTCTGAATATACTGTACTTACACCATTTTGTCAAATACTTTCTTTCAGTCTTAATATATAGTAACTTTGAAACAGATTTATTTATTACATCTTTTATGTATATTTTCTTCTGAACCTGCCAACCTAGAAAGATAAAAGCAAATTTTTCTCCAAAAGTAATACCCAGGAGCAGTCTGAATGTTTTAGGAATACAAATGGGCTGATTTCTGAAAAATGAAATGTGTTCCATGAAGTACACATGTCAAATCATGACAAAAATGGAGCTAGCTCTATCTTTTTCTGTATGTATGGCCGTGCTGCACTCAGCCAGAGTGTGGCTATATGGACGTCTGGGTTATGGGTTATGGTTGTGTGAAAGACACCTAATTACCCAAAATATAACCCCCCAGGTGGTTGATAAGGCCTCAACATCTAGAGAATCCCCTTCACACTTCCCAAACAATAAAGAAATTCAATCAAAAATGATGCTCGCTAAACAGATTGTATTAAAAATTCTTAAAGTTTTCCACAAACAAACATACATGATCAGTAGTGCAACAGGCACAAAATCTGCCACATTTTGTCTGATTATGTCTATTTTTCTGTGTACAGAGCTGTATGAAGCCTTGTTATCTGCTGGACAAATTCTTTTATATTTCATGTAATGTACTGGGAATTACAAAAAAAAACACTTTAGCGCCATTTTCTTAGGTACTTCGTATTTACGGCTTTCACTGTGCAGTTTTATGTTTTGATACCATAAAAAGTGTCAATTTGGATATTCAGACCGCTTTTTCTCTTACGAGGTTCACTGCTTTTAAAGAGTGGGCATTTTAGGACATGGGTATACCTAAAGTTAGTGCCCGTGTTTGTTTATTTTTAATTCTGTTGTAGTAAGGTTTTTCATAGTGTTTTTGATCACGATTAATATAATTTTTTGTGTGATGGATGATTAAAAAAAAGTAAATTTGGGCAATGTTATTTAACATACAGGATAAATACAAGTATAGCAAGTATACTTTTGCAGCCTGGGTTGTTACGGAGGTGAGGAGATACAAAATTAGCTTGAGATTTGTATGTTTGTGTTTTTTTTATATTACTCTGTGGACAATAACATGTGTTAACATAGCCCAGCCACAACAGCAGCAAGACACTGTGTCCTGTATCTTCTGCTGGTGTGGTGCAGTAGAACGTTGTTGCATCAGAAGGAGTACCCTTAATCACCCCACTAAGACACTTACCAGTGTGATAACATTATGTGATGGATGAGGTTTCTTTGTTTCATTTTTCATTTAGTGTTTTCTACTTGCTAGAAATCAATAACTAATCTCCACATCTGAGAACTTCTCTCACCTGGTAGACGTCACAGTTAAGTATATTTTTAATATATCAACTATGAGGATAACTTCTGCTACAGATCTCTATTATTCTGACCAATCAATTAAATAAAGTAGTATTTATGGGACACGAGACCCAAATACATAAATGACTCCTTTAGCTAGAATAATCATATCTTGGCTAGTTAACCGGCATATATAACTGTCCTCTACCAACTGTTCAGTTGTCCATGCTTCATATGTTTCTACGAGACCAAGATGTTTAATGTACAGCAGATTATGTTTCACTGTATTTTCATTTTTATTTTGTACTAGCTGTAGTGCCCGCCGTTGCCCGGGATAGTAAATAACTTCTCTTAGCTGTAACAAAATATAATGGGTTTCCAAAAATATTTTTATATGTATCAATAGACTGTCTCTGACTGTCTCTGTCACTGAGACTGTCTGTCTGTCATAGTCTCTTTCAGTGACTGTCTCTGGCACTCTCATTCCAGTGACTCTCTGTTTCGTGAACTCTCAATTCAGTGACTTTCTGTCTCTGGCACTCACTTTCGAGTGATTATCTGTCTCGAGCACTCTCATTTGAGTGAATCTCTGTCTCTGGCAATCTCAATCCTGTGATTGTCTCGGGCACTCTCATTCAAGTGACTGTACGTGTCACTGACACTCTCATTGCAGAGCCTGTCTCTGTCTCCAACTGCCACTTTGTCTATGGAGAGATTTATCAGAAGTGTCTGAGAGCAGAACTGCTCTAGTTGCCAATGACAATTTCATTTTTGCACAGCTGTTTATAAAATTACATTTGATCTCTGATTGGTGTCCAGAAAAGGCTGGAATAGTTTTACCTCAGCCTTTTCTGATAAATACCCCCCTATCTCTGTATCCCTATCCATCTTACCTCACACATAAGTGTGTTATACTCATTGCCTATAGTAACCAATCAAAGCTAAGAGCTCATAATAATGACCTGTGGCAGAGCAGCAACGAATCATGACTCAGCTTCCAACTGCCACAGCAGCAGCAGCAAACAATGGCTTTTGTATATGGTGGTTAATACGTGGATTTTGAAAAGCGTGGGGTGAAAATGTTGGGTCAAAACCTATTCTATGACGTTCCCTGAGTGACACAAAGCGGCTGTACAAAATTTGGTGACTGTAAAGGCGACGGTACAAATTCCTTTTAGCAGACATACATTCATACATACATACATAAATAAATACATACATACATACATACATACATACACACACACACACACACACACACTCAGCTTTACATATTAGATATGCTCCATAGGTACAACCTTGAGCCTGATACTTGGCATACCTAACCTTGCATTTAAATTACGGTACTGCTTGTTTACCTTCTTTTTCGGAAAAAAAAAATTGTGTAAAAATAGTATTTATTTAAATTAATGAGTTTATTTAGGTTTCCTAGGTTAACATTTTTATTACATTATTATTTTAGGGGTTTCAAGAATCAGTTAAAAGCAATCACAGATTTCTGATGTGCATTTTGTATTTATATTCTGGCTAAGAAATGTGACGCAGTAACATCTCAGAAGTATACTCATGCTGCTATATAAGTCCAGATTTTATCCAAGAGCAACCTTGTCAAATTCCTTCTCCCTTTCTATCAAATAATGCTACTTGCCCTTGGGCCTCTCCTAAGGAGTTGTCACGATTCATATAGTCAGAGGCATGTGGAACATGATGACTTTGTTGGGTATTGAACTTGATTTGTGGACAACAAAATAGGGGATCATGATCTTTACTTTTATTACCTTGTAAAAACCGTCGGAATGCATTAGAAATAATGGATATTTCTTGTCATATGAAGCTTTGAAGCATGACAGTTATGTATAAAAGTTATTTTTCTCATCCTTTTTCCTTTATAATTGGCAATGTTTCTTTGTCTTGTAACTTAAGCCATAATACACTAAGAAGCACCTGTGGCAAGTTTTGTTCTACTTTCAGCATAAAAGTCTAAAGGGATATTGCAGCCACCAATGATTCACCAGCTATTCTGTGGATAGGTTATAAATGTTGCCCGTTACCAAATACTCCTCTACAGAAAATTCAACACCTTTTGTAACAACTCTATTATAATATGGTTTTTATATTTCAGTGAGAAATTTCTCATAATTTGTTAATCTTTGATGCCTCTTTTTGATGCCTATTCTAGAAATAATATAGTTAATAATATCTGCAAGCAAGGATACAGAGCAAAGCAAGGACTGCAAGACTGCAGCAAAGTTTTTATAAGCTCATACTTTGGGAAAAAACATAGATGTGAAAAAGACTTTAAATTGTGTAAATGTATACTAAGGGTTTTGTACAATCTGTGTTCATCCCCATTTGATTAGACACTCCCTGGACATAGCTATGGCTCCATAGATAGTGAAATGTATACATGTCTTGCAGAGCCTTTTGAGGGTGAATTTGTTTGCACTAGTTGCAAGCAAGTTGAGTATTTGGGAGCCCATTTGATCTAAATAGTCAACTGGCAACACTGAGGCGCATTTTGCTCCTGGAGCAGGACATAGATCAGATACAGCTGACACTGGCTGGGGTCAGTGAAGATGAGGTGGTGGAGGTGGACAAGCTGAGGGTTCACAGGCTGATAGCTGGATAAAAGTTAGAAAAAGGGTTAGAGGGAAAAGTGCCAGGGAGGCTAGTCCTAAGCTGACCAACCCTAAGAAATGTGCATATTTGGCTGATATTAGGGATGCAAGCCCAGGAGAAGCATCACTACAACAGGCTGTTTCTTCTAGTAATCAAGGAAATGACTGTTGTAATTAGGTTGGGAATAGGAATGCAGAAAGGGTTATATAGATGGTGGTAGGAGATTCTACCATTAAGTGGAAAGAAAGATTAACTGTCACCCGGACCATGAAGCCTCAACAGTAACTTGTCTTCCAGGTGCCTGGGTTCAGGATGTTGTGCATCGGATAGACAGATTGCTGGGTGGGGTTGTAGAAGATCCAATATAATTGTGTGTTACAACTTACCTTGCACCCTGACAGAATCATCTGTGTAGTCCTAGGGGTTGGGCTTTGGTTTGGATTAGAGATGGGCGAATTTGTTAAAATTCTTTTTGTCCCGATTCGCCGAATTTTTCGAAAAAATTTGATTCGACACGAATCGAATCAAAACAAATCACGTTAAAAAAGCAGGCATTTCCTGGCTGCACAGAGCCTGTAGGGTGTTGTAAAATGTTGTACCATGCTTAAATATGCATAAGGAGCGTGGTTTTGTCTTCAAACAATGCTGTGTTTTAGTATGACACGCACATGACAGCCACGGCTCTTAGAATCGCTTCACTCTTCACTTCCATGTGCACTTACATAGGCCAACTTCCCCAAATAAGCGAAGCGGGAACGCAGCCAAGGTCACGTCTGTGCCAGCTCGAAAGGACCGAGCTGAGGGCAAAGATCCCACTATAACATCAAAAGAGTGCACTCTTTTTACACTGACATCAGATGATTCCATAGATTACGACAGAACCTGTTCTGTTAAACGTGGATACATGTGGAAAGCCCCCCAAAAGAGTGCAGAGGATGTCGGCAGTAATTTTGCATTGACGTCACTGATCATTTTGCCCTTCTTTTCACCCATCAGTGTCCTCTTTCAATCGGTCAATAATCTATCAGTATTGCTAAACCAAAAAACAAACAGGAGTTGATCCAGAATAGATATGAGCAGCAAATGGGATACTTGCATGTCCTCTGTGTTCTGTATCCACTCCTGCTTTTGGCTATCAATCCTGAAGCTTTTCATCTTTTTGACAGATGAAATGAAGGGAAAAACCAAACATAGTGGCAATGTCATAGAGTGATGGAGGGTGAAAATAGCATTATGGAAATCACAGGGTGTTCCAGGGAGACAGCAGTCAGGTGGCAGCAGCATGAGTAGGCTGCAGAGTGGCACAATGACAAATTATGGAGGTTGCGGAAACATCGTAGGCCACAATGTGGCACAATGAGAAGTGTGTGTAGGTTGCGGCAGCAGAAGCGGCAGCAGAAGCCCACAGGTGGCAGCAACATGGTGGCAGCAACAGGGATAGCCACAGAGTGGCACAATGATTTAGTGTGGAGGTGGCATCAGCAGCAGGATCCCACAGGTGGCAGAAACATGGTGGCAGTAACAGGGAAAGCCACAGAGTGGCACAAATATATAGTGTGGAGGTGGCATCAGCAGCAGCAGCAACAGGAGGCCACAAAGTGGCACAATGATAAGAGTGTGGAGGTGGTGACAGAAGAAGCAGCAGCAGGAGTCCACAGGTGTCAGCAACATGGTGGCAGCAACAGGGAAAGCCACAGAGTGGCACAATGATATAGTGTGAAGGTGGCATCAGAAGCAGCGGGAGCCTGCAGAGTGGCACAAAGATATAGTGTGAAGGTGGCATCAGTAGCAGCAGCAGGAGTAGTACAATGATATAGTGTGGAGGTGGCATCAGAAGCAGCAGCAGCAGGAGCCCACCGAGTGGCACAATGATATAGTGTGAAGGTGGCATCAGAAGCAGCAGGAGCTTGCAGAGTGGCACATTGATATAGTGTGAAGGGGGCATCAGAAGCAGCAGGAGCCCGCAGAGTGGCAGAATCATATAGTGTGAAGGTGGCATCAGAAGCAGCAGCAGCAGCAGGAGCCCGCAGAGTGGCACAATGATATAGTGTGAAGGTGGCATCAGAAGCAGCAGCAGGAGCCCACAGAGTGGCACAATGATATAGTGTGTTGGTGGCATCAGAAGCAGCAGCAGGAGCCCGCAGAGTGGCACAATGATATAGTGTGAAGATGGCATCAGTAGCAGCAACAGCAGCAGGAATAGCACAATGATATAGTGTGAAGGTGCATCAGAAGCAGCAGGAGTGGCAGAGTAGCACAATGATATATTGTGAAGGTGGCATCAGAAGCAGCAGGAGCGGCAGAGTGGCACAATGATATAGTGTGAAGGTGGCATCAGAAGCAGCAACAGCAGGAGCCCACAGAGTGGCACAATGATATAGTGTGAAGGTGGCATCAGAAGCAGCAGGAGCCCGCAGAGTGGCACAATGATATAGTGTGTTGGTGGCATCAGTAGCAGCAGCAGCAGCAGGAGCCCGCAGAGTGGCAGAATGATATAGTGAAGGTGGCATCAGAAGCAGCAGCAGCAGGAGCCTGCAGAGTGGCAAAATGATATAGTGTGAAGGTGGCATCAGAAGCAGCAGCAGCAGGAGCCTGCAGAGTGGCACCATGATATAGTGTGAATGTGGCGGACAATTCCAGTCCCTGGTAAAGATGGTAGGAGGCAGATGGTGCCACTAGCAGCAGATATGTGGCATCAGGCGGGTGGCAGCATCAGAATAGTAGCTGAGGCAGCTAGTTAGAACCCCGACTCATTTCTCAATGTTTGGAGGAGGTGTCATGGCTGATCTAATCTGATGCATTAGGCATTGGTGAGTTGAAATCCTGGCCGATCCAAGCCTTATTCATCTTGACAAAGGTCAATCTCTCCATGTTACGGGTGGACAAGTGGGTTCTCCTGGGGGTAACGATGGCCCCAGGAGCTCTGAACACCCGCTCTGATGCCACACTACTGGCCGGGCTGGACAGCTTCTCAACTGCATACTCCGCTTGTTGCGGCCACGCATCAAGTTTGGCTGCCCAGTAGTCCATGGGATCCTCTACCTCAGGTGGTAAAGTGCTGTCCAAGTAGGCCACCACCTGCTGGTGCAGGGTCTGCTTCATGTCCTGCTGCTGCTGGTGGTGGCTACCCTCCTCACTAGGCGGGTGAAGGAAATTGCTCATTAAGGACTTAAGCGACTGTTGATGGAACTGCTACTGCTCCTACCCCCCAGCTCCCCACAGCAGCCGTGGTAGTAGTATGTGTGCAATGACTGCCAGGAATCCCCCGGTCATTCCTGACAGAGGATGGACAATGGTGCACATAGGCAGCGGCCAACTGTGTGCTCAGTATTTCTCTATAGTATGCCAGTTGTTCCTTCCTCTCAGCAGCAGGAAAAAAGTCACCCATTTTGGACCGGTAGCGAGGGTCCAAGAGGGTGGAGAGCCAAAAGTCATCCTTATGCCGAATTTCGTCTATTCGGCTGTCACTAGTTAGGCAAAGCAGCATGCTGCGGGCCATCTGCGCAAGTGACTCTGAGGGACTCCCGGCCTCCATATCCACATATACTGCCACGGTGCTTCTGGATCATCTGCCTCGTCTTCTACCTCCTTCGGATGCTCCTGCTCCTCCTCTCCTGTCACCTGAGTAGAAAAACCACAAATTGCACCAGACTCTGCTTGTGCTCCAATGTCCTCTTCCTCCAGTTCAGCCCACACCGGACTCATGTGGCCATGAGATGTAGTCTCCACTTCTCCAGTGCACTGACCAGACAGATTTTGCAGCATGAGTTCCAGGACATGAAGCAGTGGAATGAGGTTATTCATCCCGCAGTCCTGGCGTCCTGACAAATAACGTGGCCTCTTCAAAAGGCCTGAGCAAACGTCAGGTGTCACTCATGAGCTGCCAGTGGCTGACATCAAAGTTACACAGGGGAGTACTATGGTCCGCTTGCATTATCAAAAAATCATTAATGGCTTTTCTCTGTTTATATAGTCGGTCTAACATATGGAGGCTGTAATTCCAACGGGTGGAAACATCGCATATCAGACTATGTTGGGGTAGGCTGTTCTGGCACTGCAACTCGAGGAGGGTGTGCTTGGCTTTGTAAGAATGGCTGAAGTGTGTGCACAGTGTCCTGGCCATTTTTAGAATATCTTGAAGATGAGTGTAAGACTTCAGGAACTTGTTGACTACCAGGGCGCATGGACCATCCCTCCTCGGTGCAGCGCGGACACCATATTCCTCCCATTGTCTGTCACCATGGTTCCGATTTTTAGTTGTCGCGGAGAAAGCCACACATTGATTTCTTCTTGCATGATGCGGAGCAGTTCCTCCCCTGTGTTACTTCGTTCGCCCAGGCAAACCAGGTGTAGAACTGCGTGACACCGCTGTGCCCTGCACATGTAGTGTGATGGAGCAGCACTTGTGGAGGCTGAGGTGGAGAAGGAGGAGGCGGACACTGGCGCAGGAGCATCAGTTTGACAACGTGGAGGAGAAAGCGCCATCTCTTGTTGAAGTTGTTGGTGTGGCTGGGCAGGATATTCACCCAGTGGGCCGTAAAGGACATATACTGGCCCTGACCATAATTACAGCTCTACACGTCCGCGCTGCAGTACCAACAACTTCGACAAGAGCACGGTCAGCTTCTGCACCTTAGGATGGCTGGACGCATAGAGTTGTCTTTTTGTAATAGGAGCATTTGGACCGGGAGATGATGTCAAAGACAAACAGCTCCCTTCGGCAGAGGTGCTGGAGCCTTGACTTGCTGAAACAGCATGTGTGCCACTAGAAGCTGCTGCTGTTGCTGCGACTGCAGGATGGACCGCATCTGACACCCGTTTCTCCCAGGCCATTGGATGGTGATGCTGCATGTGTTGGCGCAGGGCCGTGGTGCCAATGTTAGCTCCCTGGCCACGCTTCACTTTCTGCCCGCAGATATGACATATACCCACGCTCGGCTCCTCTGGTGTCTTTACAAAAAACTGCCACACCGCTGAGGTGGTAATTTTACCGCCAACACTCTGCAATGACTACTACCGGTGTCAGTATGTACAGCCTGCCTACTGCAGGAAGCAGCGGAAGTCTTCCCACCTCTTCACTGCAAAGCAGCTGCTGACTGTCCTCAAACACTTCGCCCTCGCTGAATAGTGGCGCTGAGCCCAGACCACCTAGTAGCTCTCTAGCTGTGGGAAAGGAACAGGACAGAGCCTGGTTGAGGACAGGTGAGGGCCGCTGACCTGCTCCTGGGCCAACTAATTGTTGTTTCAGAGGAACCCACTGACTCTTGGCTGGGGTTGTCAGATGTTATATTTGAGGAATTGGATGACCTAGTCAACCATTCAACAACCTTTGGGTTGTTGATCAACACACTGCCACTAGATGACAATGGCAGTTCTGGCCTCACAGAGTCACCCCTGCTGCGACATCCCCTTACTGTGCTGCCACCTCTGCCTGCTCCACCTGCCACCTTTCTGTCTGACATAGTGGTTTATAAACTATGTGGATTTGACACGTAAATCTGGCTGTAAACTAAAGCCCCCAAAAGGTATTGCAATGTGCGTTATACAGATACCCCACAACTGACAGCTCACTACTGCAGATGCATGAATGTCAAACAGATTTCTTCCTATTCGATTTAGTCACTAAATAGAACTTCTATTTGGGGTATACAGATCACCCTTAAAGAACAACCAGGGATTGGTCCACCAATCGCTACTGTAGATGCATGAATGTCAAACAGATTTCTTCCTATTCGATTTTGTCACTAAATAGAACTGCTATTTGGTGTATATAGAACCCCCTTAGAGAACAGCGAGGGATTGCAGCAAGAATCACACAGTACAATAGCAGCAGTTGGACACTACAACATGAAGTGTGAAGTGCTGATATAGAAAATGGCTGGGTTTTATAGCGCTGTGTGACATCACATAAGCCTGCTGGTCGCTGATTGGCTTACAGGGTTCTCTGCCCCATGTAACACTTTGTTCTTGCGCCCATTTAGCAGAAACATGAGGGGAAAAAAAACAACTTCGTTCCCGCGAATCAGCATAAACTTCGGCTTCGTGACGAATCAAATTTTTCCTGAAATTCTAACCGAAGTTAGAATCATTAGAATCGATTCGCCCATCTCTAGTTTGGATGCATTTGAAAACATCTGTGCTACAGACTGCTCAGCTCGTGGCCCCTACCTTTGTGCTTCTGTACAGCAGTGCAGCTGTAATGGGCTTCTGTAGCCTGTCTTTAGTAAAAATTGGGTCCCCGGTGACAGGTTCCCTTTAAGAATGACTTTAGAGAACTAGGTAGAAAGGTCAACTCAAGGACCTCAAAAGTAGTGTTTTCATAAATACTACCAGTGCCACAAGCATCCTTAGAGAGAAAGCAAGAGCTTAGGGAGTAAGATAAGTGACTTGTTGCAGGAAGGAAGTGTTTAGGTCCATGAAGAACTTGGCAGAATGCTGTGTCGGCTACAAGCATTTTGCTAGGAAAAGGCTGGCCCTAAATGGGGAGGGTGCAGCTATGCTGGGGGAAAAAATGGAAAGTCAACTGAAAGAGCTTTAAAACTAGAATGTGGGGGGAGAGGGGACGAATGTACAGATATAGAAGATAAAGGGATAAAACAGTGGGGTGGGTTACTTAGAGGGGCATGGGGTTAACAAGCAAAGTAGGGAGGGAATCAAAAATATAGGACATTTTGTTGGCAAAAGCAAAAAATCTAGCAGGGAGTGGAGTAATTTCATTTCATAGAAAGATGGGGGGAACTGGAACATAATGTTGGAGGGAAAATAGGATATCATGGAAAATGCGGAAAATGAGAATGTAAAGTCAGCATGGGTTGAGAAAAGGGGAAGAAAAAGATTAATAAAATCTTACTAGGGGTTTGTTATAAGGCACCAAATATAGTGGAGCCAGAAGAAAAACTGCTGATAAGTAAAATAGGTGCAGCCTCAAAACATGCAACCGATATCCTGCATGTGTCGCTTGCCCGCTCAGGTCCGACGTAGTTCATCATCTTCTTCCTGGTGCATGTAAGTGCTTGATCTTGCAACACAATTTCAATGTTCAATCCTGCGCTCAGTCCGAATCAGTCGGATCGTCTGACAGCCCGCCCCCCCCCAATTTCTGTTGCATGAAAGCTGGTGCAACTGCACCAAAATCCGATTGTGCCTGCTAAATACCTGTCATATCAATAGTAAAAAGCTAAAAATGGAAAGTGTGGTTCCTCTTAGGAATAATTTGGGGGTTATGGTGGATGGGGATAAGGGAAGGGCCAATTTATTGGATGTCTCTTTCTCAACTGTCCCGTGGGAACTTGCATCATGAGGAATAATGTAAATCTGCCATTAAATGTCAGTTGCTTAACTCAGTAGGAAGTGCGGTGCCGCCTCAACACCACTAAAATTGACAAATCACCACACCCAGATGGCAGATGACCTCAGGACTGGTGGAGTTTTGTGCAGTGATAGACAGACAATTATTTCTAATATTTGAGAGTCATTAAGGACAGGTTCTATTCCACAGGACTGGTACATAGCAAATGTGGTACCAATATTTTAAAAAGGGTCAAAAAGTGATCCTGGAAACTACAGACCTGTGAGTCTAACAACGGTTGTTGGGAAAATACTTGAGGGATTTGTTTGTGATGCTATCCTCGAGTATCTCGCTGTACATAATAGTTTGACCCTGCATCAGCATGAGTTTATGAGGAATCAGTCCTGTAAGTCTATTCTGTTCGGCTTCTTTGAGAGGTTGGTTCTAGTCTGGACCTGGGGGAGGCTGTGCATGTTGTGTATCTAGCATTTGATACAGTGCTGCATAAAAGGTTGGTACATAACATGAGACTGTTGGGACTAGGGGAAAATCTGTGTATTTGGGTAAGTAAATGCTTTGTGATAGATGGTACATTCTCAGATTTAGTTGAAGTTACCGGTCGGGTGCCACAGTATTGGAGCCGTATCTTTTTAATATTTTTATTAATGACTTCATATAGGGTTTACAAAGTAGAGTTTCAAAATTTGCAAATGATACTAAGCTCTGTAAAGTAATTACAGAGGAGGATAGTATAATATTTCAGTGTGATTTGTGGAAACTGGAGGCCTAGGCTGATGAATGTCAGATGAGGTTTAATGTAGATAAATATAAGGTTATGCACTTAGATTGATAAATGAAAATTATAATTATGTTTTAAATGATAAATTTCTTGGTAAAACTGATGGAAAAAAAGACTTGGGGGTATCGGTGGGCAGTAAATTTTAGTGATTGGTGCAAGGCATCTGCTGCTAAAGCAAATCATATTATGAGATGTATGAAGAGATAAATAGATTTTCATGATAAGGACATGAGTTTGACAAAAGTTCTTCCCTAATACAAATCACTGGTCAGGCCACTCATGGAATATTGTGTACAGTATTGGGCACCAGTGTATAAAAAGGACATAGTAGAACTGGAATGGGTGCAGAGGAGCGTAACCAAGATTATTGGAGGAATGAGCACTCAGGACTTCCTTCTTACTGCCACCCTCTATTGGTATGCAGAGACTCAGCAATGACACTGTGAGTCAAAGCCACTTTGTATTAGGCTGTACTGGGTGCTGGTTGTCGACCTGATCTCATCACTGAGCCACTGTATATGAACAGAGACAGGTAGTGATGTTTGGGCTTCAGGATGACTTATATTCCCCTAATACAGTAAAGTTTAATGACTTTGTTTTCCCTCAATAATTAATAATAATAAATGTAACATGTTTTGGTGATAACATTTCTAATTCCTAATTGATTCCATGAAAAATATCCTTCCTACCTTGAAAAGATGTGTTTCTTATAAAAACAAAAAACATACTGGATTCAACTGATGGCCTTATACTGTAGATACGAAATGATCTATTAACTAATCCTCAGGAGTTTTGGCTATCTTCCCAGAAGGGCATTTAGACTGACAATGTCAGAAGAAATAGTAAAGGTCACTTCTCAAAACCATAGAATAATATCTAACCATAATTAAGTGTACTTCTGCATTCATACCCAAGCTGTAAAGTAAAACTGTATTTCAGTTAAAAGACAAAGGCCCCCATTTATCGAAAGCAGCGCAAACTACAAAAGCTGTTTGCCTGTGTAGGGTGCGCCAGATTCATGAATTGTTTTGCATGTTCTGCACTGGTGCACTCTGCACTGCTCCAACAGACTGCACCAACTTTGTTTAGGTGCTCCTTTAATATTGAACATGCAACACAGTCCAACTGTGCACCGGAATATCCCTTTCAGTGCAGAATTTTGTGTCATGTTGGGTATAGTGCAGCAAATGTGTTTATAAATACATGTACAAGCAGTTTGCACTGAAAATAATGTGCAAAAATCAGACAGAAAACTGGCACAGGGGCTTTAACCCCTTAACGACCTGCTAATTTTAAATTTTTTCACTTCCATTTTTCACTCACCACCTTCAAAAAACTATAACTTTTTTATAGTTTAGAGCTGTGTGATGGCTTATTTTTTGAGTAACAAATTGCACTTCATTGTGACGGTATTTAATATTCTATGCCGTGTACTGGAGAGCAGGAAAAAAATTCCAAATGCAGTGAAAATGGTGAAAAAACACATTTGCATTTTCTTGTGGGCTTTTATTTTACAGCTTTCACTATGCACCACAAATGACATGTCTACTGTATTCTTTGGGTTGGTGCAATCATGGGGATACCAAATTTGTATAAGTTTTTTTAATGTTTTCATACGTTTACAAAAATTCATACCTCCTGTACATAATATATATTTTATTAATTTTGCCATCTTCTGCCGCCAATAACTTTTTCATACTTTGGTGTAGGAGCTCTGGATAGAGTCATTTTTTGCAACTCTTGATGGTGTTTTCATAGCTATATTTTTTAGGACTGTGCGTCCTTTTGATCACTTTTTATAGATTTTTAAATATCTTTTTAAATATGGCAAAAAAATTGCCATTTTCAACTTTGGGCGCTATTTTCTGTTACGGGGTAAAACGCAGTGAAAACCCGTTATTATATTTTGATAGATTGGGCATTTTAGGATGCAGCGATACCTAATGTGTTTATGATTTTTACAGTTTATTTATATTTATATCAGTTCAAGGGGGGTAATTAAAATTTTTAGGGTTTTTTTATTATATATTTTTTTAAATTTTCTTTATTGTTACTTTTACTATTTTTCAGACTCCCTAGGGTACTTTAACCCTAGGTTGTCTGATTGATCCTATCATATACATCATATCATACTGTTGTATGGCAGTAAATGGGGCTTTTCCTCCTCATTCATTACAATGTGCTGACAGCCAGCACCTATGTGTCCACTGCAAGTGTGTTATTTTTGCTAAGTAGCTGTGTCAGTTTTCTGTATCCATTTCACAAACCACATCTTCTCCACCCTTAGTTGTGCATTCAGAGTCCAAGAAATACCTTGTAGAGCTCCATATCTGCCAAACAGAGCTTTCCTTCAGCATAGCAACTAAACACAAGTCTGACACTATAGAAGTGCCCTTGGGTTCTTTTATTGCATACAAAATGTCTCCATTTTCTGTGCCAGAAATTTTATTAATCAGTGACCGATAATAATCAATAAGTTCTTTAGTAAGTATATCATATGAATCATTTTGGTTACTACATGGCCAAACAATCGAGCTGCATCCAAAATATAGAGAGTGAGAAGTGCAACATCCCTCATTGGGGCCTGGCCTTTTGGGGGTGGGGGCAACTGGACTCCCCTTGTACCTGAGTGCCTGGCTTGAGTGCAACCTAGTACTCGACTGGAGTGGTAAAGGTTACTGCTTGGTAAAGGTTTAACAGGCCTCGTCCACAGCGGGCAGGTGTCTGACAGATGGTTGGCAAGAAAAGGAGGGAGATGCGCACATGGATAGAAACAGAACCAGTTCCTGGTGGACTCACTATGTACAATATATATATATATATATATTTGAGGATCCTCAGGTAGATGGTAGAGGGGAGGCCCATGATTGTATGCGGCTTCCAAGGATCACCCTAAGACCACACATGTGAAACATCAACTGACAGTTCCTTTATCCCAGAACACCAACTCGACAGAGGCAACAGACCAAGGTAACAATCTAATTGGTTCGGGTCCAAGGACACTCGCTGGATTGTGTTCGGGAAAGGTTGCTCACAGCCTAGTTTAGGTACTTTCAGGAAATAGAGAGTTTATGGACTGCCCTGGCAGCAGGGTTTAGGAAGGCCCTGTGAGGAATAAAGGCTGTTGCAGGAAGCTTGGTATATCTGCAGGCCTTGTGTCTGGACAGTAGGTCTCAGCAGGTCTATTATTTTATCTTTATAGTACGAATCCAGCAGGGTGGCCACTCATTGGAAAAACCAGTTTCTACCTCTCCCTGCCTTAAAAGATGCAATGGAAAAATAAACAGGCTCAATGTCATAAAAGACACAATGGGAAAAAACCTGGCACTTCCTGTCACTGCCATAAAAGATGCCATGAATAAAACCTTGCCCTTCCTCTCACTGCCTTTAACCCCTTCCCGCTGATGCCCTTTTTGTTTTTGCATTTTTCTTTTTCACTCCCCACCTTCAAAAACTTTTTTATTTTTCCATGTACAGAGCTGTGTTATGGCTTATTTTCTGCACTTCAAAATGGTCATATTTAATATTCCATGGCGTGTACTGGAAAGAAATCAAAATGCAATGAAATTGGTGAAAAAACTAATTTGCGCTGTATTCTTGCAGCTTGGATTTTACGGATTTCACTGTACACCCCAAATGACATGTCTACTTTTGGGTCGGTACGATTACGACGACACCAAATTTGTATAGGTTTTATGATGTTTTCATACATTTACAAAAATTAAAACCTCCTGTACAAAAAAAAATTGGGGGGATTTTTGCCATTTTCTACAGAGCTTTGGGAGGTGTCATTTTTTGTGACTCTTGATGACATTTACAATGTTTTCATTTTTAGGACTCTATGACCTTTTGATCACTTTTTATAGAATTTTTAATTATGAACGTGGCGCTCGACCAACTGTTCAGTTTGCCATGCTTCATATGTGTCTACGAGACCAAGAGGTTTTTAATGTACAGCAGATGTGCTTCCCTGTATTTTCATTGGTGAAGTTTGTACTGCTTAGTGCCCGCCGTTGCCCGGGAGATGATAATGCGCTTAGCTGTACAAAAGAAAGGGTTCCAAAAATATTGTTATATGACAATAGACTGTCTCGACTGTCTCGGTCACTGAGACTGTCTGTCTGTCATAGTCCCCACCCCCCCCCCCCCCCCCTTTCATGACTGTTCTGGCACTCTCATTCCAGTGACTCTCTGTTTCGTGAAACTCTCATTCAGTGACTTTCTGTCTCTGGCCTCCACTTTCGAGTGACTACCTTCTCAGAGTCCGCTCTCATTTTGAGGTGAATCTCTGTCTCGGCATTCTCAATCCTGTGACGGTCTCCGGGCACTTCTCAGTTCAAGTGACGGTAAGGTTCACTGGACACTCTCATGCAGAGCCTGTCTCTTCTCGCAACTGCCACTGGGTCTATGGAGAGATTTATCAAAGTGTCTGAGACGTCGAACGCTCTATTTGCGAGCCAATTACAATTTCATTATTTGCGACAGCATGTTTTACAGACAATTACAATTTGTATCTCTGATTGGTGTCCAGAAAAGGGCGGAATAAGTTTTTTACCTCACTCAGCCTTTTCTGATAAATACGCCCCCTATCATCTGTATCCCCCTATCCATCTTACTCAACACAATAGTGTCTTCTACTCATTGCCTATTTAACACAATTCAAAGCTAAGAGCTCATAATATGCCCTGTGGCAGATCAGCAACGAATCATGACCTCATCTTCCAACTGCCACGCAGCAATCAAACAATGGCTTTTGTATATGGTGTTAATACGTGGATTTTGAAAAGCGTGGGGTTGAAATGTTGGGTTCACAACCATTATTGACGTGTCCCCCTGAGTCACAGAACCGGCTGTACAACATTTTGTGACTGTTAAAGGCGACGGTACCAATTCCTTTTAGCAGACAATACATTCAACATAAATACTAAATACATACATACATACATACATACACACACCACACACCTCAGCTTCTACATATTATATATGCTCCATAGTACAGACCTTGCGCCTGATAACTAGTGGCATACCTATCCTTTTGCATTTAAATTAAAATTACGGTACTGCTTGTTACCTTCTTTTCAAAAAAAATAAAATTGTGTAAAAATAGTATTTATTTAAATTAATGAGTTTATTTAGTTCCTAGGTTAACATTTTTAATTACATTATTATTTTAGGGGTTTTTCAAGAATCAGTATAAAAGAAAAGCAATCACATATTTCTGATGTGCATTTTGTATTTATATTCTGTCTAAGAAATGTGACGCAGTAACATCTCAGAATAATACTCATGGCGCTATGCAAGTCCGATTTATCCAATAGCAACCTTTTCAAAATTCCCCTTGTCCCTTTCCTATAATCAGGCTACTTGCCCTTGGGGGCCTCTCCTAAGGAGTTGTCCCACGTTCATATTATCAGAGGCTGGTGGTGAACATGATGACTTTGTTGGTTATTGACGTGATTTTGGACAACAAATAGGGGAATCATGATCTTACTTTTTATTTACCTTGTAAAAACCGTCGAATGCATTAGAAATTAATGGATATGTCTTGTCATATGAACTTTGAAAGCATGACAGTTATGTATAAAAGAAAAGTTATTTTTCTCATCCGGTTTCCCTTTATAATTGGCATGTTTTCTTTGTCTTGTCACTTTACGGCATAATACACTAAGAAGCACCTGTGGCAAAGTTTTTGGGTCTCTACTACTACTTTCAGCTAAAGTCTAAAAGGATCTTTGCAAGCCACTAAATGATTCCACCAGCTTCTCTGTGGATGTGTTCATAACTGTTGGCCCTTTACCAAATACTCCTCGACAGAAAATCTCAACTACACTTTTGTAACATCTCGATTATAATAATGGTGATTTATATTTCAGTGAGAAAGTCTCTAATTTTGTTAATCTTTTATGCCACTCTTTTTTTTGCGGATGCCTAATTTCTAAAATAATATAGTTAAGATAATATCTAATCCGGATACAGAGCACAGCAAGGACTGCAAGACCTTGCAGTCAGTGAGTTTATTATAAGCTCATACTGTAGGGAAAAACCCAATAGATTGTGAAAAAGACTTTAAATGGTGTAAATTGTATTGCTAAGGTTTTTATGGTACACTCTGTGTTCATCCCCTTTTGATTAACACTCCCTGGAACAGCTGCTGGGCTCCATAGATAGTGAAATGTATACATGTCTTGCAGAGCCTTTGGAGGGGGAATTTGTTTTGCACTAGTTTGCAGCAATTTGACGTATTTTGGGACCCATTTGATCTCAATATCAATCTGGGCAACACTGAGGCGCATTTTCTCTGGAGCAGACATACGATCAGATACAGCTGACACTGGCTGGGTCAGTGAGATATGAGTGGTGGAGGTGACAAGCTGAGGGTTCACGGCTGATAGCTAGACAAAATTTAGAACAAATGGTTAGAGGGAAAAGTGCCATGGAGGCTTGTCCTAAAGCTGACCAACCCGAATAAATTGCAGATTTTGGGGTGGGGGGGTGAAATGAATAGAAGACAAGGGAGGGGGGAGAGAGATAAGGTGTTGAGAGGTGTCAAACAGAATGAGGAACATAGAAGCGGAATATAGGAAAAGCCGTTATCATGAGTGTATAGTGGGAGGCGAAAAAAGGGAGGTGGAAATAGAGGAATAGTGTAAAGGAGACAAAGAAGTGGAGGGAGGGAATCCGGGGCGAGGGAATGAAGAAGTAAGACACCAGGCACGAGATGCAGGAATGTACGAAGAAAGCTATAACGGATATAAATCAGAGCTAGAAAACTTCTCTTCGGATGACAACCCAGGAGAAGCATCACTACAACAGCTGTTCTTCTAGTAATCAAGGAAATGACTGTTGTAATTAGGTTGGGAATCGGAATGCAGAAAGGGTTATTATAGATGGTGGTAGGAGATTCTACCATTAGTGGAAAGAAAGATTAACTGTCCACCCGGACCATGAAAGCCTCAACAGTAACTTGTCTTCCAGGTGCCTGGTTCAGGTACTGTGTGATCGGATAGACAGATTGCTGGTCTGTGGTGTAGAAGATCCAATAATTGTGTGTTACAAACCTGATACCAGTGCTGACACTCCTGACAGATCATCTGTGTAGTCCTAGGGGTTGGGCTTTGGTTTGGATTAGAGATGGCGAATTGTTAAAATTCTTTTTGTCCCGATTCGCCGAATTTTTCGAAAAAATTTGATTCGACACGAATCGAATCAAAACAAATCACGTTAAAAAAGCAGGCATTTCCTGGCTGCACAGAGCCTGTAGGGTGTTGTAAAATGTTGAACCTGCTTAATATGCATAAGGAGCGTGGTTTTGTCTTCAAACAATGCTGTGTTTTAGTATGACACGCACACAGACAGCCAAGGCCTTAGAATCTGCTCATCTTTCACTTCATGTGCACTTACATAGGCCAACTTCCCCAAATATAGCGAAGCGGAACGCAGCCAAGGTCACGTCTGTGCCAGCTCGAAAGGACCGAGCTGAGGGCAAAGATCCCACTAAATACTACAAAAGAGTGCACTCTTTTTACACTACTGACGATCAGATACGCATAGATTCCAGAACCTGTTCTGTTAACGTGGATACATGTTGGAAAGCCCCCCAAAAGAGTGCAAGGATGTCGGTCATAATCTTTCATTGACGTCACTGATCATTTTCCCTCTTTCACCACCCATCATGTCCTCTTTCAATCGAGTCAAATAATCTATCAGTATTGCTAAAGCCAAAAACAAACAGGAGTTGATCCAGAATAGATATGGAGCAGCAAATGGGATACTTCATGTCCTCTGGTGTTCTGTATTCACTTTTGCTATCATTCCTGAAGCTTTTCATCTTTTGACCAGATGAAATGAAGTGAAAAACCAACATAGTGGCAATGTCATAGAGTGAGGAGGGTGAAATAGCATTAGTGAAATCACAGGGTGTTCGCAGGGAGACAGCATCAGGTGGCCGCAGATGAGTAGGCTGCAAGTGGCACAATGACAAATTATGGAGGTTGCGGAACATCGTAGGCCACAATGTGGCCAATGAGAAGTGTGTGGGTGTTGCGGCAGCAGAAGCGGCACAGGAGCCCACAGGTGGCAGCAACACATGGGCAGCAACAGGGATAGCCACAGGTGCACAATGATTTATGTGTAGTGGCATCAGCAGCAGGAATCCCACAGGTGGCAGAAACATGGTGGCCAGTAACAGGGAAAGCCACAGGTGCACAAATATATAGTGTGGAGGGTGCCATCAGCAGCAGCAGCAACAGGAGGCCACAAAGTGGCACATATAAGAGTGTGGAGGTGGTGACAAAGAAGCAGCAGCAGGAGTCCACGGTGTCACAACATGGTGGCAACAACAGGAAAGCCACAGAGTGGCACAATGATATAGTGTGAAGGTGGCATCAGAAGCAGCGGGAGCCGCAGAGTGCACAAAGATATATGTGAAGGTGGCATCAGTAGCAGCCAGGAGTAGTCCAATGGATTAGTGTGGAGGTGGCATCAGAAGCGCAGCAGAAGGAGCCCACCGAGTGGCACAATGATATAGTTGAAGTGGCATCAGAGAGCAGGAGCAGGAGCTTGCAGAGTGCACATTGATATAGTGTGAAGGGGGCATCAGAAGCAGCAGGAGCCGCAGAGTGGAAATCATATAGTGTGAAGGTGGCATCAAAGCAGCAGCAGCAGGAGCCCCGCAGAGTGGCAACATGATATGTTGAAGGTGGCATCAGGAGCAGCAGCAGGAGCCCACAGAGTGGCTCAATGAATAGAGGTGTTGCTGCATAGAAGCAGCAGCAGGAGCCCGCAGAGTGGCACAATGATATAGTGTGGAAGATGGCATCAGTAGCAGCAACAGCAGCAGAATAGCACAATGAATATAGTGTGAAGGTGCATCAGCAGCAGCAGGAGTGGCAGGTAAGCACAATGATATATTGTGAAGGTGGCATCAGAAGCAGCAGGAGCGGCAGAGTGGCACAATGATTAGTGTGGAAGGTGGCATCAGAAGCAGCAACAGCAGGAGCCCACAGAGTGCACAATGATATAGGTGACGGTGGCATCAGAGCAGCAGGGAGCCCACAGATGGGCACAATGATATATGTTGTTGGTGGCATCAGTAGCAGCAGCAGCAGCATAGCCCGCAGAGTGGCGAATGTATAGTGAAGGTGGATCAAAGCGCAGCAGCAGGAGCCTGGCAGGAGTGGCAAAATGATATAGTGTGAGTGGCTCAGAAGCAGCAGCATGAGCCTGCAGAGTGGCACCATGATTAGTGTGAATGTGGCGGACAATTCCAGTCCCTGGTAAAGATGTAGGTAGGCAGTGGTGCCACTAGCGCAGATATCGTGGCATCAGGCGGGTGGCCGCATCAGAATAGTAGCTGAGGCAGCTTAGAACCCGAACTACATTTCTCAATGTTTGGAGGAGGCGTCATGGCTGATTCTAATCTGATGCTTAGGCATTGGTGAGTTGAAATCCAGCCTGGCCGATCCAAGCCTTATTCATCTTGAACAAAGGTCAATCTCCTCATGTTACGGGTGGACAAGTGGGTTCTCCTGGGGGTAACGATGGCCCCAGAGCTCTGAACACCCTCTGATGCCACACTACTGTGCCGGGCTGGAAGCTTCTCAACTGCATCATCCGCTTGTTGTCGGCCACGCATCAAGTTTGGCTGGACCAGTAGATCCATGGATCCTCTACCTATCGTTGGTAAAGTGCTGTCCAAGTAGGCCACCACCTGCTGGGCAGGTCTGCCTTCATGTCCTGCTGCTGCTGGTGGGTGGCTACCCTCCTCACTAGCGGGGTGAAGGAAATTGCTCACAAGGACTTAAGCGACTGTTGATGGAACTCTCACTGCTCCTACCCCCCAGCTCCCCACAGCAGCGTGGTAGTAGTATGTTAGCAATGACTGCACAGACCAATCCCCCCGGTCAGACCTGACAGAGGATGACAATGGTTGCACATACAGGCTCGGCCCAACTGTGTGCTCATATTTCTCGATAGTATGCCAGTTGTTCCTTCCTCTCAGCAGCAGGAAAAAAGTCACCACTTTGGACCGTAGCGAGGTCAAGAGGTGGGAGAGCCGAAAGTCATCCTTATTCCGGATTTTGACTATTCGCTGTCACTAGTTAGGCAAAGCAGCATTGCTGGGCCATCTGCGCAAGTGACTCTGGAGGGACTCCCTGGCCTCCATACCATCATACTGCACGCGTGCTTCTGGATCATCTGCCTCGTCTTCTACCTCCTTCGGATGCTACCTGTTCCTCCCTCCTCTCCTGTGCACTGCTTAGAAAAACCACAAATTGCACACCAGAACTCTGCTTGTGCTCCAATGGCCTCTTCCCTCCAGTTCAGCCCACACCGGACTCATGTGGCCATGAGATGTAGTCTCCACTTCTCCAGTGCACTGACCAGACAGATTTTGACAGCATGAGTTCCAGGACATAACATGGGAATAGTTATTCATCCCGCAGGTCCGTCGCGTCCCTGACAAATAACGTGGGGCCTCTTCAAAAGGCCTGAGCAAACGTATGTGTCACTCATGAGCGCCAGTGCTGACATCAAAGTTACCAGGGGAGTACTATGGTCCGCTGCATCATCAAAAAATCATTATGGCTTTTCTCTGTTTATATAGTCAGTCTAAACATATGGAGGCTGTAATTCTCCAACGGTGAAACATCGCATATCAGACTATGTTGGTGGTAGGCTTTCTGGCACTGCAACTCGAGGAGTGGTGGCTTGGCTTTGTAAGAATGGCTGAATGTGTCAGTGTCACTGGCCATTTTTAGAATTCTTGAAGATGGAGTGTAAGACTTCAGGAACTTGTTGACTACCCAGGGCCTGGACCATCCCTCCTCGGTGCAGCGCGGACACCATATTCCTCCCATTGGTCCTGTCACCATGGTCCGATGTTTTAGTTGTCGCGGATAAGACCACACATTGATTCTTCTGAATGACGTGGAGCAGTTCCTCCCCTGTGTTACTTCGTTCGCCCAGTGCAACCAGGTTTAGAACTGCGTGGACAACCGCGTGCCCTGCAACATGTAGTGTGATGGAGCAGCACTTGTGGAGTGGAAAAGGTGGAGAAGGAGGAGGCGGCCACTGGCCAGAGCATCAGAGTTTGACACGTTGAGGAGAAAGCGCCATCATCTGTTGAAGTTTTGTGTGGCTGCAGGAGATATTCACCCAGTGGGCCGTAAGGACATATACTGGCCCTGACCATAATTACAGCTCTACAACGTTCCCGCTGCATACCAACAACTCGACAAGAGCACGGTCAGCTTCTGCACCTTAGGATGGCTGGACGCATAGAGTTGTCTTTTTGTAATCCCTCGCTCAACGACTGCTGGCGCCATGCGTAGCGAGGAGCAGGAGCATTTGGACTGGGAGATGAGTCAAAGACAAAAGCTCCCTCGGCGAGGTGCTGGAGCCTTGACTTGCTGAAACACATGTGTGCCACTAGAAGTCTCTGCTGTTGCTGCGACTGGCAGGATGGACCGCATCTGACACCCCGTTTCCCCATGCCATTGGATGGTGATGCTGCTGATGTTGTTGGGCGCAGGGCCGTGGTGCCAATGTAGCTCCCTGCCACGCTTCACTTTCTTGCCCGCAGATATACATATACCCACGCTCGTCTCTATGTGTCTTTACAAAAACTGCCACAGAAGACCGCTGAGTTGTATTTATTTTAACCACCGCCAACAACTCTGCAATGACTACTACCGTGTCAGTATGTGCAGCCTCCTATGCAGAAGCACGCGGAAGTCTTCCCACTCTTCCTGCAAAGCAGCTGCTGACTGTCCCTCAAACCACTTCGCCCTCGCTGAATAGTGGGCGCTGAGCCCAACACCACCTAGTAGTCTCTAGCTGTTGGGAAAGGAACAGGACAGAGCTGTGTTAGGACAGGTGAGGGCCGCTGACCTGCTCCTGGGCCAACTAATTGTTTGTTTCAGAGGAACACCACTGACTCTTGGCTGGGGTTGTCAGATGTTATATTTGAGAATTGGATGACCAGTAACCATCAACAACCTTTGGTTGTTGATCAACACTGCCACTAGTCGACACATGGCAGTTGTGCCTCACAGAGTCACCCCGCTGCGGACTCCCCTTACTGTGTCTGCCACACCTCTGCGTGCTCCACCTGCCAACCTTTCTGTCTGACATAGTGGTTTATAAACTATGTGGATTTGACACGTAAATCTGGCTGTAACTAAGCCCCCCAAAAGGTATTGCATGTGCGTTTACAGATACCCCACAACTGACAGCTCACTACTGCGCAGATGCTGAATGTCAAACAGATTTCTTCCTATTCGATTTAGTCACTAAATAGAACTCTATTTGGGGTATACAGATCACCCTTAAAGAACAACCAGGGATGTGGTCCACAATCGCTACTGTAGACGCATGAATGTCAACGATTCTTCCTATTCGATTTTCTCACTAATAGAACGCACTATGGTGTATATGAGAACCCCCTTAGGAACAGCGAGGGATTGCAGCAGAATCACACAGTACAATAGCAGCAGTTGGACACACGAAGTGTGAAGTGCTGATAAGAAATTGGCTGGGTTTTTATAGCGCTGTGTGACATCACATAAGCCTGCTGTTCGCTGATTGGCTTACAGGTTCCCTGCCCCATGTAACACTTTGTTCTTGCGCCCATTTAGCAGAAACATGAGGGGAAAAAAAACACTTCGTTCCCGCAATCAGCATAAACTTCGGCTTCGCGCGACGATCGAATTTTTCATAATTCTAGACCGAAGTTAGAACTATTAGAACGATTCGCCCATCTCTAGTTTGGATGCATTTGAAAACATCTGTGCTACAGACTGCGCCTCGTGGCCCTACCTTTGTGCTTCTGTACAGCAGTGCAGCGTAATGGGCTTCTGGTAACCTTCTTTAGTAAAATTGGGTCCCGGTGACAGGTTCCCTTTAAGAATGACTTTAGAGAACTAGTGGAAAGGTCAACTCAAGGACCTCAAAAGTAGTGTTTTCATAAATACACCAGTGCCACAAGCATCCTTAGAGAAAGCAAGAGCTTAGGGAGTAAGATAAGTGACTTGTTTGCAGGAAGGAAGTGTTTAGGTCCATGAAGAACTTGGCAGAATGCTGTCGGCTACAAGCATTTTGCTAGGAAAAGGCTGCCCTAAATGGGAGGTTGCAGCTATGCTGGGGGAAAAATGGAAAGTCAACTGAAAGAGCTTTAAAACTAGAATGTGGGGGGAGAGGGACGAATGTACAGATATAGAAGATAAGGGATAAACCAGTGGGTGGGTTACTTAGAGGGGCATGGGGTTAACAAGAGAAAGTGAGAGGAATCAAAATATAGGACATTTTGTTGGCAAAAGCAAAAATCTAGCAGGAGTGGAGTAATTTCATTTCATAGAAGATGGGGGGAACTGGAAAAGGTTGGAGGGAAAATAGAGATCATGAAAATGCGGAAAATGAGAATGTAAAGTCAGCATGGGTTGAGAAAAGGGGAAGAAAAAGATTAATAAAATCTTACTAGGGTTTGTTATAAGGCACAAATTAGTGAGCCAGAAGAAAACTGCTGATAAGTAATAGGTACATGCCTCAAAACATGCAACCGATATCCTGCATGTGTCGCTGCCCGCTCAGGTCCGACGTAGTTCATCATCTTCTTCCTGGTGCATGTAAGTGCTTGATCTTGCAACACAATTTCAATGTTCATTCCTGCGCTCAGTCCGAATCAGTCGATCGTCTGACAGCCCAGCCCCCCCCAATTTCTGTGTCATGAAAGCTGGTGCAAACTGCACCAAAATCCGATTGTGCTGCTAAATACCTGTCAATCAATAGTAAAAAGCTAAAATGGAAGAGGTGGTTCCTCTTAGGAATAATTTGGGGTTTATGGTGGATGGGGATAAGGGAAGGGCCAATTTTGGATGTCTCTTTCTCAACGTGTCCCTTGGGACATTGCATCATGAGGAAAATGTAAATCGCCATTAAATGTCAGTTGCTTAACTCAGTAGAAGTGGTTGCCGCCTCAACACCACTAAAATAGACAAATCACCACACCCAGATGCAGATGACCTCAGACTGGTGGATTTTGTGCAGTGAAGACAGACATTATTTCTAATATTTGAGAGTCATAAGGACAGGTTCTATTCCACAGGACTGGTAAATAGCAAATGGGTACCAATATTTTAAAAAGGGTCAAAAGTGATCCTGAAACTACAGACCTGTGTGTTCTAAACAACGTTTGTTGGAAATACTTGAGGGATTTGTTTGTGATGCTATCCTCGAGTATCTCGCTGTACATAATAGTTTGACCTGCATCGCATGAGTTTGTGAGGAATCAGTCCTGTAAGTCTATTCTGTTCGGCTTCTTTGAGGGTTGGTTCAGTCGGACCTGGGGGAAGGCTGTGCATGTTGTGTATCTAGCATTTGATACAGTGCTGCATACAGTTGGTACATACAGCGACTGTTGGGACTAGGGGAAAATCTGTGTATTTGGGTAAGTAATGCTTTGTGATAGATGGTACATTCTCAGATTTAGTTGAAGTTACCGGTCGTTGCCACAGTATTGGAGCCGTATCTTTTTTATTTTTATTAATGACTCATATAGGGTTTACAAAGTAGAGTTTTCAAAATTTGCAAATGATACTAAGCTCTGTAAAGTAATTACAGAGGAGGATATATAATATTCGTCTGTGATTTGTGGAACTGGGAGGCCTAGCTGATGAATGTCAGATGAGGTTTTAATGTAGATAAATTAAGGTTATGCACTTAGATGATAAATGAAAATTATAATTATGTTTTAAATGATAATTTCTTGGTAAAACTGATGAAAAAAAGACTTGGGGGTATCGTGGGCAGTAAATTTTAGTGTTGGTGCAAGGCATCTGCTGCTAAAGCAAATCATATTATGAGATGTATGAAGAGATAAATAGATTTTCATGATAAGGACATGAGTTTGACAAAAGTTTTTCCCTAATACAAATCCTGGTCAGGCCACTCATGGAATATTGTGTACAGTATTGGGCACCAGTGTATAAAAAAGGACATAGTAGAACTGGAATGGGTGCAGAGGAGCGTAACCAAGATTATTGGAGGATGAGCACTCAGGACTCTTCTTACCGCCACCCCTCTATTGGTATGCAGAGACTCAGCAATGACCTGTGAGTCAAGCCACTTTGTATTAGGCTGTACTGGGTGCTGGTTGTCGACCTTCTCATCACTGAGCCACTGTATATGAACGAGAACAGGTAGTGATGTTTGGGCTTCAGGATGACTTATATCCCCTAATACAGTAAAAGTTTAATGACTTTGTTTTCCTCAATTAATAATAATAAATGTAACATGTTTTGGTGATAACATTTCTAATTCCTAATTGATTCCATGAAAAATATCCTTCCTACCTTGAAAAGATGTGTTTCTTTAAAAACAAAAAAAACATACTGGATTCAACTGATGGCCTTATACTGTAGATACGAAATGATCTATTAACTAATCCTCAGGAGTTTTGGCTTCTTCCCAGAAGGGCATTTAGACTGACAATGTCAGAAAAATAGTAAAGGTCACTTCTCAAAACCATAGAATAATATCTAACCATAATTAAGTGTACCTTCTGCATTCATACCCAGCTGTAAAGTAAAACGTATTCAGTTAAAAGACAAAGGCCCCCATTTATCGAAAGCCGCAAACTACAAAAGCTGTTTGCCTTGTAGGGTGCGCCAGATTCATGAATTGTTTTGCATGTTCTGCACTGGTGCACTCTGCACTGCTCCACACGACTGCACAACCACTTTGTTTAGGTGCTCCTTTAATTTGAACATGCAACACAGTCCAACGTGCACCGGAATATCCCTTTCAGGTGCAAATTTGTGTCATGTTGGGTATAGTGCAGCAAATGTGTTTATAAATACATGTACAAGCAGTTTGCACTGAAAATAATGTGCAAAAATCAGACAGAAAACTGGCACGGGGGCTTTAACCCCTTAACGACCTGCTAATTTTAATTTTTCACTTCCATTTTCACTCACCACCTTCAAAAACAATAACTTTTTTATAGTTTAGAGCTGTGTGATGGCTTATTTTTGAGTAACAAATTGCACTTCATTGTGACGGTATTAATATTCTATGCCGTTGTACTGGAGAGCAGGAAAAAATTCCAAATGCAGTGAAAATGGTGAAAACACAATTTGCATTTTCTTGTGGGCTTTTATTTTACAGCTTTCACTATGCACCACAAATGACATGTCACTGTTCTTTGGGTTGGTGCATCATGGATACCAAATTTGTATAGTTTTTTTAATGTTTTCATACGTTTACAAAAATTCTACCTCCTGTACATAATATATATTTTATTAATTTTGCCATCTTCTGCCGCAATAACTTTTTCATACTTTGGTGTTGGAGCTCTGGATGAGTCATTTTTTTGCAACTCTTGATGGTGTTTTCATAGCTATATTTTTTAGGACTGTGCGTCCTTTTGATCACTTTTTATAGATTTTTAATATCTTTTTAAATATGGCAAAAAAATTGCCATTTTCAACTTTGGGCGCTATTTCGTTTACGGGTAAAACGCAGTGAAAACCCGTTATTATATTTGATAGACCGGGCATTTTCGGATGCAGCGATACCTAATGTTTTATGATTTTTACAGTTTATTTATATTTATATCAGTTCAAGGGAAAGGGGGTAATATAAATTTTTAGGGTTTTTTTATATATATTTTTTAATTTTTCTTTATTGTTACTTTTACTATTTTTCAGACTCCCTAGGGTACTTTAACCCCAGGTTGTCTGATTGATCCTATCATACGCCATACCCAGTATGGCAGTAAATGGGGCTTTTCCCTCCTCATTCATTACAATGTGCTGACAGCCAGCACCTATGTGTCCACTGCAAGTGTGTTATTTTTGCTAAGTACTGTTCAGTTTTTCTGTATCCATTTCACAAACCACATCTTCTCCACCCTTAGTTGTGCATTCAGAGTCCAAGAAATACCTGTAGAGCTCCATATCTGCCAAACAAGCTTTCCTTCAGCATAGCAACTAAACACATCTGACACTATAGAAGTGCCCTTGGGTTCTTTTATTGCATACAAAATGTCTCCATTTCTGTGCCAGAAATTTTATTAATCAGTGACGATAATAATCAATAAGTTCTTTAGTAGTATATCATATGAATCATTTTGGTTACTAATGGCCAAACACATCGAGCTGACTGCCAAAATTAGATAAAGTGAGAAGTGCAACATCCCTCATTGGGGCCTGGCCTTTTGGGGTGGGGGCAACTGGACTCCCCTTGTACCTGAGTGCCTGGCTTGAGTGCAACCTAGTACTCGACTGGAGTGGTAAAGGTTACTGCTTGGTAAAGGTTTAACAGGCCTCATCCACGGCGGGCAGGTGTCTGACAGATGGTTGGCAAGAAAAGGAGGAGATGCGCACATGGATAGAAACAAACCAGTTCCTGGTGACTCACTATGTCACAATACATATATATATATATATATATATATATATATATATATATATTTGAGGATCCTCAGTGGATGGTAGAGGGGAGGCCCTGATTGTATCGCGCTTCCAAGGATCACCCTAAGACCACACATGTGAAACACAACTGACAGTTCCTTTATCCCAGAACACCAACTCGACAGAGGCATTATTTTTCCATGTACAGAGCTTTGTTATGGCTTATTTTCTGCACTTCAAAATGGTCATATTTAATATTCCATGGCGTGTACTGGAAAGAAATCAAAATGCAATGAAATTGGTAAAAAACTAATTGCGCTGTATTCTTGCAGCTTGGATTTTACGGATTCACTGTACACCCCAAATGACATGTCTACTTTTGGGTCGGTACGATTACGACGACACCAAATTTGTATAGGTTTTATGAGTTTTTTTCATACATTTACAAAAATTAAAACCTCCTGTACAAAAAAAAATTGGGGGGATTTTTGCCATTTTCTACAGAGCTTTGGGAGGTGTCATTTTGTGACTCTTGATGACATTACAATTTTTTCATTTTTAGGACTCTAGACCTTTTAATCACTTTTATAGAATTTTTAATATTTTTAAATTGGCAAAAAATGGCGTTTTCGACTTTGGCCGCTATTTTTTTGTTACGGGGTTGAACGCAGTGAAAACCCATTATTATATTTTGATAGATCGGCCATTTTTGAACGCATCGATACCGAATGTGTTTATTTATATTTATATCAGTTCTATGGAAAGAGGGGTGATTTGAATTTTTATGTTTTTTTATTATAATTTTTTTTTACTTTTTTTTTCAGACTCCCTAGGGTACTTTAACCCTAGGTTGTTTGATTGATCCTACCATATACCGCCATACTACAGTATGGCAATATATGGCGATTTTCTTGCTCATTCATTACAATGTGCTGATAGCACATTGTAATGAAAGGGTTAACACGAAGCAGCCTCGGGTCTTCGGTAGACCCAAGGCTGTCATGGCGATGGACCGCCCCCCCCCAAAGATATCACAAACCCCCCCTCCCCTCTCCCCAAAAATAAAAAATATATACATCTATAGGCACTAATTTCCTCACTTAAGATAAATGACCCCCATGGCTTACTGAACACAAATACATGAATAATATTTAATTCTCTAAAATCCTGTATAGGAGTCCAGATTGAAATGAAATTTTGCATTTGAATTTGCTCCTGCAGCGCTTTGATGCTTCTGATGTATATTTCTCTTTCTGCTGCTCTGTGAATAATAGAACACTGGGATCATAGAGCCAATAGTGTTATGTGTTGAGAATAGAGGATCCAGAGGAAGGACAGTCTGTGCTAATGCTTCTAAGTAGGATTTTATGCAGGTCATTTAGTCTCTAATTCTAAAGCATATCCATCAACCTAAGACGGCAATGGCAAAACTGTTCAAGTGCAATAGAACATAAACATAAAAATATGGGAGAGTATATATGTTTCAGTATTATTTAACCCCTTATCGTATCATGATGTTGATGAATGTCATGGTGCGTGGATGTATGAAAAGCGCTCACGAGTTGTGCAATCTATATACATACTGAGTGTGCACAATATACCAAATACCCATCAACTTCACAGCATTTGGAATTTTATCCTGATTCTCAGTAGACAGCATGAAATATTAAATATACAACAACAGAAAGCACAATTTGTTTTGCAGAAAACATGCCCTCATAAAGATCTGTACCTGTAGATGGGAAATCTGAAATGTAAACAGAAATACTGAAAAGAACACCTGACATAAAAACAAACCTCTACCCATTGTGATATCTGTTGATCCATGAGATTTACTGCTCTTTAGTCCTGGACTGCAACGATTAACTGTATGAGGTATCAAAGGTGTTTGTAATGAATCTTTATCTTTAATATGTGTTATCTATGTAGTCACAGAGACAAAAATATTTTTTTGTCTGTAGTTAAACTTCGACTAAATAAAGGCAGAGATTCTGTCCTGCTCAAATAGGAAGTGATGTCATAAGTTGTGAGAGAGAACGGCTGACAGTTTTTTTGTTATTAAAGGGACTCTCCTCCTATTCTCCTGCTTAATAAATGGTGTAAATCGGAGCAAAAATTCATTAGAAGTTTGGGGCCAGGTTCAGCATTACCTCCCCCACCATCGGTGACAGCAACATTAGCTCCTTAAGTGCCACTGGCAAATTATCCATCAGAATTTCAATTTCCCACTTCCACGCACACTGACACTAACCTACTGGAAGCACAGGGTATCCCTATTTTGGACAGAATCAGTGCTTACTGATGAGATCATTGGGATCGATGTACTGGTACTTTAATGCTGCTGGTGACTTGTTACTGCATGGGGAGGGGGGGGGTTTAAACCCAAGCAGCTGCTTTAAGTTTGGGTTTGGCTGCGTTCAATGACTCCGCTAATCACTATTAACAAGGTTTTTTTGAGTGTCAAAATTACCATACATTTTGTTTCTTTTTGATTTAGTGGTTTAGAAATCTAAAATGATTCTTTCCTGTTTGCAAGAGAAATCCAATTCTCATGAATTGACTTCATAGTGACCTCATACACAAAACCAACAGAGGCAGAACTGCACAATCCCTACCAATGATGATATTACAGTTATATCTCAGACTATTCTAGGCTCAATGTAGACACTGCACTTGCAACATTCCCCACCGGGGCCTTTTGGGCTTGGGGACAGACGGATTTTCCTTGAGATGCCAGGGATTGATGGAAACAGTTCTCCCTGGGGCATTCCCTAAGTATATGTAAGGATTCCCAGTTTAGATGGTAGAGGGAAGGCCATTGATGTTATGCAGCTTCCAGACATCACACTAAGGCAAAGGAAACATCAACTCAAAGTTACTTTATTCCAAAACACAAACTTGACAAAGGCAACAGGCCAAGGTAACAGTCTAACTTGTCCAGGTCACTGGTTGGATTGTGTTTGGCAAAAGGTGCTCACAGCCATCTTTAGGTAGCTTCAGGCTCAAGAGGTTAGAATCTGCTTCTAGCAGTGGTTCTATGCTGGTTCTGTAACACAGAGTCCTGCATCAGGAGCAGGCCTGGTATCTGCAGGCCGTGGGTCTGGAAGGCAGGTCTCAGACACATCTGCTTATTAATGGATCTCCACTTTCCAGCCACCAGAGAGTTAATACCAAATTAACCTGGGGTAGAGAGTTTGAGCTTATCCAACCAGGGACCTTCTTACAATATGGAATTAACAATTAATAAACATGACATCCTTTTAGTCAGGTTATAAACATTCCTTCCCAGGTAGATGTAATGCAACTACAATACTAAATATAGACAGTAGATGGCACAGAGGTGATCAGGCTCAGTGAGACACAATCTAATAACAGTAATACTTTATGATGACACTGCATTGGCAGGGACATTACATACCAGAACTGTAGTAATAGATTACTGCCTTATTTTTTTCTAGAAAAACAACCATTGGTCATTTCAGGTTATAAAGAGTCAGGTCACAAGGCATGTTAGGTGTAGTAATGTATGCAAAGCTTTTATATGGGGATCACCAGATAGTTCTTTTAAAAAAAAGTATATACATTTCAAGGAAATTCATATCACAGAATTTTTTCCACAAGTTAAACCAATAAATGTCCAATAATAAATGATTATTTTATATTTGCAGATTCCTTTGGTTTAGGAGACAATATGGGACATAGACAACAAGGTTGATCTATCATATTTTCATCTAGTTTATTAGATTTAAAAAGTCACAAATTTTTGAGCAATAGGAAATTGGAACATGTTTTTGCAACTTTACAGTATTTGCACTTCAACTTAAAGGAAATCTACCACATAGATGCAGTGCTTCTAAACCAAGCACACTCACATGCTAGCATGTGCCTGCTGAAACGGGATCTGTTTTTCTTTTTCCTTCTAATAGCTTAATTTTTTATAATGAATGGGGAGTAAAATCCACATATACTGCCATACAGTAATATGGCAGTATATGATAGTATCGTACAGACAACCTAGGGTTAAAGTACCCCAGGGAGTCTGAAAAATAGTAAAAATAAAAAAAAGTTTTTAAAAAATTATAATAAATAAACCCAAAAACTCAAATCCCCCCCTTTCCCTAGAACTTGTATAAATATAAATAAACAGTAAAAATCATAAACACATTAGGTATTGCCGTGTCCGAAAATGCCCGATCCATCAAAATATAATAACATTTTTTCACTGCGTTTAACCCCGTAACGGAAAATCGTGCCCAAATTCTATAAAAAAGTGATCAAAAGGACGTACAGTCCTAAAAATGATAATACTGTAAAGGTCATCAAAAGCCACAAAAAAGACACCTCCCAAAGCTCCGTATACCAAAGGATAAAAAAGTTATTAGCGCCAGAAAATGGCAAAATGCCCCCAAAATTTTTTGTACAGGAGGTTTTCATTTTTTTAAATGTATGAAAACATTATAAAACCTATTCAAATGTGGTATTCCCGAAATGATACCCACCCAACTTTTTAAAACAGACATGTCAGTTGAGGTGACATCCTCTTTTAGATTGTATTTATTGGGGATACACTTTTTGTTTAATCGAAAGTAAACATGACTGTAACGCAGTAAAAACTGTATATCTGTGTTCATCTGAAAACATATCAGAAAATAGAAAGATACATAACGTATCTCCAAAAAGTAAACAATTTTAGCAGAGACAGAATACTTTGTTCTTGCTGGTATTTGTTCTGCAAGACCTTTTTCTCATTTTTGCTTCCTGAACCATGAACAAATTCCAAGACTGCTAAAAAAAAGGCGGCTTATGCATCTTTACTGTGCCAGCAGCTGTGAAGACAATTTTATGCTGCCATTTCCAATAAGTATAAAAAAACATTCACAGCGCACAAATGAAAACTTGTGACAGTGAGAAAACGTACTGTTAGCCACAGGGGACGAGAAGACCAAAGAATGTTGAAAGTCCGCACTATTACAGATCAGCTCTGCTGAACATTAAATGTCACAGATATCATTTTAAAAAGAATCACAGTTGGCGTTTTTCATTTTAAGAAAAATAAATTAATGAATTACACATGTTCTGTATCCCTTGGAAAATTGTTTCAAATGTGCACAAAGGCTCCGGCATGAAATAGATGGAAAAAATAGAACCATTTATCTTCCATTTTGCTCAGATGAATTTACCAATTTCACATAAAACATGTATTGGTAAAGGTATTGAGCTATCAATTTGAGAAGGGGTGAGTAATGAGAACATTCACAACAGTGGACTGAAGACTGATTCTCTAATTCTTCATTTTGCTCTGGTAGTTATTAAGTTTCTGATCAAAAAATGCTGTAAAAAAGTATCTGTTCCCCCCGATTTGCTCCTTTCATTACACGATTTTCATAATATCAGATGAAAAGAAACATGTAGTTGAGCGGTACTGCAGGATTTATTTAGGGGACACATTTGTGTATACCCATGTCACTGAATGGCTTGTTGACTATTATTATCCTCCCTCAATATCTTCTCTGTTGAAGTGAATCTTGCTAGCAAGACAGATAGACACTTATGGAGGTTCATGTCATATAAAAACTCAATGGAGAAAAGAGTAATGAGGAGTTGGTCACAGCGTCTAGGCCACCACCTAACAGCACAAAGTGGACTGCAAATTACGGATACTAAGTGGAATTTATCGAGGTTGACGCATCATACACTAAACTTAAAAATCCCCCTCCCAGTGTACATCACATCGGATAAGTCTAGGTTCCTGGAATGGTATCCCAGAAAACTGGGCATGATAAATTCCCCCCACTGACTTTCAAACTAAACATCTTGTATGCTCATAGACCATAATGTCTTAATGCCATATATTTGATCAGTAAATATGGGCATACTTTGGTAATGAAATGAATAGTTGTTCAGTTGCAGATGAAAAATATCCAAATTTTGCAGTTGTAAATATCATGGCAGCACAAAGCTAATACTTTATGCTGCCACAAGATTTCCTGAAGAATTAGTAGGGAGGCAGGAGGAAAGTGAACTGGGGGATGAGTAATGGCCAGAGCCCCTGCAGGTGATGCATCCCGGAGCACTTGGACCTAATTAGCATAAAAATAAAGTTCATTTTCTAAGTACGGTAATCAAAGGGATCTATCCAGTTGCGTTAATAATTTTTAAAAATGACTGTAGATTTCTTTTGAACAAGCCTCTTATAGGATAAGCACTGCCATCCACTAGCTGACTATTTCATGTTTGCTTTGTAGGTCTCTGAATAGAAATGAGCATTACCATAGTGGCTCTTGTGGGATGTGCAAAATGTGCTTCACCTTCAGTGTAATTTTCTTGGATCAGAAAAATGTAGCTCCCTTCTTCAAACCAAATCTGCTCACTAGTTGCATATAGAATTGCAGTTTATTGCTTGAAGAAATCTGCCATATTTTCTAACCCTTAGCAACCCCTTACAAAGAAGTCTAAAGAGTAGACGTATTGAGATATGAGATTGCATACTTAGATAGTGCCTGCAGCTGATGAATGATAAAGATGGGCGCCTGTATAAAATAAATGTCTGGTTGCTGTAAGAATTTTGTTTCAAAAAGTTATTAATAAATTGTAATAGATCACAGCATATAAAGGGACATCTATTGATTTGTTTTTGACAGCTTCAAGAACAGCCAAAAAATCACTTCAATAACAGCATACATTGATGAAAATAGGCCCATAAATCATTATCATTGGTCATCTGGTGGAAGTGACTGATTGCTTCGTGTATCATGAGACATGTCATCCTAGAGTTTATAAACATTATCTCCTGACATTTTGAAGTTTTATTACTAAGATGGCTGTTTGAAAGCAATGATAAAGCAGGGAGCTCATCACTGCTACATCCAATCAATCAGGGAATAAAGTCAGATTTCAATTTATCAACTCGGAATATGAATGTAAAAGTAAAGTCACATCTTTAAGAATGTTTTTTAATACAGCTGACTAATTGGATTCATAAAACAGTAAAAGTACTAATCTCAGCTCCCCAGAGGCTCAGCAAATATCCTACAATTAATTCGAGGAAAGAATTGCTAAAACCTTATAGCACTCTGCATTATTGACTGCTAAGTGGAGAAATACCAAATTGCACTTTTTTAATTGTGTTGGCTCTATAATTGAATACTTTATCTACAGTGTAAAATAGATTAGAAACAGAACATTACTCCATTAGATTTTTTAGGATGTTTATCCTTAAGCTGTGTTTTTATTGTGAAAGTTAATGCACTAAAATCAATAGTTTGATGTAAAGCTGTTGTTCAGGTATATAGAACATAGTTGTATACAATTGCAACGCAATTAAATATAAAGGCCCTTAAATATGCTAAGCTAAATGCTAAGTTATGGATGCAATTAAAAATAAAATGAGTTTTTGCTCATTTAAGTCACAATGTTAAACGTTTTTGTCTATATACCTGTTTGCTATGAGCATAGTACATACTCAATGAGGACAATTCATAAGTATTGTTGTCCCACATGCATGAATGGGGTGCATGACATTTTGAGGAATTTAGAGGCAGGTATAAACTGTAAGGTCGGCTCTGTTTTAAAGGTTAAACAGGCAGTCCCCTACTTAAGAACACCCAACTTACAGATGATCCCTAGTTACAAACAGACCTCTTGATGTTGGTAATTTACTGTACTTTAGCCCTTGGCTACAATAAACCGCTATAATACTTATCACAGGTGTCTGTAATTAAGATTTATTGTTAATCCTGGTTCTTATGACAATCCAACATTTTTAAAATTCAATTGTCACAGAGACCAAAAAATGTTGGCTGCGGTTAGAATCATAAAATATACAGTTCCGACTTGCATACAAATTCAAATTAAGAACAAACCTACAGAACCTATTCTGTAACCCAGGGACTGCCTGTAGTCAACATTGACATGAGTGACTCAACTTTCAGTTCTTTTCTTTACACATTTCTTAACATTTTTGGAAATAATTTCCAATAAGTTGTAATTGTTTATTAAATGGGATGGCCACTTTTTAATAAATCTCTTCCATTATACATGTCTTTGCATGTATATATGTATATATACATGTGCCTCCTTTGAAAGCTTCAACCATTTCCTATTGTCACTATGGTGCCATCTGCATATACACACACAGCAGCCATCTCTGTCTCTGCTCCAAATCTTCCATGTGACATCACTCCAGCTTTCTGTCTCTCTTCACAGTCCATCAACACTGACAGATACTGAGGGTGGAGGAAACAGCATATACTCACCTGCTGCGGACTCTTCTATTCAGCAGAGCTCAGACATGGAGGGTCTGCACACACTGTTGTGTAAAAGGAGGTGTAGAATTTAAACTTTAGATGCAAGTTATCCACAAAGAGCTGACTGAGATCTCCATCAGCTCCATAGAGATTAATGGAGCAGAACAGCCATGCGCAGCCGTCTGTTCCATTAGTCTGAGGAGCGGCAAGGGGTCAGTCGGACCCCTCGTTTTTGCGATCTATGGGGGTCTCAGCACTGAGACCCCCACAGATCAGCAAGTTAGGCTCTTTCCCTTGGATAGGGCCTAACTTGTCTTTGTGGATAGGACTGAACCTTACTGACTATGAAATGTGAAAATGTGTTGTAAATCTTTTTAAGTGTTGTCAGTTATGTCGCTTATGTGTAGCAGTTCTTATGCTTGCAGTTACTACCTTCTGGTTAAATAAGCCATAAGTATGGCAGTGTTTTAAATTGAGCAAAATGATCATTTGTTCAAGTCCAAGAGGGGGACAAAAGAAGTGTAAAAAAAAAAAAGTTTAATAAAAATAAACTTTAATTCAGAATATAAGTCATCGAATTGCCCCATATAATAAAAACTGCCAAACACATTCAAAAGTGAAAATCACCACAAAACAACTTGTCCTGCAAAATATAAGTACTAAAACAGCACAGTCAACAAAATAATAAAAATGTCAGGCCACCTAGTAGATGGCAATGCAAAATCAAGAGACTTTTCTCTCAAAATTATTTCTTTTGTAGAACATGTCAAATATAAAAAAAAGCTATATAAATGGGATATCGCCATAACCATACTGACACATAGAACATAAGTTAGCTTATGTTAGCTATGCTATTTGGTGTATAAAACACAAAAAAACCCATAAAAAATCTATTAGAGAATATATTTTTTTGTACCCCCCCTCACACCAAAAAAAGCTAATTAAAGTTAAACAACAGGGCTTTTACTACTCTACTATCTTAGGGGTTCACTAAATAGGACATAGCACCTGAAATCTGTTCCAGCAAAATCCGCCAATAGATGTTCCTTTCCTTCCGAGCCGCATTGTGTGCCAGCATTACTGCATTCAGGAGAAATTGGGTAACAAACTATGGGGTATGTTTACTTCTTTTACTCCTTCTAAAAATAAAAATTTAGGTGCCAAAGCAAGGTTTTTTGGAAAAGGAATTTCAGTTACACGAGCCAATGTAAATACTTTCTATAAAACATCTGTGGTGGTAAAAAGCTCAATATAAACCTTGATAGATAATCTGGGTGGCATAATTTACAAAATAGGATCATTTATTGGGGGGGGGGGGGTTGTCACTGTTCTGGTAGCTTAGGAACTTTTCGAAAGTTTAATGGCACCTGAAAACAACGTCATCAAAATCGGCCCTCTAAAATCTCAATGGCTCCTTCCATCCTGTACTATGCTGTGGGCCCTAAGGTAGTTTACATTGACTTGTGGGGTATTGCCCTACATGTAAGAAACTGCACAACAAAATCTGAGATGTGTTCCAACCTTTGTTTTGTTTTAATTCTTGTGAGGTGAGTAAAGTATTAACAAGCTTACCAAAGGCTATTTTGAATAGTTTGTGGGGTGCAGTTTAAAAAATGGGGTGATTTTCAGGGAGTTTCTGAAACGTCTTTAAAAACCCTTATAAAGATGAATTGTTCTCTAGAAAAAATTCAACCTGAAATTTACTCAAAAAATTGCAAAATTGCTGTTCGTACTATAAGCCTCCTAATTTCCTAATAAAATAAAATATTGTATAAAAAATTATGTCAACAGAAAGCAGACATATGGTTAATGTTAGTTAGCAACCAATTTGGGCAGTTAGGCTTACTGTATGATGAGGGTAACATTTAGAAATCAGAAAATCGCAAATTTTCACCAAATTTACATTTTTATTTAATAAATAAGTGCAAAAAATCTCAACTAAAGTAGAGCGTTAATGTGAAGTACAACATGTCATGAAAAAACTGTGAAAAAAACTATGTAAGATAAAGCATTACAAAGTTCTAAATAAGTTCCGTAACACAGGCAGATTTGAAAACTTGGGCTGTTTCCTAAAGGTTAAAATGAGCTTCTTAGGTGGTTAAATGTTTTCATAATTTTACATTACACTTCAGTCAAATCCTTCAAATCATTTCCTCTTTCAGACAGCCATTGTCTGTTACAGTCGTAGACAATGTGATATTTTTGAAAGGAAGAGTTACACATTTGTATTGACAATTCTCGTTTGATTTGCTTTTTTGGGCTACATTATTTGTGCTGCACTTTGGTTATTTCTTTCTACATCAGTTTTATATGCAAATGGTTTTGGGGCAACCAACCACCTGTGTTCATTTTCTAAGTAAAATACTGTAATTTTGTAGGTGATTTTTGCATTATATCTAAAGTGCAGCTGTCCTCGATCTTCAGGAGTGCCACTTAATCCACTGTAAGGTAGTTTGATAAAAAACTGACATACTGCAATTTCATAGCAGTGCATACTACTGAGACAGCATTTTATTTCTTAAGAAAACTAGAAGACAACAACCATTTTAAAACGCTTTGTAAAAAATGAGCACCATCTGTTCTCTTTCAAGTGTTTATAGCTGTCACCTCATATTGGTCTTAAGTACTTGTTTTATTCACCTTCGCATATCACAGAAATACGCAGACTGAAAAGAGCGATTCTTTGATAATCAACACTAGTCGATATCCATATGCAGAAGATTACATGCACAAGCAATTATTGTAATAATAATTTAATAAGCGGTTTATTATTCTATATTAAAGAGGACCTGTCACCATTCCTGACATGGCTTAATCAAGTATGCAGAGGGCTCACGGGCTGGGCGGCAGTTGCCAGCTGTATTAAACAGCTGATACCTGCTGGTAACTGCTGTGGTCACTGCTGGCTCTCATCATGGAAGTTAACCTGTTGGGTATGGCACATGGGCACCACCATCTTTAAATGGCAGAGTTCCCGTGACATCATCAGGGGTTGCTGATCAATTGCAATTACAGTTGGTAGCCTTAAAAGGCTCCCATAGCCATTCACCATCATATCGTACAGTCTATCGTAGGCAGTAATATGGAATCAGAATATAGACAATATCCTGCAATACAGTTCCAAAGCAGTTTATTGTGTAAGTGATCAGACCCCCAAGGGTTCAAGAACCCTAGGGAGCTTGATATAATAGTAAAAAGAAATTAAACAAAGTTTTAACCCATTCTCACCGCAGCCCTTTTTCGTTTTCATTTTTCACTCCCCACCTTCAAAAATCTTTTTATTTTCTTTTTATTTTTCCATGTACAGAGCTGTGTGATGGCTTGTTTTCTGCATAAAAAAATGCACTTCAAAATAATGGTATTTAATATTCCATGCCGTGTACTAGGAAGCCAAAAATAAATTCCAAATACAGTGAAAATGGTGAAAAAACTGATTTGCGCCTTATTCTTGTGGGTTTGGAATTTACGGATTTCACTGTACTCCCCAAATGACATGTCTACTTTATTGTTTGTGTTGGTATGATTATGGGTATACCAAACTTGTATAGGTTTTATAATGTTTTCATACATTTACAAAAATTAGAACCTCCTGTACAAGAAAAAAATATATATTTTGCCATCTTCTGGTGCTAATAACTTTTTTATACTTTGTTGTACGGAGCTGTGGGTGATGTCATTTTTTGAGACGTTTTATTAAGTTTACAATGCTACAATTTTTAGGACAGTAAGACCTTTTGATAACCCTTATAGAATTTTTTATACTTTTTAAAATGGCAAAAAAGTGGCATTTTTGACTTTGGGCGCTTTTTTGGGTGTTACCGGTTAAGCCTTTGCATATTTTCCCTAATGTACTCCAGTGCCCTTCTGGATTTCAGTATGCAGGAAAACACTTAGGAAACTTAGCCAGGATTAGAAAACACATTCTAACCATCAAAAACAACAAGATGAAGTAGGATACAATACAGCAAGTTATTTCAACAGTGAAATTATTTTAGCTGTCAAATCAAAAAAGTTTTGGGCAATTAGCATCATTTGAAGTGGCCAGGCAGATTTTATGACATCCTGGAGTTGTCAAGCTTGATAGCCTTTGACCTCAAGCCTGGTTTCTACAATCTTCAAGGGGATGCATGGACATGTCCATCAGTAACCTCCTCGTCCTCCAAAGAAACTGTTGAAATACTATGGACTCTCCCCCTTAATTAACACTTTGTCCAATCATCAAAAACACTTTTGAATAATTAATCAGTGGGTGGTTCTGAAACTTGGAAAACCACACCCAGAGCTACCTGTGATTGACAGCTCCCTTTCTAATCTTTGGGAAAGCTGGTTGTGTCTTTGAACTCATTGGGGCAGATTTGTCAAGCTGTCTGAAAGTCAGAATATTTCTAGTTTTCCATGGCAACCAATCACAGCTCCCCTTTAAAATATTCATGAGCACTGGTAAAATGAAAGCTGAGCTGTGATTGGTTGCCATGGGCAACTAGAAATATTCTGACTTTCAGACAGCTTGATAAATCTGCCCCATTTTGTTTGCAGCTGGAGTTTGAGTGATGACCGGCTGAGCCAGTCCATTACTCCCTTATAGTCTGCCCAGGCCCTTCATTGGCTGCTGGTTATTCAGTCTTATTTTGGTATCTTGTGCCACCTTTGTTTGCTATTCTGTGTATTGACTTCTGCTTTGCTTACCGACTATTCTTTTTGCTAATCGATTCTGTACCTTTGCCACCATCTTGGTTTTGAGCCAGTTTGTTAGACACCACTTGCCTGTCTGTATCTGTTGTTTGTCCCCCAGTCTTCTCAGTACTCCTTTTACCTGTCTGCTCCACCATCCAGCAGTTGCCAGACAAAGTAAGTCTTCCTTGTCATCTTGTAGGGTCAATCAAGGACCGTCAGTTAGGATCCTGATAGTGGGTATCATGTGGAATTAACTAATGTAGAATTAACCAAAGGGTAAAGAAAGGAAAGGAAAAGTTGAGGTTGTCAATAACACTAGTATGGCAGTATATGGGGATATTCCACATCATTTATTACAGTGCGCTATTTGTGAGATGGGTTGAAACGAGACAGCTTGGGTCTTTGTATGACTTGAGGCTGTCATAGTAACCGATCGATGCCCCACGATGATCTCACAGTGGGCAGCAATCACATCCAATATGGCGGCGCCCACTTGCCGCAGGGATTCAAATGCCTCTGGCAGCTTGCATTGCTGGATGGTTAACACCCTTGATCAGTGCCAAAACTGCAATATGCAGCAAACACTTACCGCTTGTGAGCCCTCCCTGTTCTCCCGCTCCGTACACTCACCATACTATTACTGCACATGTCGGAAAGGGGTTCATTGACACCAACTTGGAGTCTTTTTGACCTTTTAATCACGTTTTATTAACATTTTTATGTTTGGCAAATTGGTGAAAAAGTGGCAATTCAGGTAAATTTGCATGCTTCATTTTAGATTTTGATAGATCAGGCATTTTGAAATGCAGGGATAACTTACATGTTTATGTTAATTTATTTATTTTTAATTCCATTCTAGGAAAGAGCGCAATCTGTTTTTTTTAATAGGCTCAAGGGAATATGGTCAGTAATACTTTATACTTCAATACTACTGTGTTGCAGAATTTGGCAAATGTACTGCCAATCTGCCCCTGGGAGACTGTTGATCTATCTGAGACTACCGGCCGTCATAACTACTCCCTAGCTCCCCACAATGATGTCACAGGAGAGCGCCAATCTCTTCCAAGATGGTGACATCCAGTGCCACTATCATTTAAGTGCTGTAATAACAAAGGCATGTATCTATTGGTACTCGGATAATTGCAACCATCCTTACCATGCTGTCATAAATTATTCTATGTAAGTTTCATAGCAATGCACAATACAAGTTTTCTGTTCCGGTTATGGATTTTTTTTGTAAATAATTATTTTATTATTATTTTAAAAAAGCTAATTTGCTTGCTTGTTTGAAAATCTTCTGGTAGTCCCTTTTATTCTTGTCAGAGAATATGTGATGGATATAATACTGATTTGGCAAGCTCTATGCCGTGCTGCGTAATCTGTGTGCGCTATATAAATAAGGGAATTATTATTATTAAATTATAAGAGTCCATTTATTCTTTATAGAAGCACAATCTCAATAAAAAGAAAAGGTCACATTCCAGATACAGCCAAAACTGAAGAAGCTGATTCAGATGATCCCTCAGCAGTGAGGGATTGCAAGTAAAATAAACCTTGGAGCCCAATTGATCTTTACCTTTAGAGACTGTACCTATTGTTCAGTGACTCATTTACATATTTCCTTTCTGATTATCCACAGTTCAGATGTGAATTTTGCCAAGTTCTGAATCATTTAATCCGCAACCCTGGAGATCTACACCATGAAATGTAAATAAGCTCTTCAGTGACATTTTATTTCCTTGTGAACTAACAGACAAAGAATAGATAATCAATGTGAAAGAAAAAATGTATTTTTGTCATAATGGACACAGCTACACTATTGTATTCTCAAAAGAGAATACCATTGAGGCTATTCTTGCATAACATCGTGTCTGACAAAGGGAACTAGTATTCTCGAAAGCTCTCCTTTAAATATATGAAGTTAGCTTCAAAGAGGTTTCGCCTGATTTCTTCACTCTTCTTCTATGGATTACTCCATATATTTTACTACTTATTTTAATGCATCGTGAACATTAATAGTAAGTAATGCAAAACACATCTTCTTACTTACTAAATGCATAGGCTATGTTCACATAAGGCATTTGTGTAAAACAAACTCTTATCTGTTTTGACAAAAAATGCTTGTGTCCTGAAAGTAACATGTTTTGCATTGTTAACATTCATTGCTACTTTCAAAAGGTGTGCATTTTGTAACAATGAATATTCGTTTGGTGATACGTTTTGCTAGATGCTGTTGCAAAATCTACCATGATTCTACTTATAGATCCAGGCACCATTATTGTAGTATTTTTTATATTTGTTATCCCTGGCCTCCTGCCATCATGTAAACAAAGCCATAAGTTTTGGTGCAAAAGCATATGCAATTTTAAATGTGACTTTACCATGTTTGCAATGCGTTTCAAAACTAAATGCAAATGCATGAAGTCAGCCCAATTTCAGACCATGTTCCCAAATACAGATTTTCGAGAGAAAACTTGATAATTACTGCTCCTACTCTTTCCATTACACTCCTTGTAATGGAAACCTGAACAAAAATGAACATATAAACAAATTCTGCTGAATAGATGAAATATGAATAGATGAATGATGAATAGTAAACATACATTCCCTGAACACTATTGAAAAGTGTAATTGTGATGTAAAGATGAACAGAATGGCGTTAAAATGGTGTATAGCCATAAACAGTGTATTGTGTATTTATATGACTATCCATCAATCTAATGGACTGTAATATCCTGATTAAACCATCTACAAATACTGATCTATCTCTCATAAGGGGTTTTCCCACCAAAGACACATCTCAAATCTTAATCCCCTAGTGATGTTTACACAATAAAGATCATTTTAACCCCTGACTCAGTTTTACTCAGTTTTATTGCTGTTTTAGCTCCTATCACTCCCTAGGCCACTCCCTGCTCAGTGCAAATTCCCAGAGTGTGGACAGGGACTCTCTAAGCAGACACATTATGATCCATCTAGTTCTGTGAGCTGACAATGTGGTTAGATTACCAGGGTACAGGTTTATATACACTTTCATCTGGCTTCTGAACATTGTACTAGTATCTGACACATAGAAAGAGAAATGAGACAGATCAGAGAAGATGAGATGCCTATTACATAGAGGTATGACAGACAGAGGCTGACAGACTTTTACATTGTCAGCTCTGCTACATCTCCATTCTCACAGATATGTGCCTGCCTCCACTTTCCCCCGGATCACTTATCTACTTGTAGTTTGCATCTTTTCTTTCCACACAATGTTATGTTTGCTGGCAGGCAGTGAGTGTCTGAGCTCCTGACTGCAGGGGAGCAGGGCTACAGGCACAGATCAGAGAGACAGAAATCTTGTTAGCATGGCCTCACACAGAAATACAAGATGGCTTCCCTGACCCCAAGGCAGTAGTTACTGGGTCATGTCTAGGGGCAACTGAAATTGTGTACACCAGGACTGATAGAGACAAGTTTGATCTGTGAAATGCTGTATTTTTGTTAATAACAGTGAATTAGAGAATGTGTTATTTTTGTTATCCTAAGTACATATAAGAAACTTGTTTTCATGGGAATGCCCCTTTAAGGATGCAGACTTTTTTTGCAAATTTTTTCGCTCCCCACAGAGCTGTGTGAGGGCTTATTTCCTGCATAACAAATTTTACTTCTCAGTGACATTATTTATTATTCCATACTGTGTACAGTGAAGCTGGAATAAAAATCTAAATGCAAAGCAAATTAAAAAAAACACATCTAGCCAAATTATTAAAACTTTAAGGATGGGTAAATATTTTTTTTTATGCAGGTGTCTGCAATTAAGCTTTTTGTTCCCTTGTCAACCCCAAATTTTTAAAATCTCATTGTCACAGGGAACAAAGAATAAGGAGGTACACTGACTTACATACAAATTCGACTTAAAAACAAACCTAGAGAACCTATCTTCTATGTAACTTGGGGTCTACCTATATAAAGTGGTAATATAATTTATGTAGTTATTTAATTAAATATTCTTATTATTTTTTATCCTTGTAATAGACGGTATGCAGCAGATGTATAACAGAGCAATAATCACTTAAGCATGATATAATGCTCATTCATATTAACTGCATTAAATGGTTTGAAATTTATTTAACACTTCATCTATAGTATGCAATCGTAAAGGGAACCTGTCAGAATATTTCTGAGGGTTATTCTAATTATGTAACATTTTCTTTCTACAATTCCATCTTTTGTGTAAATTCTACCTTGTATATCTATATCTTGTGAAAATTAATAGAGTAAAGTCATATTTTTGTGAGAGAAGGGAAGTCTAGAGGCTGTAGGGGGAGCATCAATTCTTTGCTCAACACAACCATTCTTTCTTCAACAGTTCGGTGGTAATTAACCTTGTGTTAATAGATCCCCATAGGTCCTGCTGTATCTGACTATTTCCCCTTTTCTACCCTATATATTACTTTTTTTTCTGGTCCACTACCGGGAACATAGAGGTTGTGTGCTGATTCTATTTGGTGAATCAATGAATGATTTTACCAACATGCCTTTAATACTTCTGACAATAATGCTCAGTTTACTACTCTACACCCCACTACTCTACACTCTAAATTTAGTTTTTATGAATACAATATTATGTTAAATGTCAGAAAGGGGTCAAGTACCTTACCTTTTTCATTTTTTTTTACCAGTGGCACATGACAGACATACTAGTGCTGGGTTGAGCCCTCTTCAACCATACTGGGTGTTCACTGCATAATGCCCATTGGGGGCCTGCAAATATAGTGGAAAATAAAAGAAAAAGTTAAAATGTAAAAAAAAAATTAAAAAAAAAAAAATTTAAATCACCCCCTTTCATCCACCTTCTCTCTAAAAAGAATAAGCAAAAAAAAATCATAAACATTTCCACAGATATTACACAACATACAGCTCTGCATTTTTTTTCAACTTCTCTGCATTTGGAATTTATTCCCACTTCCCAGTACATGGAATCTCCAATACTGCCACTAAAAAGTACATAAAACAAGCCTTTATAAAGCTCCATACAAAGAGAAATAAAAAAGTTATGGAATTTAAAAAGAGGGAATCTAAAAACAGTTATGCAAAACTGAAAAGGGGCATTGAAAGGAATGGGTTAATATTTCATGCAATGTACTAGGACTCAGGAAAATATTTCCAAATGCAATGAAGCTGACCAAATATTCAGTTGGGTGATATTCTTACACAGTTTCACTGAGTGTCCAAACATACTTCCCCTTTATTCTTTGGATCAGTATGATCACATTTATATACCTTATAAACTGGAGTATATGCTGAATATAAGCCGAATATAAGCCGAGGCTTCAAATTTTACCACCAAAAAACTGAGAAAACCCATTGATTCAAGTATAAGCCTAGGGTGGGAAATGCATTGGTCACAGTTTCCCCCCATTATATAGCTATTTGGATTTCTGCGCACCATTATATAAACAGCCAGCCCCTGCCCCCCACTATATACCCAGCTAGCCCTCTGCCTCCCATTATATAGGTATCCATCCCACTGATCCCCAGTATATAGCCAGCCCCCTAGCCCCAGTATATAGCCAGTCAGCCCCTTCCCCTGTATATAGCCAGCCAGCCGCCTGTCCCCTGGTATATAGCTATCCAGCCCCTGAACACCAGTATATAGCCAGATAGGCCCTTGCCCCAAGTATATAGCCAGCCATCTCCCTGCCCCCAGTATATAGCTATCCAGACCCTGCCCCAGTATATAGCTATCCAGACCCTGCCCCCAGTATGTAGCTATCCAGACCCTGCCCCCAGTATATAGCTAGCCAGCCCCTACCTCCCAGTACACAGCCAGCTAGCCCCCAAGTATATAGCCAGTCCCTGTCCCAGTATATAGCCAGTAAACCCCCAAGTATATAGTACGCCCTCAGCATATAGTCAGCCATCCCCAGTATATAGCCAGCCTGCCTGCCCCCACTACTTAGCCAACCAGTCCTCAGTATGTAGCCTGCTTGCAGTTTATACCCAGCCAATTCCCAGTATATAGCCAGCCCCTGTATGCCCAGCACATAAAAATATTCCCCCCTGCAGGTCCTTTTCTTACATCTGGCAGGTCCGTGCAACTTCGCGGCATACAGGCTATGACGGCAGCCACCGCCGCCGTCATATTGTGTGTGCCAGCAGGCGCGCACACACTGATGTCACACCTTGATGGAGAGTTATGTCATGGTAATCGCTGAGCCAGGGTGATCACTGTGGAATCTTGGGAGTATACGATAGCCAGGTTCGCAATCCAACCCTATAGATGCTGCTGTCATGGTGACCATGGCATCTATAGGCATTACCAAGATGTTCGGCACCCTCCAAGCATATCCAATGAAGGACCCCAGTTAGATCATGTATTAAGCAGAATGCATAGGCTGACTATGTAATATGCTGCCATACATTAGTATTAGTATATTAGAATGAATAATTTATTAAATGATCACTTGTTTATGTCCCACTCCGAGACAAAATAATAGTCAAAAAAAGTTTCAAAAACAGTGCAATTAAAAAATTATTAAAAAATAATAAAAGTTTCCTGATGCCCCATCCCATACAAAAATCAGATACAACATAAAGTGAAAATCACGATGTGCATAACAACACATACAATAAAATAAAATTGTCATGGAAATTTTCACTTCTGACCTCATAAAAACAGAATAAAAAGTGAACAAAAAAGAACATTTACCCCGCCATGATTCCAAGAAAAGTACAGCTTGTCCCACAAAAAACAAGCCGTAAAACAGCTCTGTAAATAAAAAACTTATGAAAAACTACTTATTAGTTAATGAACTCCCCCTTAATGGTGCACCTGAAAAGTGGATCTCATCCGCAGAAAGAATATTCCCCCATATGTCAAAATTACAAGAAAAAAAAACACTTTAAAGCCTGTAAAATGTAACAATGCAAAACTGCCCTGAATTACGCTCCATCCATTCTATGTCTGGCCGTGACATACAGCAGTTTACCAACACACAAAGGGGATCCTCATACTGGGTATTAAACTTTTTAAAGTTTTCCTGCATTTAATATACTGTGACAGTTTAATTTTTGTCCAAAATTAATGTATAGTCTAAAAGAAATTACAGTTTTAAATGACACCTCCATTTTGTTATAACCCCTATGAAACATCTAAAGGGTTAACACACTTCTTAAAGTTGATTTTTCATACATTGAGGGGTGTTGTTTCTAAATGGGCATAATTTATGCAGTTTTACTGTTATTTAGGCCTCTCAAAGTCACTTTAACCTAGCAACCTAGAAAAAGAAAGGATGCATAAAAACCCACGCTGATATAAAGCAGACAATTGGGAAATGTTAGTTATAAAGTTACTTGGGTACCTTGACTATCTGCCTCAAAAGCAAATTTAGACCTTTGAAAATGAATAATTTTTTGAAATTTTTGCCAAATTTTCACAAACACAAATGAAATCATCAAAATTAGTTTGAACTACAATGTATGACGAGAAAACAATCTCAAAATCCCCTAGATATGTTACAAAGGTATAACTTCCTATAACAGTGGTGGCAACCTATGGCCCTTTCTGTGGGCACTCAGGCCATTGTCCCAATTTCACCAAACAGGACCAAATGCACCAACTCTTCCTGCAGTACCAAGCAACTTAAACGATACTGCTCTCTGCGCTATTTTAAAGCGACATTTCATTGGCTGTTTGAACTGTGGGAAAAGTCAGAAGGTCAGAGGACAGTACTGCATTGTCTTTGGAGGTCCTGCTGCTGGACTCACCATTCTTCCTGGAGAGAAGCTACAATGATGGTCTGAATTTGCCCACCTACTTTCAACTCTATTGGTGGCCTTAGGAGAGACAATACTATTGAACAATTGAATGTTGTTGAAGAACAGGTAGCAATAAGTTACTGCTTGAAATGCTGTGTTGGCACTTCATGGTAAATAAGTGGATTTTGGTTGTAGTTTGGGCACTCGGTCTCTAAAAGGTTCACCATCACTGTCCTATAATGACACAGGGCAAATTTGAAAAATCAGGCTTGGTCCGAAAGCCCTAAAATGGCTTAGTCATGAAGGGGTTAATTTTTGCATTTGATTACAATTTGGAATTTTTTTCTGTTTTTTAAATATTTAAGACCTGATTTCTAATGTCCCACACAGGTTTACTTTTAACAGCCTTTCTGTAGTCATCACAACCTATCATAGCATCATAGCTCCTCCACAACATCATGCATTTTAACACCAGTGCCAATCACAGGTGTTAATGGAAGGTGTTTTTTTTTTTTATATAAAACAGCAGTCATAAGGAGAGAGACCATGCCACTAGCCCTCCCCATACAGTTTTATGCTCCCTGTACACAAACTGACTGCTGTGCTTGTCAGATCCCATGGAATTAACAGCGGCACCGACCTCTGCAATGTGCATAGCAAAAATCCCATCAAATTATATTTGTAAGGTAATGGGCAACCATTATGCTAACTGTCTCAGACTGGAGGCATCAATTTAGCACCTAGATTTAAATATGAGTGTGGCTGCTGCAAGGATAGATTGTACATTGGAGAATTTAGTATGTGAAAGACTGATTAGTAGGGAATTACTGTAATCAAAATGAGAGTAAATTGCAAAAAAGAATTTGGAGGTTATCATGGTAAGGGAAGAGGGGCTTTTGTATTTCTACCTATAAGTGCTACATATAATTATTTTTATACTTTAAACAAAAGTTATTTTGCATTCAAAAGTATTTGTTCAAAAAAATTATTAGTACCATCAAAGATCAAAATCTGAACATACATGCCTAGAAATGCATTAACCTTGAGCTAACAGTGTGGAAATAAAATTTTAAAAAAACCTTTGTGTTACCCAAGATATTAAATATATTCTCTAGTCTGATCAATTTTAAAACTTGAATATTTGCACTTTGTAGCTTTTTGAATGACTCACCGAGTATTTACATGTCATGTTCTTTGTCAGAATTGGACCATCCATATTGAAACAAAGAATATTTTTTGCCTTTTGCTGACATTTGTATGACAGTTTGCAGAAATGAACCATCTCTTCTTTACAGGCAAAGCAATTTAAAATGCATTTCACACCCTTTTTAGATTTCATTTAATTGCCGCCTTCATATTTTCTTCTGAATTCCGTTAGTCATAGTTCAAATTGCAAAGTACTGCTGCCCTAGAGAGCCCCTAAGGGTTCACGTTACAATGTTAGTAGACCCAGTGTCTCTTATTGATGTTGCTGCTGTCTCATGAATTTCTTTAATTAAGACACATGGCCAATCTAGTAGCATTGAGTCAAAAGCCAGAGTGAAGGGGGCTATGATAACTGCGGTTATCAAAAGTCATTAAATGTGATGATATTATTTGCTATTTATTATGATGACACTGTTGTTAAATAACTTTGCAATTACATGACTTAATGTGCTTTTAATTACAGGACACACTTCACTCAAACTAACAATGCAGTGACATTTTAAGGGAAATGTTTGCTTTTATCTATAGTAAGCTTCAATGTAGCTATAGGGGGTGCAGAGGTGAAAGTTTTACCAAGGCCCTAACCGCCCAATTGTGATATGACACAAATAATTCTAAACAAAAAAAATATTAGTCCCTGTTATAGTATTGTCCGCAATAAAGGATTTTTAGCAACCAAAAGATCCGCAATCTTCACTTCATTCCTGTAAATATTCCCTTCATTACTGTAATTATACCAAACGATTATTATTAAGACTGGAGTACAAATGGATTTTTCAGTTACACTCTTAAGCTTCCAATGTACTTTTACGAGGACCTACCTAGGTTTCGCAAAAGAATAGCCAGGAGAATAGTTTGCTTTTTGTCACTTTGGTCGCCCTAATTAATTGTGGTTTTCTTTGGGTCCTGTAATAGCTGTATGTATGAGTACGGTTACAAGGGAGCATTTGCGCGTCAAGCCACGGGCAGTTGCATGCTTGCTTCCATGTGATTACAACACTTCTTATCCGCTATAATTTTGACAGTGTATGGTAAATATATATTTTATATTTTTTAATATATATTTTTTTTATTGTTCACTGACATTTTTCTTATATTTCTTTCACAATTCACAATGAATCACTGCACATTTTTTTTGTCTAATACTGGTGTCATTCTTCCACAGGTGGTTCATGGGAGACATGAAGTTCTAGTGCGCTTCCTTCAATACCTACTGTGATCTAGCCTGATTCTATCTTTATGTGTTGTAAAATTGTACACATGATATACATATATGGTCTGAGACTGTTATTCTTTATTCTTTGTACTAGCATGGCTGTTTTTATGCTTAATATTTTATTTTTTGTAAAAAAATCAAAAATCATCATTACTTGCGGATTTTTTGAGCTCATCCCCAGGAGCAGGGACAGTTTTCTATGGCTTATGCTATTTGATGTATATATGAATGTATTATTTTTTTTTATCTAAGTATATATTTATTTACGCATATTTAGATTTCATCATTCACTGATATATTTAAGAATACTTTACATATTGCACATTATGCACTTTTTTGTAGTTTATTACTTTTCTATGATGTCATCTAGTGGTCACCATTTAATATTATTAGTATTTTTGCACTATAGCTAGACTTATCCTTGGCTATTTTAACTGTTAATATTGTTTGCTAGTTTACTGTATACTTTTATCTAGTTTGGTGTTGATATAATTTTATATAGGCATCATGCATTGATATTTGTGTACTTTGGCTCTTCATTGCGTCGATTATACGTAAGCTCGGAGACTGTATCGCCGCCTCCTTTTTTAGCCTACTTCCACCGTCTGACACGCTGGTCTTAACAATTGTGCGCATGCGTGATAAAGTGTTCATGTATACGATGAGAAGGGGAAAGCGTGCATTTCTGGTCTCTTTTGACCTTTGACTCGCACGCCACCCCTGTTCTGTGTATGCTCAGGGGGTGAGTTGTATATATAGATCTTCTGTGCCATTTTTATCTTACCCTTGAGGAAGCCTGTGCAAACTGGTGATATGAGTGGGGATTTCTTTCCCTCATCTCCTAACATGTGACTAATTATTTATTTAAGGTAACTATTCACACTTTATATTTGTTCACAAATCGGGTTGTACAATAGAGTTCACATTTATTATATACAGATGGATTATTACTTCACTTTGAGCTCTTTTTATCATTACATATTACTAAGCTATTGGTAGTGTATGTGTTACATATTCTTTCTTTTTATTTGCATTGGGTTATCTTGTTGTTATGGGAGCTGAGCAAACTGTATTTATGCACATGTTTGTGCTTCTTAACTTGTTTTAAGGTTACTGATTTATGAAAATAAAGGTTACATTTTTTCAAAGTAGATCTGAGCATCCTCTTTTCTTTAAAATTTGGAACTTTGTAGATGACTATCCAAGTGTTTTGGCTTTGCCAAACAGCTTTTTCCAAAATGATATTAGAGGGTCACATCAAGAGCATAGGGCATGCAATATTTTATCCATTGACCTATTTATCACTACTATTTATCTCCATCTTGGGTAATATTGTTGTTTTTATGTGTTAAATTTTAGGAGGTACTGAGAAAGAAAACAGCTGATAGCTTCATATCTATGATCAGACAAGTAAGTCCTTGATAGTCTTAACTCTTGCGCTTTGTTACCTAAAACTTGCAATTTGAAGACAGAGGCAATTCAATTGTTTGAAATCTGATTTACCTCAAAACCAAATTGTAATAATTCATATATCTTTTATCATGTCATACTTCCACAATCATAGGTAATACAAAATCTATAACCAACTCATTGCATTAAGGATAACATTACATGTATAGCTGCCTGGAAAAGAGGATAGGTGTTTAGAGTGCACAATGTTGTACTATTCCTTCTCTATTTTGCTGGGAAAAATGATTAATCCATAAGTAATCTGAGAATCAAATGATAAAAACAGGAATACTATAAGAGTCACTATTACTGACAGGGTAAACCCTGAGGTAGGCGGCTGACGGCTGACGGCTGTACCAGAGACAATGGGGAAGATTTATCAAGTTGTCTGAAAGTCAGAATATTTCTAGCTGCCCAGCTCCCCTTTAAAATACTCATGAGCACTGGTAAAATGAAAGCTGAGTTGTGATTGGTTGCCTTGGGCAACAAGGAATATTCTGACATTCAGACAGCTTGGTAAATCTGCCCCAATGTTTCAAGTTTTTATATAAGCTTAACTTTTATTAACTGTTATTTTTAAAACAGCTAAGAAAAGTTTAGGTTTTTTTATTTTAAAAAAGGCCTAGTGTTTTTTAAGTAAACATAGAGACATTTGAGTGGCGCAGCCAATCACTGGACACAGAAGTAACTCACTGCATCCAGGAACTGCAGGACTCATTTAGGAAATTTATCAATGTGTCACTGAGTCCGACACAGTAGAGCTAGACAACACTAGTCTTTCGCTAGCATGCAGTACGGCAGCATTATCTTTACAGTGATAAATCTGGTGCAGTGCACAACTGTTGAGTGCTACTTTAGACCTTGTTGTAGTCGATCTAGTGTGTATGCCACAATGTGCTGTAGCAAAGTTTTATTTTTTTGATGCACAGACTATTTGACACGCAGCTAAGCCCTTTTCTAGAGACCATGCCCCTTTTTCAGAGGCCATGCCCATAAGTCAGGCTGGTTCAAAAAGTCTCAAAAAAGGCCTAAAAACCCTGATAAATGTGCTGCATAGAATTTTAGATTTTTTTTACACTCATGAAGCCAGAAGTCTGGCCTCCTGGACTATTACTTAATGTGAATGCCCCTAGATTCAAATGTTCTTCACCTCTTTTGCTAAGATGGAACCTTCCACTAGAGTAAAAGTTCAGGTACATTGGGGCCTTCTTTGATGCATAGATACATGTAGCCCAATCCTCAGCAAATGGACAAACACAGAGGTCCACAAATAAATTCATGGTACTTTTTGGTTTTTACATAGTTACACATCAAGAGGGTACATGATGAAGATCAATCTTCATTGTGTGTCTTCTTGATGTGTAACTATGTGAAAATCAATAAAGACATCTGATTTAATTGTGGACCTCTGGGGATGATTCAGGGTGCAATCCAGGAGCATTACTGTACATGTTTTACATTAAATTCTTCACCATTTTTGATCATGTACTAACCCAATTAACCATTAATTTCTCAGCCCTCAAACTGTAAGCACATGAGAGCAGGGCCCTTACTCCTATTGTTCCATATGACTGTTTGTACTCTGTAATGTAGTAGATTATTTGTATTTGCCCCCTATGATTTGTAAAGTGCTACGGAATATAATTGCGCTATATAAATAAAGATTATCATTATTATTGCTTAATTTTCTAGTGCATTTTTATTCCTTTGGTGCAACAAAAGGACTTTAATCTTTGGAAGGTTGCATTTTGCATGCTTATTGTTTCTTTAACAATAAGTATTAGCGTTCTTTATCAACAAAACTATCAGTTGTAACCAAAATAAATTAGAATTTGTGTACACTAAAACAGAAAAAGTTAAAACAACACCAATGTACCAATCTCCTGCTTATCTGTTTCTCTTTTTTTACAATTCAATTTTGAGTTATAGTTTTAGTATAAATAGAGCACAGCAGTATGGGCCACATTATAAGAACAAAGCAGGTTAATAACATGTTACTCCAGCACTACCTGTGTGCTACAAGCAGAAACATAAAGACTAAGAGCTAGAAGATGCTAGGCTATGGTAAGTATGATTATCCATTACTCCACATAGTGACAGAACAAGACAAATGGTTTTGCTTCAGTCTGTAGCAAAATAGAAAATTACATTGATTCTTCATTTTCTTTGATGCCTCTTGTTATGTGTAAGCAACATAGAAACCGACTTGCCTAGTATGATAATATGAGAGAGAGGGAGGATTCAACGGTTATTTTCCACCACAAGTTCAATAAAGAAGGCTCACATTTTAAACTTCTGAGCAGAAAGTAGAAATTGAGGCAGGATGATTATTCATGTACAGATCACATGACCCTTCATCTGCAGCCATTTTATGGACAGGAACGTCTGGGTAAATAACCTAATATCCTGCCCCAACACTTAAACACACTACAAAAAACATGAGGTAAAGTGACCAACCCCTTTAAGATCTAGTTTAATTTACCATATATTGTTGAGTATAAGCATACCTAAATACAAGCTGAGGCCCCTAATTTTGCCAAAAAATAATGGGAAAACCTATTGACTTATTGAGTATAACTTATTGAGTATAAGCCTAGGCCGGGAGATGCATCGGTCACAGTCATTAAATAGCCAGTCAGTCCCCTTCCCCCATAGTACATGGCCATCTAGCCTCTGCCCTCAGTATATAGCCATCCCCCTGCTCCAGTATGTAGCCAGTCCCCTGCCCCAGTAGTTAGGCAGCCCCCTGCTCCAGTAGATAGCCAGCCCCCTGTACCAGTAGTTAGCCAGCCCCCTGCCCCAGCAGTTAGCCAGTCTTCTGAATCTGTAGTCAGCCAGACCCTGTCCCTGTAGTCCGACAGCCACCGTTTTCCAATTCCTATAAAAAAATTAAGTCAAAACTCACTTTTACGATGCCCACCGTATGTCTTCTCTTCTTCGGTCCGGCAACGGCAGGTCTGTGTGACGCTCTGGCACACAAGCTGTGACGTCAGCTGCTGCTGTCACCAGAGTGTCACCAGAGCCGGCGTCACGGACCTGCCGCTGCTGGTGCAAAGACGAGAAGACTTAGGAGGGCGTCAGAAAGGTGAGTTTTGACTCCCTTTTTTTTTCTTGACACAAGTATAAGCTGAATATCAGTTTTTCAGCCCATTTTTTTCCTGCTTATACTTGAGTATATATGGTATATTATATACCTTATATCTTCACAGAAATTGCATTCAGATGACCCCAAAGATAAAAGTCTAAGGAGGTCAGATCAGGAGACCTTGGTGGCCATTCAACTGGCCCACGATGACCAATCCACTTTACAGGGAACTGTTCATGTAGTAATGCTCAAACCTTTGGGGTCATCTGAAGGCAATTGTCTATGCTATGAAGATACAAGATGTGCAGCATCTGAAACATTGGATACTGGAAGCCTGTGCTAGCATTTCTTCTACTGTGTTGCTATCAATGTGTCAAGAGTGGGATAGCACAGCACTACTACACCTTTTAACACTAGACTATAGCACTTCACTAACACTTATCCTACACTAGACTATAACACAACACTACTAAACACATTGTACACTAGACTATAGCACATCACTACTACCCTTATCCTTCACTAGACCATAGCACAACACTACTATAACTATCCTAACTGGACTATATTACATCACTACTACACCTTTATTAGAACATAGCACAACACTTCTATACCTATCATACACTAGACTATATCACATCACTACTACACCTATCCTATGCTAGACTATAGCACCTTACTACTGCACCTATCCTACACTAGACCATAGCACAACACTACTATACCTTTCCTACACTAAACTATATCACATCACTATATTATAACATAGCAAAACACTACTACAGCTTAATACTAGTAAAATAAAAGCCAGGTTGATGGATACAAATTATAATTGAAGATTGTCTTATCTGTTATCATGGATAGCACTGTAACATAAAAGTGTGAAGAACCTGAAGGCTTTCACCAAATATATCTTGTTGTAAACTTAAAGAGGAACCTGTCAGGTGGATTTGGGATGCTTTGCCACCCACATTTCCTTGTAGACTGGTAGTTTAGTGTTCCAAATTGCTTTATATGATAACTGTTCATGACTGCATAAAAAAAGACAAATGTTTATATTTACCTGGGTCCAGGGGTCTCAGCTTCTGTGTGATGCTGCTAGTGAAGCCAGAGCAATACTTCTTGGCTTCACTGCATACGTTCTGTAGGGACGCAGCATGCATTTTGAAGCCAGAGTAGTACGTCCTGGCTTCAGTGCACAAGAGCTGAAGGTATGCAGTGTGCACTACAGAAGTACTGCAATGTATTGTGCGCGGCATCAAGGAATCTCAAGTGTAAGTCCCCTAGTGGGATAGTTAAAAAAAAGTTACATAAAGTTTAAAAAATAAATAAATGATAATAATTATAAAATTTTGTGTTAAAAAATAAAATAATGAAACCCACCCCACAAAATTAGTATTGTTGTGTCCATAGCCCCCTTGGGTAAGCAGATATTACTTATTATAAACAAATTAGAGTAGAAATTTAAAAATAAAAAAATAATTCAAAATTTAAATTTTAGTGCTTCATACCTCCCAAAAAATGTAAGAGAAAGCAATTAAAAAGCGAGTGCGTTTCTGTACCCGCACTTGCTTACTTCCCATAGGCCATGTTCAGCCTAAATTGGGTCACATAGAAGCCAGCGCAGCTGCGCCACAAAAGGACTGAGTATGCCAAAATAACCTGTGCAAGACATGTAATCCCCGAAAAAATAAAAAAGTTATGTGTTTTGGTATTTGAGTAGGAAAAAAAAAAAAAAAAAGAGCTGGGTCCTGAAGGCCATTGTAGGCTGTGTCCTTATGGGGTGAAGAAGCTAGATACTGTTTAAAAGCTATTTGTTTTCATTATTCTCTTTCAACATAGAAGAGAGAAATCAAATACTTAAGTGAAATGGAAGGTCTTCCATTCAGATAGGGTTACATATACTGAAGGGAAAACACATGTGAATCACTGTATGGTTTTTGGGTACATTCAGACAGAGATCTGTGGGGATCTATATGCGGCCGCATATACGTCCCCATAGACGGCAATGGCGGTCCGGTGGAGTTACGGCCACAAATGCATGGCACCATTCCATGCTGTACATGGGGAAAAGATAGAGCACGCTCTATCTTTCCCGTGTGTGCAGCCGTTTCTCTATGGAGGGGAGAGGGGCGGTGGCAGTAGAAATATCTCACACACCAGTGCAGCAGTCTCTTCCAAGTCCAGCTACAATCCTGGCAGTTTAATGATTTTTTTCAGTGCTGCTCTAATTAAGAATATACACATGGTATGGTTACACAACTCCCCAGGGCTGCTTCATAAGATAATTTGTAGTTTTATATGGTCACTACTGGTGTCTACTACTCTGTCTATTTCTCTAAGGTGCCCACATGCTTTCAATGGCTATTAGCTAATGACTCAGTACACATTTATTCTTCCCATCACTCAGACATGACAAGGCATACATACATTTTTTGTATATTATAATAATCCATTGTCACAGTATAAAGATCTATTTGGTTAAGTAATTACACACAAATAATTAAAACCATGATGTCAAAGTGCAGGCATAGTCTACTCGACAACATCACAGCAACAATCAAATAATATAAATACTGGTGTCACTCTATAGATGTCAAATAGATGTAACAGTTCCATAGAAGGGGGCATTTCTGTGAAGCTTAGAAATGGGTCAAACTTAATGTTCTATACTTCTTGTCTATACTGTTGACTAGATATGAGCAAATCAATTCATTGATTTGTAGATTCAGTACGAATCCAGTGTGTGTCTGGCCACAGCAGCCAAAATGTGAGGTGGTTGTATCCGAGAAAGCTATCTCACTTATAAGGGACAACATGGCAAAATTTATGAGAAATTTTCTTCACACAATTCAAAAAATGTTTACATATGGCAAATGAATTTAATTAAGTGTGAATGCCCAGATGGGAATACCCCTTTAACACTGAAGTCAAGCTTTACCTGCCTTAAAATGCCCTCTCTACTGTAATTGATGGTCCTGTGTTCAGGAACATCATTGATCAGATCTCCTGAGGTCCAGCGTGACTTCAACCCTACACTTTCCACCTCTCTGACTTTATACATCTTACTTACACCAGACTTCAAAGTTGATTTTCTGGACGATGCCACAAAGCTGGGTCATGAAAGAAACATGTTCTAGAATCTGTTAAACTGCTCGACCACATACTGGTAGTGGTTAATTAGGCCAATTATCATAAATCTGGAGGTCATGTACATCGATCATATTAGTAACATCTAAATTGCAGCTTATGTAAAGCCAGCTGTGTTCCTCCCAAGGCGTATGCCTCAAGTTACCTCATGGGTGGTTTATTCCCGCCCTGCTGGATTATGGGAGGAGGCATTTTGGGGGAAGTACTTTATCGCAGCTGGTTTTATCATGTTTTGCATCCTTTGAAAGCAAAAACGCTACCTCATTACCTTATGTTACTATGCACAATGATCCCAGCCAAATGACAGAAACAGAGATGTGGCCCTGAAACCATTAACATTTTTAGGACTCTGACTGTCCCAATGCCTGATCTATTATATAAAATAACTATTCCATACGGAGAATATCACAACAGAAAAAAAAATGTCTGAATCGCCAATTATTTGCCATTTCCACACTCATAATAAATTTGGACAAAAAGTGATCAAAAGGGCATACAGGAGCACATTTACTAAGAACAGTGAAAACTTCGGTATGTGCAGTTTGCCTGTGTATAGTGCAGAATGTGCCAGATTCTGGATTTCAGGCGCATGTTCTGCATGAATCAATGGGGCACATGTATCATAGTTTCAGCTAGCCAAATTGTCTAATTTTAGAGACTTTTGCCATTTTTGCGAGTTTTTTGCGAGTCCTTTTTCAAGTATGCCTTGTCTGCACCTTTGTGCAGTGTGCCTTATGTATCTTTGTTTTCCAGATGTTCCGTGCAACTTTTCACTTGGGTTTCACTTTCTAGCGTATTTTTTGCGACTTTTTAGGCGCAAATCTGCACTTGGTCCATGGCAGGTACAAAGGAAGTTTTTTTTTCATGGACCCAATTTTAACATGTAAACTGTTTCACATGCTTTAAATGTTTAACATTTTGCACAGTAGTCTGTTTTGTCAAAATTCTTAAGTTTTTGCATTTTTCTTATTGGTTACTTCTAATGATGGGGTCACAAGTAGCGGTTTAATTGCGTTTTTAATGCATTTTGAAACTAATTACAACAGCTGAGGAGAGGTGATTTGCCTTATTTCATTACTCTTAACATTTGTGTTTACAAAACGCATCATAAACACCGCGTTAATACGTGTGTTAACATTGAGTTTACTATGCGTTTTGTAAATTCAAATGTTAAAAGTAATGAAATAAGCCTCTTCAGATTGTACTCCTCTTGTGTGATCTCTAAGTGGCAATGCCTATGGACAGTAGAGATCACATGACCTTCCATCCGCAGTCATTTTATGAACAGCAATGTCTGGCTGATGAGGGGAAAAGACAGGAAGCTTCACCTCAAATATCATGAAAGTGGTTGCAGAACTTTCAGTAGATGTATACAGGTGGTCCCCTACTAAGAACACTCGACCCCTAGATACAAACGGACTCTGGATATTGTAATTTATTGTACTTTAGTCTAGGCTACAATAATCAGCTATCACAGGTGTCTGTAATGAAGCTTTTGTGTTAATCCTGGTTCTTAGGACAACCCAACATTTTAAAATCCAATTGTCACAGAGACCAAAAAATTCTGGCTGGGTTTTACAATGATAAATATACAGTTCCGGACTTACATACAAATTCAACTTAAGAACAAACCTACAGACCCTATGTTGTAGAACCCGGGAACTGCCGGTATTGGTAAATTACCTATTATCCGGCCCCCACACACCATACAAAAACATGAGGTAAAGTAGCCAACTCCTTTAATAAGCAAAAAAACTCTCAAATGTAAAGCAGTATTCTCCCTGCTATCACAAAAAAGTTATTTCCTTGAAATGTTATTGCATTGACCTAAACACTGAGATTTCTCTTTGCCATGTTGTTTATTGTTGTGCTGTACAGACTGTCACTATTTCATATCATATTAAATATAAACAAGCGTGTTTCAATATTGCTTTTCAAGATCTATCATTGGAGCCTGACCTGAGTTTATTACATCACTATGGATAGATGTTCCGAAAAAAGATTCTCCCTCAGGTCATTCAAATAATGAAGTTGCTCTCTGGTATAACATGAACATGAGGAAAAAGGAAACAAGCAGTTCACATAAAGTTTAAGCAATTCTTAACTGAGATTTCATTTAACAAAGCTTTTATATATGTATGTACAAATAAGAATTTCATAATGTGCATGTTGCAAAAGAAGCAATATCATAACATGTGATTAATGGTTTGTATTTCTAAAAATATGAGAAAATAAAGGCAGCTTCAAATAAACTGCAAAGTTTGATAGAACCAGGAGGCTTTTTCCACCATAATTGGCCGCAGTATGGGCAACATCAAGTATATGCCTCCCTTTACTGAGCTTTCTGTTGCTGAAAGGTCAACATATGATCTAGTCAGAACTTCAGAAAGCACCACCTCATGTTCCCCCTCTTTTCAACTCTCATCACTCAGCTAGGCTCCTTGTGTTCTACCCAATCTCATTCAATAAGCCCCCTTCATCATTCAGTTAGCTCTCCATAATGTTCTACCCCTACTCATTTAGTTGGCCCTCCTATAGTGGTGTGAACTAGAAGTGGCAGGCCTTATAGCATACTTCTGACAGGGGCCTCAGAAAAATACATTATTGCATATGCACACATTTATACACTCGTACACACATACATACATATATGCACTGATATTTATACCTTCTCATATAAGCTTCTGGCTCAGCTGTGTATTGTGGACTGTTATATACATATTGGGGCACATGTATCATAGTTTGGTCTCTCTGTGGTGAACTTTTGAGACATTTGGCCAGGGCCGCATCTGCCATGAGGCGAGATGAAAATCTCGCCTCAGGCGGCAGAATGCGGGTCCCGTAAAGGCCGGCGAAATTTGCGCTTAAAGTGGGCGATTCGGGCGTCCATTAACGCCCGAATCGGCCCACCAGCTAAATAAATCGCGCCTGTCTCTTTAAGGACACAGGCGCGATTTATATGCGGAGCGACGCGCGCCTTTCCGGCAGCTGCGCGCTCCGTCCTAAGCAGTGACACAGGCGTCATGACGTCATGCGCCTGTGTCATGTGCGGAGCGCGGCACGCAGGGAAGACCGGAGTGAAGGCCGTCGTGAAGACCGGAGCCGCGCCGAGGGAGCAGCTGCCTGCAGGTGAGTAGGATTATTATTTTTCGAGTACTTTAATTAATGTGGGGAGGTTTTATGTTATACTGGGAGGGGGGGGGGTACTATACAGGGCTAGAAAAACGTTTAAACTGGGGGAGGGGGGGACGCTATAGATATCATATGGGGCCATAATTATTTTATACTAATAATTATCTTATACTGGGGGGGGTGGTATATGTATTATTTGGGGCCATACTTATCTTATACTGGGGGGGGGGATGCTATATGTATTATTTGGGGCCATACTTATCTTATACTGGGGGGGGATGCTATATGTATTATTTGGGGCCATAATTATCTTATACTAGGGGGGGGGGGGTGCTATATGTATTATTTGGGGCCATAATTATCTTATACTAGGGGGGGGTGCTATAGTTATTATTGGGGCCATAATTATCTTATACTAAGGGGGGGGGTGCTATATGTATTATTTCGGGGCCAACTATCTTATACTGGGGGGGGATGCTATATGTATTATTGGGGCCATAATTTTTATACTGGGGGGGGATGCTATATATTATTTGGGGCCATAAATATTTATACTAGGGGGGGGGGGGGGGGGGGGGGATGATATATTATTTGGGGCCATAATTATTTTATACTAGGGGGAGGGGATGCTATATTTTATTTGGGGATTTGGGGCTATAATTATTTTATACTGGGGGGGATGCTATATATTATATATCACTAAGCTGGGGGCTGTATATGGGATACAGTATATTACTAAGCTGGGGGGCTGTATATGGGTACAGTATATTACTAAGCTGGGAGGCTGTATATGGGATACAGTATATTACTAAGCTGGGGGTGTATATGGGGTACAGTATATTACTAAGCTGGGGGATGTATATGGGATACAGTATATTACTAAGCTGGGGCTGTATGGGATACAGTATATTAATAAGCTCGGGCTGTATATGGGATACAGTGTATTACTAAGCTGGGGGCGTAGATGGATACAGTAATTAATAAGCGGGGGGCTGTATAGGGATACGTATATTAATAAGCTGGGGGGTGTATATGGGATACAGTATATTAATAAGCTGGGGGGTGTTATGGGATAGGTATATTACTAAGCTGGGGGTCTATGGGATACAGTATACTAGCTGGGGGGGCTGTATATGGGGGACAGTATATTACTAAGGGGGGGCTGTATATGGGATACAGTATATTACTAAGCTGGGGGGCTGTATATAGGGGTACAGTAATTACTAAGCTGGGGGGATGTATATGGGATACAGTATATTACTAAGCTGGGGAGCAGTATAGGGATACAGTTATTACTAAGCTGGGGGGTGTATAGGGATACAGTATATTACTAAGCTGGGGGGCTGTATGGGGTACAGTATATTACTAAGCTGGGGCTGTATATGGGATACAGTATATACTAAGCTGGGAGGGGGATGTATATGGGATCAGTATATACTAAGCTGGGGGTGTATATGGGGTGCAGATATTACTAAGCTGCAGGGGGTTTATGGGATACAGTATATTACTAAGCTGGGGGGGCTGTATATCGGGTACAGTATATTATAGCTGGGGGGCTGTATGGGATACAGTATATTACTAAGCTGGGGGGATGAGGCCTTTAAATATATGACAGCAGGGATATTGAAGGGATGTGTTATATGTGGGAGAGTGCGGTCAGTTGTGTTGTGAGGGGTATATATTATTTAGGAGCGCAGTGTTGTTATCCAGGAGACTTTATACTGTAAGTGGACTGTGGTATTTTTTAGGGACGCCGGGTGGAGATGGTGCACGGAGCTGAAGATATCCGGCCGTTGAATTCACCTTTGATACGTCATGGATTGGAGAACCCGGAATAAAGTCTCTGATGGAAGGGATTGTCATCTATAAGGTACTAGATGCCACTAATGCCTCTCAGATCCTGTAGTCAGTCACACAGTGTCAGGGAGCTGCCTGTAGGGTTGTTAGTTAAAGTTTAAGGATTACTTAACGGGGGGGGGGCAGCATTTTAATATTCGCCTCAGGCAGCAAATATGCTAGAATCGGCCCTGCATTTGGCAGCTCTTTTTTGGGCCTTATGTATGCTCCTGTCTTTTTACTTGTCAAACACGTTCAGTTTTGCCTATCCTGCAGGCGCAAATTTTGTTTTTTTGAGATTTTTTGTTGTAAATGTCTGTAAATCTACATGGACACAAGCCACTTGAGGGGGTTATATGCAGGAGTGGACACTACTGTATTTGGGATTTGAGGCGGTGTCCTGCATTTGTAAGACTGTAGTCACACCCAGGGAGTGATGACATATGAGGCTGGGGGTCACACGGTGTGTTAAGGGTGCGATCACACGTTGCGTTTTGATTGCATTTGAAACCTATTACAACATCTGAGGAGAGGTGATTTGCCTAGTTACATTACTGTTAAAATTTGCATTTACAAAACACATAGTTAACGTAATGTTAACATTGCGTTAATGCTTGTGCTTGTTAACGCAATGTTAACACAAGTTTAACAGCTGTTTAATTAGGCAAATCTCAGCTGTTGCAATGCATTTTAAATGCATGCGTTAAATGCAACGTGTGACTGCACCCTAGAAGTAACCAATACATTTAAAAAAAAAATGTAAATGCAAAAATTTCAGGATTTTCAAAAAACAAGTTACTGTGCAAAATTTTAAACATTTTACATGTGAAATAATTCCAATTACATGTTAAAATAGAGTCCATGAAAAAATCCTTCCTTGTAGTGAAAAGTTGCACGGACATCTGGAAAACAAAGATACACAACGTGCAGACCAAGGCGTACTTGAAAAACAACAGAGTAAAAAGTCGCAAAAAAACGACTAAAGTCGCTAAAAACAGACAATTTAAGTAGCAGAAATAATGAGAACATGTCCCCCATTATGTTGTACAATGTGCAGCATAATGGGGCACATTTACTTACCACGGTCCTGTCGTGATCCTGCAGTGCGTTGTCCAATTTCCTGCAGGTGTCACTTTGGCACAGAGGTCCGCTGGAGTTCACCTTCTTCTCCTGGTGCATGTGAGTGCTTGATCTTGCCACACATTTCGTTTTTTAAATTCCACGCTTGTGTAATTTTTTTGTGGACAAGCTGACATTTTAGGAACAGTGCAGCACATTTACTAAGGGCTGTGTGTCAGTTTCTGTTGAACTTGCACGTTCTTTTAGGTGCAAACAGCTTACTCAGGTATTAAAGAAGGGCTTGCACATGGCCGTTTGTGGAGCGGCTACACTATGCTCATGTGGCCACAAATTTCTGCACTGAAGAGGGGGTCGGAGCTCAGTCAGACAAGCCAAGTCTGACAGAAATGTGTTGCACCCCCTATGTTAAAGGTGCACTGCCTAGGTGTGTGGCAACATTTCGTCAATCTTACATGTTAAATCTGACACACGGAGTGCCCCCTTCAGTGCCGAAACAGAGACAATTGGCGGCTCTTTTTTTTGCGCTTTATGTATTTCACTTGTGATACATATTCAGTTTTTCCTATCCTGGCAGGCACAAATTTGGCTTCTTTTGAGACTTTTGTTGCAAATGTCTCAAATCCACAAGGACACGAGTCACGTGAGGGGGTTATATACAGGAGTGGACACTACTGTTAATTTGGGTTTAACAGTTGCATTTTTAATGCATTTTGAAACTAATTACAACAGCTGAGGAGAGGGATTGCCTTATTTACAGTTAGTAATATACTGTATCCCATATACAGCCCCCCAGCTTAGTAATATACTGTATCCCATATACAGCCCCCCAGCTTAGTAATATACTGTATCCCATATACTGTATCCCATATACAGCCCCCCCCAGCTTAGTGATGTAGTGATATATAATATATAGCATCCCCCCAGTATAAAATAATTATGGCCCCAAATAATATATATGGCACCCCCCCTAGTATAAAATAATTATGGCCCCAAATAATACATATAGCAATGTATGTGTGTACGAGTGTATAAATGTGTGCATATGCAAATATGTAGATTTTCTGAGGCCCCTGTCAGAAGTATGCTATAAGGCCCTGCCACTTCTAGTTACACCACTGATAGGAGGGCCAACTAAATGAGTAGGGGTAGAACATTATGGAGAGCTAACTGAATGATGAGGGGGGCTTATTGAATGAGATTGGGTAGAACACAAGGAGCCTAGCTGAGTGATGAGAGTTGAACAAAGAGGGGGAGAACATGAGGTGGTGCTTTCTGAAGTTCTGACTAGATCATATGTTGACCTTTCAGCAACAGAAAGCTCAGTAAAGGGAGGCATATACTTGATGTTGCCCATACTGCGGCCAAGTTATGGTGGAAAAGCCTCCTGGTTCTATCAAACTTTGCAGTTATTTGAAGCTGCCTTTATTTCTCTATATTTTTAGAAATACAAACCATTAATCACATGTTATGATATTGCTTTACTTTTGCAACATGCAACATTATTGAAATTCTTATTTGTACATAGACATATATAAAAGCTTGTTAAAAGTGAAATCTCAGTTAAGAATTGCTTAAACTTTATGTGAACATGCTTGTTTCCTTTTTCGTCAACGTTCATGTTATACCAGAGAGCAACTTCATTATTTGAATGACCTGAGGGAGAATCTTTTTTCGGAACATCTATCCATAGTGAAGTAATAAACTCAGGTCAGGCTCCAATGATAGAATCTTGAAAGCAGAATATTGAAACAACAGCTTGTTTATATTTAATATGATATGAAATAAGTGACAGGTCTGTAACCAGCACAACAAATAAACAACATGGCAGATAAGAAGATCTCAGTGTTATTAGGTCAATGCAATAACATTTCAAGGAAATAAAACTTTTTGTGATAGCAGGGAGAATACTGCTTTACATTTGAGAGTTTTTTGCTTAATTAAAGGAGTTGGCTACTTTACCTCATGTTTTTGTAATGTGTGTGGGGCCGGATATTAGGTAATTTACCAATACAGGCAGTCCCCGGGTTACATACAAGATAGGGTCTGTAGGTTTGTTCTTAAGTTGAATTTGTATGTAAGTCGGAACTGTATATTTTATCATTGTAAATCCAGCCAGAATTTTTTGGTCTCTGTGACAATTGGATTTTAAAAATGTTAGGTTGTCCTAAGAACCAGGATTAACACAAAAGCTTCATTACAGACACCTGTGATAGCTGATTATTGTAGCCAAGGACTAAAGTACAATAAATTACCAATATCCAGAGGTCCGTTTGTAACTAGGGGTTGAGTGTTCTTAAGTAGGGGACCACCTGTATACATCTACTGAAAGTTCTGCACCACTTTCATAATATATGAGGTGAAGCTTCCTGTCTTTTCCCTCATCAGCCAGACATTGCTGTTCATAAAATGGCTGCGGATGGAAGGTCATGTGATCTCTAACTGTCCATGAGCAATTGCCACTTAGAGATCACACAAGAGGTAAGTCTGGGAGGTCAACATCGATGACCAATATCAGTACATTACTTAATAAATGTGAATCACCAGCCAGGTCAGGATCCCAGGTAGTGGATCCTCTGTACCACCACAGACAATGATGACACCTGGGACTGGAGTATAAGTGGTACCCGGTTTTCACCAGAGCCTGCCGCAAAGCAGGTTGGACTTGTTGCTGCGTGGTACCCCCAGGTCGTTCCACAGAAGCGACTTTTCCGTGGTGGTGGCCAAGGCGTAGTGCAGAACCGTAAGGCAAACTCATGGTCAGGGTCAGGCAGGAGGTCAAGACACGTAGCATGGGATCAGAGTCTGGGACGTAGCAATAGGTCAGGACAAGCAGCACAGGATCTGAGTCAGGAGCGGAATTGAGGGCTTAAAATATAGCGTTCTCTTAGGCATGAAAGCACAAAGATCCATCAGGGGTCACAGGAAGAGGTAGGACATTTATAGGAGTCAGGGACGCGCAAACTGAAGCAAGGAGATTGTCGCTGGAGTGCTGGAAGGTAAGCGAGACTGCGGGCGCGGGAGAAAGGGGGCACACGGAGGTTGCTGCAGCACCCGCGACACCAATTAGCGAACAATAAGGGTAAAACACCCTTAGAGATCCCATGACCATCAATCTGTGGCCATTTTATGGAAAGGAATTTCTGGCTCATGAGGTGAAAGACAGGAGGCTTCACTTTACATATAAATAAAGCAGTGCAGAACTTTTAATAGATGTATATTGGTAAATTACCTAATATGCTAACATGAGGTAAAGTGGCCAACTCCTTTAACTTACAGGGAGTGTATAATCATAGATTTATAGGTTATTCAAACAATATTGTTTTGCAATAAGTTGTAAAATACTTAATTTGTCTCTTTGTGAATATCCAGTGGTTATATTTCAACCTTTTAAGAGTTTTTTTTAGCATGTAAGAATTTGTTGTGTAATTGGCTACATAAGAGTCCTACATGAATTCATGCAAAGTAAAGGGAGACTGTCGGGGTAATTTACCATGGCCATTTTTCTGCCATACATAACATGAAAAAGTCACTCCACCCCATGCCACCTCCACACCAAGTGAGCTGTCTGGTTTATAATTCTAGTATAGCCTGTCCCAGTATCACCCAAGGATCCTCTTAGATAAGACCCTCCCTGCCCTGTCATCCCCCCAACCACTCATAATATATACTTACTGCAGATTCAAATTACCCAGGGGGGGTTGGCCTGCATGTCAAAACATGTATTATCTACTTATGAAATAACAGTATTGGAAAGGATATTAACCTTCTCTCCGCGTTCTCTTTTTGATGTGTTTATAGCAATAAAAGATCTGAACATCTTTGCATGCTCCCTCATAAAATCTTTACACAGTAGAGCCAATGAACATAATCCAACAACCACTGAACAAGAAGAGCTGGAGAGAAAGAGACGACGAAAGCAGAATCCATATATGGTAAAATACCTACCTATATAAGTTAAAAGTCACGTACATTTCCAGCCTTTTCAGCATGTCCAACTACAGACCTTGTTAAACTTGTGTTGAGGAAGTCGTCTTTGACAACGATACACACGGAGAACCTCCCACCCCTGTCCTGGTTATACCGCCTGTTTGCTTGCTTGTCCGTGTTTCTTCTATGAAATCTTCTGCTCAGGTTACCAGGCTTATACTCCTCTCCATGCTGCATCAGTGTATGTAGTTTGTGATACTGCAGAACTTTTGTCTAACATGTATTTTACTTGTGGAGTGCACTTTTTTGCTAGCATTTGTTTACATACATCAAGTAGGAGTGACCTGGCCGTACCATTGTTATGTATAATAATCTTTTTATGCCATATGCTGTTTGGCTAATTATCAGATTCTGTTATGGACAGGAGGTGTTTGTCAAGGTGGATTGTATTCCCAACCCCTTGCCTTTGTTGCATATTGTGTATATGACATATTTAAGTGGTTTTAAAATGTCATGTGTATGTAATTATTTGTTCCCAATAAAGATTTTCATATGTTTTATACTGCACAGAAAAAAACACACCTTTTTATCTTGTGTAAATTATGTTAAAAACATAGATAATTTGACTTCACAAATGGCGAGGCCTTGAACCACCTAAAAAAACAAGATGATGTAGTTGTCAAATAGGCTGACAAAGGCAGGAACATTGTCCTGTGGTCTACACATATGTACGAAAAACATGAAAAAGTCACTCCACCCCATGCCACCTCCACACCAAGTGAGGGTGATGAGTGGGTTGGGGGGATGACAGGGCAGGGAAGGGTCTTATCTAAGAGGATCCTTGGGGATACTGGGACAGGCTATACTAGAATTATAAACCAGACAGCAACCTCATGTACCCCAGATACCACAGGAGGCCAAAGTTGGGTGTCATGGCTGGTGCATGATGTGTCCAATAAATTCCTCCCTGTGTATGTATAACTGCCAAGTTCTTTGCTGCTGCACTGTGACTAAACCATATGAGTAACTCAATGAGTTATGACCGACTTACAGTTTACATATAAATAGGTTCAGACAATCAAACATGAATTAAAATTACATTTTGTTCCATTCATTAAGCATTTTAACAAATCAACAAAATATTGCATCAAAATCTCATTTTATTACATGTCTGTAAAAGCTACACATTAAAAACAGTACTGCCTTGTATAATTGTCATATAAGGGAAATTAAAATTAGTCTCTTGTTTATTACTGTTAAGTTCTAGAAGAATAGAAAATATAAAGACAAAACAACGACAGTAGTGTGAAGGAGCATTTGTCACCTATTTGATATAATTAATGTTAGGCTCCTCACTTACACCGTATTTTCCGACTATAAGGCGCACTTAAAAGCCTTGGATTCCTTGGAAATCCAAGTGCGCCTTATAGTCCGGTGCGCCCTATGTATGGCACAGGGCAGCGAACCATACTCATAGGTCCCCGCTAACAGAGACCGGAGACGCAGATCTCCAGCGGGAACTGCAACCACGCGGCACGAACAACTTCTGCCGCGTGGTCTGCAGTTCCCGCTGGAGATCTCTGTCTCCGGTACGGGGACCTATGTAGTATGGTCCGCTGCCCTCCTCCACCTCCCCCTCACCTCCCACTCACCTTCCCCGCTCGCCGCGTCTCTTTCTCGGCGTCGCGTCCCGTCGGGTCTCCGCTCCGCCCCCGGACCTCCGCCACGCCCCCACCCTGCCCTTGTATTCCGATGCGCCTTATATATGGAATTATTACATATATAAGGCGCATCAGACTAATGCGCCTTATATTCCGTGGCGCCTAATGGCCCGGAAAATACGGTAGTCTTCTATAAGGGATTAGAAAGTCCAAGACAGAGGGGCATATTTATCAGGACCCTGAAATAATCACAAATGCTAGCTTATTGCTAGCACTTGCGACTATTTTTCCCTCTCCGCCACCTTCACAGCAGTGGGCCGAGAAGGGGCTTGAGGACGGGCGCAGCCGGTCGAGCGTAGGGCGCGGCTGGCCGGGAGTGGGCCGGGGTGGGATGTTACTGTCCCCGCGCCGGCACACACGCTGCTGCCTGCGACTTTTCACATGTGAAAACTCGCCGGCTGCATTTATTTCTACACCAGGCCATGCCTTCCAGGCGAAAGCCTCTTGATGTATCCTGCTGCGACTATGCAGCAGCGGGCCTGTCATACGCCGACACACAAGCACCGGCCTATGATAAATATGCTCCAGAGAGTCCATACCCATTTATTATTCTGTGAATATTGTCCTGTAGCTATTATCACATCATGCAGTAATATAATGGCCCATATTTATCAAAAAGAGTGCGAACTGCACTATGTGCAGTTTGCCTGTGAAGTGTGCAGGGTGCCCAGGTTCATGAATTGTGGTGCAAGTTCTTCGTGAACCTGACACCCCCTGCACTGCTCTGGAAGTGTACACCATTTTTTTTCTATTGCACTTTGTTCATGCTGCAGAATTGTGACACAGACACAATTGTGGGGCACGTCGGTCAAGATTGTGCCACGAGGTCCAACTAAGCACTAACATGGCCCTTTTGGTGCACATTTTATAGCAAGTCAATGGGAAATGCTTCTATAGTTTTGCAGTTGTTAATTACCATATACATTTATAGAGTATGCATTTCATTTGAAAAAACTGCTCATAAAAAGTATTTATATAATAAACAAATTGCAATTTCCCAATCTCCATCAGACTGAGGCAATTAAAGTAAATATTTATGTACAAACAAATCAGAAAATAAACAAGATTAGGAACTAAAGAAAATATTAAATACATCAGGCAAATAAGCAAATTGCGGAAATATTATACTAAAAATGCTATATTAACCCAATAAAATAATTCAAGTTTACAGCCAAATTTCTAAATATAATGTACACTTTTATTGCATAGAAACCATATGTATAAAATTGTATCTTATTTAAGTATAGATTTGTACAGTGTTAGCCACAGAGAACAGACAAATAGTGAAGAAATCAGGCGATATTGCCTGGTGTGTATAAAATGCTGAGAAATATCTTCTTTAAGCATGTTTCCAAATATATATTCCTTTTACTATCATTTACATTTGACTTGAATTGGTCACATTGGCTTGTAGAAACTGTGGCTTTTTGCCCAAGTATGTATTCATATTGGGTTATTGCGTGGGATGAAGGAAGGGAGCTATTAACAGTAATTAAACTTGAAATAATGGCTGGGATTAAAACACATAATGGAACTGTGTGGAATGTGCCAATTAAACAACAACATACAAAATCAATCAATGTAAAAAGCTGTGGTTTGGCTAAAAATAGATATATCATTGCTGAGCTGCTGCTGAAAGTAAAGCTTTATCTTTCGACATGGATTACTTTGAAGTGAAGGTGAATTATAGAAAGCTGTTACTGTTTGGAGGTGTGAGTCACCATACCAGAAGCTAGAAACGGGAGCACAGTTGCTCACAATTGCAGATAAAACTCTAAATTATGCACCTGTATTTATAACAATAGAGAACAATACAGTTCAGGAGGCAGAATGATAGCTTTGTTATAAAGTTTAATGCAAATAACAGGAACTTAACAGAGGTACAGTAAAGGCTCTATTCACTTTTATATTAGTCATATAAGTGTTTAAAATGAAAAAAAAAAAATACACATATGCAAGATGCAAACATTTAAAAGTTCACTTTGTCTCCTTTCCACCTACCGAATATACTCGAGTATAAGCAGAGACCCCTAATTTTACCACCAAAAACTGGGAAAACCTATTGACTCGAGTATAAGCCGAGGGTGGGAAATGCATTGGTCACAGCCTCCCAGTATATAACCAGCCTGCCCCAAGTAGTATACAGCCTGCCCAGCCTGCCCCCAGTAGCATACATCAAGCCCAGCCTGCCCCCAGTAGTATACAGTCTGGCCCCAGTAGTATACAGCCAACCCAGCCTGCCCCCAGTAGTGTACAGACAGTCCAGCCTGCCCCAAAATGTCCCCCAGGGGTCTTTTGTGAACTCACCGCGTACAAAAATTCCCTAAAATCCCCCGGTCACTAGAGCCTTTTTTTTAGGCCGCATCATTAAGGGTTTAACATATATTACAAAGTTTACTATTATCATCGGCACTATTGATTTCTAAACTGTTGTTGAAAGTTTAGTTTAGATTTATTTTTCAAAGTGACTAATTATTTAATAGCTAGATTAATAAAACATGTAGAAGCTCTGTAATAGAGCTGCCGGGCATAGCCTTATGATGAGAGCCATACTTTTTTTGTGACAGGGGATCCAGCGCAGAATCACAGTGACTATTATTCACGAAAGGGGAAATGAGCTGCACTGGAAGGATGTGCGAGAGCTGGTGGTCGGTGAGTGTTTTGGCTTCTCTCAGATGAAGACCCGAGACCACCCTGATGATCACTATTAACCTCTGTCTCCTGTACCTCTTTTATCTGTCTAGGGAGAGTACGTAATAGAGCGGAGGTGGATGAAGCAGCTGCTGATGCGGTTCTTTCTTTAAACATAATCTCAGCCAAATACCTCAAAAATCACAGCAGCAGCAGGTAATGTCCCATGTCTTCAGTGCCCATTATGTGTGTCCATCCAGTAGAAATACTGTATATATGGCTTTGCTGTCATTTTTTATTTGATTTGCCTCATTTTTGTTATCTTTTCCTCTCTGCTATTCCCCTCTCTCGTCATGCTTCTGGGTCCTTCCTTTGTTATTATTTCCCGTACTGTCCCTGTCACTAATGGCAGCTTCTTCTTCTGTGTCTTTCAGGCTGTTTCTTGATAAGGATATGCCTAGGTATTTTCTGTTTTGCTTCAAAAGCAGTGACAACTAAGAGATAGAACATGTGATAGAAAAGCCACCTATAATCCCACCAAGTTTGTTAATGAAATTAAGGTAATCCCTAAAGAACTTGGTGAACTTACTTTATTTGTGAAGGAACCTACGATCCCCACCCCTGAGCAACCAATTATCTCTGTTCTGTGAGGTTTAGCTGAAAACATCAGTCAGTTCATTGACCATCATATAGTGGAATGCCTTCCATCATATAGTTGTAATACCTCTGACCTTCTGCATAAAATAGATGGTATCCACATTGAGGATGATATGACTTGATACACTAGATGTAGAATCATTATATAAGAGAATCAGACATATGGATGGCCTCAAGGGTGTCAGTCTTTTCTTACAACAACCAATTTAGAGGGAGAGAGTTCTGGAATTGTTGGCATTTGTCCTCTACCACAACTGGTTTGTGTCTGGAGCTTCCTTCTACCTTCAGACAAGTTTAGTATGTGAACTAATTTTCATGGAATGGATTCACATATCCAAAATATATGAAAACAGTCATGTAAGTAAAGTCTATATATTAAAGTGGGTTTTAATATTGAGGTCATAAAAACCTCATTAATGGAGGTGGGACACCTCCATCCTGTTCATCTGCATAGAGTAGCAGTTCCTGTGACACTGCCACATACGGAATGCAGCCAGAGGAAGACAGATTTATCCTTACACAAACCAACAAAGAAAACTTATTTACACCAGGATTACAAATTTTAGAAAGGTACAAAAGTTGCTTTATTAGAAACAATTCATTAAGGGACATTTATGGGACAATACTGAAAAGGGACATGCTATACATCAATACTATACTATATACTTCCCCTCCCCAGGGTCAAGTATTTATTGAGGGCCAAAGCCACTAAATCTGAGAGCAGCACAGCTCCAAAGAAAGGTCTAATAATAAATCAACCCCAGTGTGTTTACATTGTGTTTACGTCACATGTATGTTCATGCGATGGTAACACAATTGTAATGCAATGTGCAAAAGTGGCTGTAACTATTGCATTGCATTTCAAAATACAGCCACTGTGAACCACTGTGAATGCAACCTCAGTTTTTGTCCTTCAAAAAGTCTTACAAGCGTTGCATCCACTAATTTAGGCCACATTTACAACTTTTTTGCAGCCACTCCCCTTTTTACTTCAGCACAATTTACTCCATTTATTGTGTGAATCCAGATGTGCTAAACAGATATATGAAGTAGGATTCTTGAAAAAGTCACACATTTTCATGCAAATCCACTCCTCCAGTAGTGTAGGAAAAACTTAGAAACTATTTGCACCAATTCTACAACTTGCATATTTGTATATCCACTGCAGACATAAACACCTTTTGAACCACATTATTTTGCCCCTGGATTCTATAAAGTGGAAGTAGACCTACTGAGGTTGAGCGAACTCAGCAGAACCCAAATCTCGAAATTTTGGGGTGGTTGGAATCAGTTTAGTGCTTGCATGGATGGCGACTGTTTAAATGCCAGTGGGCAAGCTAGAAGGAGCATTTAAATAGCCGTCATTTCCCAGGGATCCTCATGGCAACACCAAATGCTGGTGATAAATAGCTGGAATGGGGGTTGAGTCAAACTTCTGACTGAAGTCCAGATTTGAGTTTAGAGGGACAGCACCTGTGATGTTCATTACGGATCTGAACATCGAAGGTATGGGTCTGCTCATCACTATTAAGGGTAAAGGGGGCAGTATACATAAGCATGCCACACTTTTCCATTTTATAATAATCAAATATTTACAACAGTGTATGTCATTGTCTTTACACTTCACAAATACTTCATGCTTTGTATAGCAACCTGTGGTGATGAGAGAGAGACTCAACTCCCAGACCTACTGCCAGTTTCTGGAAGACGCCTTCTTCAAGCAGGGGCACAGGAAAAAGTCAGTTTTCCGGCAGGACAATGCTCCAAAACATGCATCCAAATACTGCACAGAGTGGCTGGCCAGTAATGGTCTAAAAGAAGAAGAAATAATGACCTGGCCCCCTGGTTCACCTGATCTGAACCCCATAGAGAACCTGTGGTCCCTCATAAAGTGTGAGATCTACAGGGAGGGAAAACTGTCACCCTCTCTGATCAGTGTCTGGGAGGTTGTGGTGGCTGCTGCAATGTTTATCGTAAACGGATCAAACACCTGACAGAATCTATGGATGGAAGGATTTGAGTGTCATGAAGAAAGGTGGCTGTATGGTCACTGATTTGGTTTTGTTTTTGAATGTCAGAAATGTTTCTTTTTACATTTTCTGTTGTCCTATTGGTTTACCTTGTGAAAATAAGAAAGTGAGATTGGTATATTTGATTTTTATTAAGTTGCCTAATAATGATGCACGGTAATAGTCACCTGCACAAACAGATATCCCCCAAAGATAGCTTAATCTAAAAAACTCCACTCCAACTTCCAAAAATATCAAGTGTTGATATTTATGAGTCTTTTGGATTGATTGATAACATAGTTGTTGTTCAATAATAACAAGAATCCTCTCAAATACAACGTGCCTAATAATTCAGCACATACTAATATATATATATACCGTATATACTCGAGTATAAGCCGACCCAAGTATAAGCCGAGACCCCTAATTTCAACACGAAAAACTGGGAAAACCTATTGACTCGAGTATAAGCCGAGGGTGGGAAATGCATTGGTTACAGCCTCCCAGTATATAGTCTGCCAGCCCCTGTAGCATACAGCCTGCCCAGCCCCTGTAGTAGGAAAAAAAAAAATAACACTGTACTCATCTTTCCGACTTCCCCCATAGGTCCTCTTCTGTCTCAGACTGTCTCAGACAGAAGAGGACCTACGGGTGACATCAGAAAGGTGAGTTTTGTCTTTATTTTTTTAGTTGACTCGAGTATAAGCCGAGTTAGGGGTTTTGAGCACAAATTTTGTGCTGAAAAACTAGGCTTATACTCGAGTATATAAGGTATATATAATATATATAAAATATACATCTCCCAATAATAAATCATATACTTTGCCTCATTGTACTGCTTTGCCCTGCAGCTTGCCCTCTTCCACCTTGTCCTTCAGCACATGGAGAAACACAGCAATTACCTCATTGTACCACCAATGTGTGTAGAGAATGGAAACTTGCTATTATGCTCTTATTATCAATTGATTTTTTTGTATTAATAGTGTGGTTGATTAAAATTAGGCCATTAAGTGATGCCTTTAAGAGGATCTCTTAACACTGCTTAATGGTCTAAAAATATAATAATAATAATTCTTCTCCCGCTATGACTAAGCACAATATTATTTTCTTTGTGAATTCTCAGTACTGGAATCACGGATCGGTTGTGCGGTTTATAGATTTATGCTAAGTCTTTTGATCTCAGTCTGCATTTGACAGCTAGATGCTTGATTATTTTGTTTAATTGTGTGATCACCACATATGCAATTTCTTTCCACCTCATGGAACAATCCATCACTTTAAAAGCTTATAATGAAGACGCACTTAATCTTCCTATCTGAGCTCTAAGTACTCACCTGCACTTTGTACATTTTGTGGTATGCTGGATTGGAAGTGATTTAATGCATCACAGATGAAATCTGAAATTGTTCTCATTATTCATTTATTTTGCATCCACCCACTCGTCTTTTTCTGGCCAATCTTCATCTTCATCTTCACAATTAGCTGCAGACATCTAGTCATGCAGAATGCACACAGTGTTAATATTCATGTTTTACATGTATCAGGCCCTTGTTTGTGCAAGATGTTTATGCTGCTTCAAGCTCAGCAGATTGTTTTCTGCATAATAAAATAGGTTATTCTGAGTAGCAGCTCTTGATATTTTAATTTATGTTTTAGCCATTTTATATAATCCCTTATTCCTTAGATAATGTTGAAAATGAGTACCCTCAAAAGGATGTAAAAAATGTCTCTGGTGGGTTTGTATAGAATGTAATTAGGCAATATACCGGTAACTGTCATGTTGTAGAGCCATTGTGACATCAGCAACATTTCTTTGACCTCAGGAAGATACACATTTTTTCCCACCAAATGGGAAAGCAACCATTGATGATGTCATGAGGTGCCTGCAGGACCTGATTCCACTATGAGTGGAACTGCAAAGCTTAAGTCTCTGGAGAGTTTATTATTAGCATTTGTATTTAACCCTTTAAAGACCTGCCCTTTTTTTTGTTTTTCCATTTACATTTTTCACTCCCCTCAATCAAAAATCTATAACTTTTTTTTTTTACACGTAAAGAGCTGTGTGATGACTTGTTTTCTGCGTAACAAATTACACTTCATAGTGATGGTATGTATTATTCTATACTGGGAAGTGGGAAAAAAATTCCAAATGCAGTGAAATGGGTGGAAAAAAAAAAGGAATTTGCAGCGTTTTCTTGTGGGCTTGGATTTTACGGCTTTCACTGTGCACCACAAATGACATGTCTACTTTCTTCCTAGGGTCGGTGAACTCTGTTGGGTCTGAGCGGGGAAGCAACAAATGCAGGCTATCGGACGCACGATCCATGTGAATTAGTGAACTCCGGTGACCCTGTAAGTAAATGTTAGTGGTTTATTAGGTAAATTTCTGCCGTCAGGTTACCTTAAGGCAGTGATGGCGAACCTTTTAGAGAGCAAGTGCCCAAACTTCAACCAAAATCCACTTATTTACCATGACGTGTCAACATGGCATTTCAAGCAGTAACTTATTGCTACCTGTTTTTCAACATCATTCAATGTATTGGCTCTCCTAAGGCCACCAATAGAGTTGAAAGAAGGTGGGCAAAAAAATTCAGACCATCATTGTAGCTTCTCTCCAGGAAGACTGGTGGGTCCAGCAGAATGACCTCCAAAGACAATGCAGTTCTGTCCACACCTTCTCACTTTTCCCGCAGTTCGAACAGCCAATGAAAGGTCACTTTAAAATAGCTCTGAGAGCAGTATCTTTTAAGTTGCTTGGGACTGCAGGAAGATTTGGTGGATTTGGTCCTGTTTGGTGAAATTGGAACAATGACCTGAGTGCCCACAGAAAAGGCTCTGAGTGCCACCTCTGGCACCCATGCTATAGGTTCGCCACCACTGCCTTAAGGCATATGAAGTCTATGGTTAGTGGATTTGAGGTATTTTGGTGTTTGTATTAATTTTTTATTACATCTTGCCGGTGTTATGGCCTGTATTTGTGTGTGCTGTTTGGGTTTTACAATGAAGGGACCCGTGCTTTTTAAGTGGTATAGTCTCATATGTTTTTTAGCAGTTCTCAGCGGAATCTGTTTTTATCTTGTAGGCCTGGAGTATTAACAAATTTCAGGATCCAATCACTCCATATTCATTATGGCATATGTCATTTTTCTGCGGTCTTTTCTCTAAAGTATGTCTTTATTCTACAGTACTAAGCTTTGGGATTCTTAATTCTAGGCCATTTATTTATTAAGAGGCTCTTTTTTTATGCAGAGGTCTATATTTACTCCATGCTATCCTATGACAACTAAATCGAATTCATTACATTGACTATCAATGAAATCTTAGAGAATCTCTGCTTTAACTCCTGGAACAGACTTAAGCCTGAGGAGGTTTGTAACAGAAAAGCACAAGGTACTCTTATTGACTCCATGCTTTGCTATTTAGAACAAAACTGTGTGTGCCATTTTCATGGGAACTATTAGAAATACCAACAGTGGTGGTCATGTTTGGGAGGATACATGCACTGTCAATCACTGAGTAGGACCTCCTACTGAACTCCTAAGCAAAACAATGGTAATTTGTACAATTCTTTTCCCACAAAAAGATACGCCAGTCTTCTCAGCCACTCCTACAGAATATCATTTAAGTGTACCCATTATAAGAGTATACTTCCATGGTAGAAATATTTCCATGAATAAGTACATTGTTTCTGATGTGTGGTAAGATAATACAGCGTTCTCACTAAAGATAGTCAATATTGGAGAGATTTAACCTCCATCCAGTGTAAGAAATGTTCAGCCTCTTGGAGAAAAGAACAGCGGCTCTTTGGTATAAAGTAATAGAATTGGGTTTCAGGCAAAGAAGAATCTCACATTATGAACCCCAGAAAAATTAATTGCAGAAAATAAGAACAGCAAAAATATTTAGCATGCATCATTCAGAATGCTGGCGATTTAAATTTTTAGGCCTGTTATCTGCAGAGAGACATATTTGGGAAGGTATATGATATAACTGGAAAGGGTTTCAAATGCAGAAATGATTGTAACATTATCATCAAGAACCGATCATTTCAGAACTGTAGACATATCATCCAACGTTGACAGTCAGATTGCTCATGATTTTTCTTCCCTCTATGGCCAGTTCCCGGTATGTGTAAGGAAGAATGCTCACCTACATTACACTCTACCTCCATTAACTTTTCACAGTTAGACAGCAGCTGTTTACGCTCTGACTGCAGGGGATTTTGTGATGGAAAAGTCATTTAGTTATCACACAATTTTTCAACTTTTCTCATCTTTTATGTCCTTGTCTCCCTTGTGGTTCACTTTCCAGACATCCCTATTCAGAGCCTCTTATGACTTGCCTTTCACAGTTTTATACTGTTTTTTTCACTGTTGCTATCTATCTCTATCCTTCTTCCACAGAGACATTGTCATAGCTCTGCCTGCTGCTATGCTTTATATTTCATTTTCTTTTTATGGTAGAAATAGTCTAAAAAATACCTTAATGTTCAACAATATCTATCACTGGTTTACAGTTAATTATTTCAAGAGAGGAATAGCCATTAGATTCCAGTATCTCAAGTGAGAATGTGTTCTATTAACATGTTCCAGAGTAAATAAATAGAAAAATCTGTACTTAAGATATGACTTTGTGTTAATTCACACAGCTAGCTGGGAATAATGGGACAATATTGAAAAGAACACAATCCGCAAAATATATTTGTGTGTATAAAATTGATAGTGCTTACTCTTGGCTAGAGTGGTTTTCAGAAAGCAGAGTGGCTGTGTAATCTGTGATAAACTTAAAAGCTGAGTGAGTCATCCACTACGGCACTTAGTAGCTCTATCAAAATAGAGAGAAATTATTCTCTATTAAAGGCATATTCCCTTGAAGGCAAGATTCGTAAACATACTCAGGATAACAAAATAACACATTCTCTAATTTACTGTTATAAACAAAAATACAGCAATTCACAGATATAATTACAACTTGTCTCTATTAGTCTAGCAGTATACAATTTCGGTTACCCTGGGATCCGACCATTAATCTTCTAACTTTAGGGTCGGGCAGGACAAATTTTTCATTTTTCTCATGAATAGATTCTCCTGTCTCACACAGCAGTCTTTCTGCACTCCAGCCCCTACCCACTGCATTCCAAGATGAGCTCAGACACATACATACAACATCAAAAATGAAAAACAGATAGTCCTAAGATACATTTGTTCACATTTTTGAGCATGTTCCATGGAAGCCAAAGGTCATATAGAACAGTATAGCGATGATAGGGAAACGTTATCAATGTCCATGAGGCAAAACTCACCAGAGTTTTATAAACCAAATATATTACTTACACATATAGGGAACCTTATTTTCATTCCAATTGAAAAGATCAACCTATATTTTAAACCCTTAATGCCACTGGCCTTTTTCGTCATTCGGTTTCCATTTTTTGTTGCCCACCCTCAAAAATCCATAACTTTTTTATTTTTCCATTTACAGAGGCGTATAAAAGCTTGTTTTCGAAACGACAAATTGTCCTTCCTAATGACGGTATTTAATATTCCATGTCATGCACTGGAAAGGTAGGGAAAAAAAACCCTCACATTTTCAAATTTGCATCATTTTGTTGTGGTTCTGTTTTTACAACTTTAACTGTGCTTAACTTGATTTTGCCTAATTCTGAATCTAATAATGTTTAATACTTTACGGTATGGAGCTATGTAAAGTGTAATTTTTGGGGGGATGAGATGACATTTTTAATATGATGCAAAATGGCAATAAAGAATTGATTCTAAAATTTGGGCGCTGTCTTCCGTTATGGAGTTAACCACTGCGAATAACCGTTTTCATATTTTGATAGACCGGACATTTTGGGGAAGCGACGATAACTAACATGTTTAGGATTTTACTTTTTTATTTATTTTTATATCAGTTCTAGGGAAAGGGGGGTGATTAAAATTTTTAGTTTTTTGTAATTTTTTCAATTTTTAAAAACTTTTGAAATTTTTTTTACTGTATTTCTAGACCCCCTATATTGCAGGTGTTTGTAGGTGATGTAAATCATGTGCAATCATTTGTTTTTAACGTTCACCACAAGTAAGGCTTAGGAACAAGCCGAAACACGAAGGTGCCTCGCCAACATTCACACTTTACAACCTTTTTAATGCAAGAAAAATAAAGTCGTTTTTATTGGATGTGCCATGTCTTTTTCCTTTTTGTTATATTGCAGTACATGAGAATTTTGCATTGCATCTGTATCTGGCTGTTGTTCACAGACCGTTGCTGCCTAAAGACGGGCCTGGGAGTTTACACGGCAATGATTACACCTGTGAATATGTTTCAGACTAAACACATCGCACCAAAAAAAAACACACCCTTGATACACGTAACATAAGCAGCAGGGGGCAGGATAACCCTCCTGGGATAGGAGCTTTGCTTGGAACCTGGTGGGCTCTTTCTATGAATGAGGGGATAGTCGCAAATCCTTCTCCCAGTATTCCATTGAATCAATCCTGCATAAACTTCACCTTCACCTGCATCCTCCTCTTCTGCTCCCTATGGGAAACCTATGCACCTCAAGTTTTATCTTTGAGAACAATTTTCCAAATCAATAAGCTTTCTTTTCTGTTCATCCTATTTCTTTTTTACTTCTTTCATCTCAGATCGCATTCCCTTAACCCCATCCTTTAAATCCAAAATTCAAGACTCTGCCAACTGCCAAATGATTCCCATGTTTATGAAGTTCGGCCCTAATCAGAATTAGTTCTTCCTTAACATTACCAACTTCCTTCGTGAGTAAATTTATTGTCCCATTGCACTGTACAATTGCATCAAAGATCTGAGTCAGGGTGGGTGTTGCATTGGGTTTGTTCCCCCCATCATTCTTCCACCAACACTTGTGCAAGAACTCTCCCTTCACCAGGCTCCTCCCAGCCCCTTTCTGTCTCCTGCTATAACAATCAGGGCACCTTCTTGCAGACCTCCACTCCCACATATGTCCATACCTTATCCTTTACCAAATTACCAAACTTGTCTAGCTTCTTGATTGAATTTTCTCTCACTCTCATCTTATTTTATGTTTTTAGGGTTTTGTTGGGGATAGCATTGGAGCAACATTCATCCCCTTTTTTCTAGCACCTGGTCTGGTCACTATGATTTCAAGGGTTAATACAGCCACTAAGCCAAAGGAAAAATAAGGACCCATGACTAACCTATACTTTTCTCACTTTCCACTGCTCAACCTGGTTAGGAATACCCTGCAGGGTTTATAACCCAATTATGAGGAAATGTACAGCACAGGGAAAATGAGAGACTCTGCCAGGCAAATCAATAAGTATATACAGTAGCTATATACTCTATGGAGTATAGAGTACTCTATACCTGCAACTATCATTAATAATTGTTAGCAGCAAATAGAAATGCATGCTTAAAGTTCAGAAGAAGATTATATACAGTATATCGAATATTGATAGCATGGCTGAGAAAAAAAAGCAGGGCAGTCTTACATTCTTGAGGCACTGGAGCAAGAAAAAAGGATACATACAACCTGAAATAGGCAATAAGTCACAGTCACAGGAACTCCAATCACAGCCTCACAGCTTTCCAACAGCTCTAAAACTGCACACTTCTGTGGCTCCCAAGCCTCTGGGATGCCGGCAGTCATCACCCCATGCTGTCCAGACTCCAGAGGATCCCTCATCAAAGGCAAGTAGGTAGTTCCTTTCTGCCCTTGCACCGCAGTCCAGGGTGTCACAGGTCCATGCATTTCCCACATAAAATGCCACAGCCTCCTTTCCTGGATATGTTATCGTCCCATGCACTGGGGATGGCGGGGCACAGGGCTCCTCCTTGGACCTAAATGATTATGTCTTTAAAGCAAGTGTCATTGGCTAGCCTCTGCAGAAAAAAAGATGATGTGATCTTTTCCAGACCATGCCAAGTGAGCATGGTAATGCTGAGAATATGCCCTGCCATCTGGATGCATAGCTCTCCAAGAGTCATTAAGGGTGGTGGTGAATATGAAGTGTTTTTCCTATCCTCTCCCACCTCAAGGACTATGTAAGATCTCCCCCTACAAGTTGATGGTTGGAAGTGGATTGGCTAACTCTACTCTGCAAAGATGGGGGCATTGTTAGCATAAAGGCCATACACATTCATAACAGATTCAATGCACAAACAGAACATACTGCTGATATGATTTCCAGACTGGTAGAACTCACAGCCCTCTTCTATCTGGAAGATCATAGATCCCATCTTAGGAGACATGTCATGATTAATTGCTGATAATGACCGTGTTGCCTTCTTGCCACTTCACTACTCCCTTCTATTTAGGGGGTCTTGTTGTACTGTAGATTTAGCACCCTTGGTGGAGAAGTCCTTCAGAGGGGTGTCTGGGAGACATGGAGGCATGTTGCAGTAGATATTCTAGATTAGTAGATGCCCCCCCATTGTGTGATAAACTGTAGGTAGGGTATTTTTCATATAGATTTGCATCTTAAGCCAGCTGAAATTTTAGCTTATGTTGGCGCCATCGTAGAGTTTGTTTGCAAAGCAGGATCTTTCATTTTTTGTTGTGCCACAAGCCCTCAGGCAGCCAGGAATCAAAAGTGGTTGCAGGTTAAGAAGCAAAGTTCAGCAGCTTTGTGAGGGTGTAACAGTGGTAGCTCATCTTTTTCGCTACTCACAAACCAGAAGACCTGACAGCAGTTTCTGTATACACAGATCTAGCCATGGCAGCATTTATAATATCGATTATGCATAATTATTTCATTATAGGGTCAGCCCAATCAGTTACTGATAGGTATCTCTTTATGTATAGTCATCTACTCATGGAGGCATTCATATCAGTGTTCAGCATCTATATATGTGTGCACTGTTTTACTAGCCAAGTCTATCTTTGCTTCCTCCCAAAGAATACACACAGATATGAACATGAATAAATGACAAGGTATATTTATCTATATTTTAATCAGCATCTCCTGCCTTTTAGTAAAGATTATCATAGTATTATAAAAGATGAAGTTGAAGAGGTCCTTAAAGTACATTTTTAATATATTGGGAGAATTCAAAAAGACCACATGTAGTTTATTGTTCACTCTATAGCTACTCTAGGGACCTACATATAAATTGAGATGAGGAACCACATGGATATAAGAGGACACCAATATGATGCATTTATACATAAAATATTTTTAAAAAGTAGTTGAGATCCTGTAATTCAAAATAGCACAGAATGATCTGTTTATGTGAATATGTTTTTCCATTTTGTATACTAAATGGAAGCTTATAAGAAAAAATTCTGGAGACACGTCCATTGAAGGTTCCACATACAGCAGTTTATTTTCTTTCGAGAAGAAAAATTCACCCTAATCACCCTAATAGCCTAAAACCTAATTTTAGAAGGAAGATGACCAACAAATAAAAGAAGATTACCAAAGTCATGGTGCCTGGATCTATGTGTAAGTGCCCCTGGTTTATTGTACCTGATTTTGTTGGTGGATTTTATTTACTTTGTACATCATTATATATAATACTTTCCCTAATGCAGGCTACACCTTTAAGTATAACTATGAATTATGTGCTCTCCTTCCTTTAAACTGCTGTAGAATTATGCATCCTAGCAAAAAGATGACACAATTAGGATGGTTTCTTACTTTGATTCTGAAATAATAATTGTGGTGATAAAGATATGTAAACATAAAAAGTAGGCATCCCTCCCTAGGAATGACTTGTCTCTAAAACCAGACTATTATGCCGGGGCCATAAAACTGTATGCAAAACCTAATGACCCGATGCGAGGATGCTAGGAACTTCCATTATTGAGGACAGTTAAAAGTGTTGCCCTGTATAGTAGAGTGAACATTTATAAAACCCCATCTTGATATACACATCAAAGAAATGTGTGGCATAATTCATATTTTGGCACATGTTTTCCTTAATAACTCCATCCAGGTGTTTGCTCACAATGTATCAAATGCCTCAGAATGGTACGAGAGCAACAGAGAGAAATTAAATAATTCCCAAAACATAGTAAGACCAAGTCCTTATGATGCCCGCATGGGAAGATAGCATCATATAAAGATCATATAAAGATTTAGAGTCATAAAGGTGTTGTAAAACCCTGGGCCAATAGCCTTCATTATGTCATTACCGAAAGGGCGCTCTGGGGTGATGTGGACTTCTACTTAGATGAAAGTTGTTTGGGATACTTAGCAGATAGATTTATTGTGTATTTCTGCTTCCCCAGGCGCCAGACTTATGTAATGTATTAAGTTTTGTTTGTTTTTTTTATCCCTTTTATTATAAAAATTTTATTAAATTTAGATTGTATGCATATGTCTGTTTATTTTATGTTACCTTTTATGTTATGTTACCTTTAAGTATGATAACCCCTTTCTATGTGAGCACTGTAATTTTTGTTATGAAAACTTCACTTTAATAAGAACCTTGTTGTAATAATGTAAAATACTTGAGAATTTGCATTTATTGTGTACTGTGGTCATCAATACTGGTCTACAATTGGGCATTTATTCCTTGCATTTGTACTCGCTTCAATACTTGTGGTTAGGGTTGGTGGATGGATTAAAGCTATGGCGCTTTATCTATCCAGTGTTTTTTCTGTATACTTATGTACTTTTAATTGATTTTAATCCTTGTGTAGTTGTAAATTGATATACCAATAAAGATTGAATTATACGATATTTTGGTCCGTTGTAGCACACTTCTTTTTCTTTCGATTTCTAATTTGCTCAATTGTTGGTGTGTGGACCCTCTTATACTATAGCTATGCTTGCCCCAATTTTTTTGTTTGGGGGATGTCAAGACTAGTGGAGGATAGCACAGGGATCACCTAGAAAGAACCCTATAATGAGCAGCACGAAGACTGGGAACCTGGGCACGCCCTTGCCACCTTAAAGGGGTATTCCCATCAGGGCATTTACCTTTAATTAAATTCATTTGCCATATATAAACATTTCTTCAATTGGATGTTATTAAAAAAAATGTTCCTGTGTGAAGATAATTTCTCATAAATGTAGTCATGTTGTCCCTTAGAAACGAGATAGCTTCCTCGGATACGACCACGTCACACTCTGGCAGCGGTGGCCTGACATGCGCTATAGAGCCCGGCCGGACCACCAGGATTCAGCTATCATTACCACAGGACGGTAGAACCTGCAGCAACTCACCGGACATTTCTTTGTGCAATCTCTCCAGTAGAGGTGGCCATATCCGAGGAAGCTATCTTGTTTCTAAGGGACAACATGGCTACATTTATGAGAAATTATCTTCACACAGGAACATTTTTTTAATAACATCTAATTGAAGAAATGTTTATAAATGGGAGATTAGTGAAACTGAATGTGAATGCCCAGACGAGAATACCCCTTTAAGCACACCATTCAGGGAGAAGGAGGTGATGTCACATGAGAAGCGTGAATTCAGCTCACTCTCTAATGCTCCCAGCATAGGAGAGGGAGGTGGCAATGGGATACATAATTAGCATCTTGTAAATATTGATCAACACAAAAGTGGCATATTGTAATGTAGAAAAGCTTGGGCCCACTGTAAAGATGTTTTTATTATAGTGTTTGACACTTTACTAGTTAGACACAAAATCCCAGCCTGGTGGACATCAATAACAGTGAGTTTTACAGGATGTTTTATGAAATTTTTATTGTTAATGCAATTATTTTTATATGAATTGTCCAGCGCCGACATTTGTTCAATTGATGGACATATGTTACCCTACTACAATTAATAACTATATGTGAATAAATGATAACTCATGTTTGATATGAAGTATTGACTATGCTATCACGTCAAGTTTTTAATCTCTATATGTATTAGTGAACAGAATGGAACACGGTTGTAGTGGTCAGTACTTCATTATGAAGAATGAGCAGTTTAAAGAAATCAACCAGTTGCAAAAACACAAAGAAAAACTAGAAATACTCACCTCCGCTCCTCTTCATCTTGGTTCCGGCACTCTCCTTGATTGATTCTGGAGTGTGCCCCTTCCATTCAGCTGCTGTCCGTAGCATGTGTCAGTATCCATTGCACATGCATGCAGCGTGGCTGTCAACTGATGCCGGCATCGTTGTCAGCTGAGAAGCCTCCGGCTCTGTGATACTGTGGAGTTTCGGTGAAGCAGGGTACTTGTTTGTTTAGACATGGTAAAATCCTCTGAAATGTCTTTATTCCTTTATGAAGTATTCTTATATGGCGTGGGGGAACTTTACTGCATGTGTCTGATATAGCTTGAAGTGCTTCAGAGTCCCTTTTTTAATAGCATATGCTATTAATATTGCATATGCTATTGAGAAAGGGGCAAGACGAAACATATCTAGCTATATTGGACACATGCAGTAACGTGTCTCCACTCCAAATAAGAATATTGGCTGAAATACTTTGCAAACCAGCACAGGGGACATGTACCATATGAAGCCCCTTGGATCACCAATGGTACAGTAATGGCATAATAGGGCCTCTTATTTAATGCAAGGTTCCGGTAGGCTAGGGCGGTCACTCCAAGGTTAGGACTTAAGGGGTTAATAGACATTGACAAATAGGGTGTAATAGGGAGAGATGGTGGTCCTAATATAGCTACTAAACATTTAACAAGCATCTGGATCTTGACTTACCCCAACCCATATGTATGCTTCCCCCTGATGTAAAATGTTTGTCCATTATCCTTTTGTGTGGTGTCCCCAGAGACGAGACTGGTCTGCAGCTGGGACATGGTACAGCTTGTTGTCTAGCATTTACAAGTTTGATCATTTATGTTTTCAAACAAATAAAGTATAAGTTACATTTTATACACAAATAAGGTCTATAATTACACTTTTATTCTTTGACTAGTGGAATCAATAGCAAACATTAACTTTATCTTTGATTGCTTAACTTGTTATTCCTAAGAAAAAAAATCCTGCTAAAGTGGCTGCGTCTTATAGTTAAGAGGGTTCAGCGCTGCCTGAAAATCCTGACCGCTGTAATGGAAATCAGGTGAAGCGCTGATAAAGCATCTCACCCAATCTACATGAGAGAAGTACCTGTGCACTGCTCCCCACTCCCTGCCATCCCAACATGTAAGAAGCAGCACCTGCGATGATGTGACACCCTCAAATCACATGACCTGGAATAATAGGATGAAATTCTTATTGTGAACTGATTGTATGTGTGTAGGGGGTTAAGTAAAAGGATATGGAGCACATGTAGAAAATATGATAGATATGGAGCTGATGGTATTTAGGCGTTTTATTCATTATAAGGGATTAAGAGCTAATGAGGGGTGAGGTTGGGGTGCCCAAGTGTAGAAGAGCTGTGTGTGCGCTGGAGAGTAAGTAAGTTTATTTTTTATATATTGAGAGGGTACATGGGGAGGCTGCATGTGGCATTTAATTACTGGAAAAGGAAGCTGCAGATCATTTTATTACTGAGGGTGGGGCTGCATTGGGCATTTTATTACTACGGGAAGCTACTACAGAGCATTTCATTAATGGGGAGGGTGGCTGCATGGGACATTTCTTTATTTGGGAAGGGTGCATGTTGTATTTCATTAATGGGGATGCTGCTGAGCATTTCATTACTGGGGGATGTTGTATAGTGCCTTTCATTACTGGTGAAGGCAGCCTGGAGCATTTCAGATCATTTCATTACTCAGGGGTGCTTCAAGGAGCATTTTATTACTTGGGAAGGCTGCTGCAGAGCATTTCATTACTGGGGGCTGCATGGGGCACTTTATTACTGGAGGAAGCTGCTGCAGAGCATTTCATTACTGGGGAGGGAGGCTGCATGGGGCATTTCATTACTGGGGGGTGCTACATGGGTTATTTCATTACTGGGGGACACTGCATGTGGCATTTCATTACTGAAAGAGGCTGTGTGGGGAAGTTCATTACGGGAGGGGAACTGCTGGGCTTTTCATTACTAGGGAGGCTGCGACCAATGCATTTTCCACCATAGGCTTATACTCAAGTCAATAAGTTTTCCCAGTATTCTGTGGTAAAATTAGGGGCCGCAGCTTATACTCAGGTAGGTTTAAACTTCAGTGTTTTTACTACCATTAATATACTATATGTGAACAAATAATAATTCATGTTTGATTCAAAGTGATATTACATTTTATCTTTATAAGAACATTCCTGTGTTCTAATAATTCCATTAACTCAGAAGCAGATTTACCTAAATGTATTGCTAAATTAGTGAGTGTAATATTGTATTTTGTCCTTGTCTAAACTGAGTGTCTCATCAGTCTTTTGTATGATGAATCGTGGCAGCTAAATAAGCTTAGATTTTGGAGGGCGAAGAGCTGTCAAAGTATGGTCTAGTGTGGACAGCAGGCTCCCTTCCTGAACCTAAGTCTGTGATTCTGACAACAAGAAACAGACAAACATAGCCAACTAAAGTAGAACCTCAATGTTAAAGTTCATGTAAAAGTTGAGTTAGATTTATGTAAAACTGTAAATTGTTCTCCTATTCAGAAGTAACAAGCAATCCAGTGAGGTCACCAGGAAGACACAATAATATCAGTCCATTCTTAGACACTTCAAAAAGTATGACTTGTCTGTGAGTTTGAGAGCATAGGTTTAAGGCAACACTAAACAGGCAGTCCAATATTTAAGGACACCCGACTTACAGACGACCCCTAGTTACAAACAGACCTCTGGATGTTGGTGATTTACTGTACTTTAGCCTTAGACTACAATAAACAGCTATAACAGTTATCACAGGTGTGTGTAATTAAGCTTTATTGTTATTCCTGGTTCTTATGACAATCCAACATTTTTAAAATCCAATTTCACAGAGACCAAAAAATGTTTTGCTGGGGTTACAATTATAAAATATACAGTTCTGACTCACATACAACTTCAAATTAGGAACAAACCTATTAAACCTATCTGTACGTAACCCAGGGACTGCCTGTATTGTGGCCTTCTGGTTCCCCAGCACACTAACCATATGACCCTGCTTTACTGTCAAATATTTACTCAAATTCCACTCAAATACAAGGTTCAACATGCACATACCATCAAACAGCTGTGTGTGGGGGGATTTACTTCAAATCCAATTGTTCAGAAAACACAGTCCTAGCACTAGCGTTTTCTCCATATTCTCAGTCAGTATAATCTAGTTTTCATCACTGGAAACCATAGCAGCAGTGGATTCCAAATCACCAGAAATGGTCAAACTTACTCTCCTAAATCAATTTGAATGTTCTTGAGAACCTAGAAACCTAAGCCATACATACCTTTCTTTGATACCTCAGCCATACCTCGATTATCAAAACTTGGACCCCACCTGAGTGCTTTCTGTACATTCCTCTGCAGAGCAGGAACAACGGAAAGGAAATTAATCTTTTGCAGCCAGTAGTGATGAGTGGGTCAGGTTCAGGGAGTCTGGATGAACCTTAATCAAAAGTTGTAGTACTGGAACCCGAACATACTGCTTACACCTATGAATGCTGCTGGCATCGATCACTGCATTATACCTTTATCCTGTTGGCGGCTTTTAAAGTATTAACAACTGCAATTAGTGCCAGCACTAATCGAGGGCAATTGCAGTGGCTGCGAAAAGCTGGTTGATGTGAAACCTTACTCAGTCACAGTCAAGTAGAGTATAAAACAACAGTCCTACCTACTCCTAGTTCAACAATAGTGTTCTCATTTCAGGAAACCTTTACATTTCTCATCAGTAGTGTCTGGCCTCGTTGTGATGGCATTGCCATCTTTAATTAAATGTCCCAGACTCCACCCATGCATGGTATCAGTCTCAAATATAAACCTTGGGAACAGATTTTGGTTTCTGTCTTGAAAGAACAAATCTGGAAACATGTCCTTTCAATGTTTCAGATACAGGAGTTTATTTTCTCCTGTGTGGAGACATGTCCAATGCAAGGAGTTACCTGTCAATAACAAGATATAAGCTTACAAACATCATAAGTTGATTACTTCACATATGCCCAGTTCCCTACAAACCATGTGTATAAATATTATGGAATTGTGTGGGATCCCTCAATACAAAAAAGCCAGCAAAAAACATTCTTACTCAACCTTAAAGAGGCCAAAGGAAATGTCTTGTCCATATACGATATTATTAACATTGGCCATTAAATAGAAGTTCCGTCTTATTAAAGGGGTATTCTCATCTGGGCATTTAAATTTAATTTAATTCATCTGCCATATGTAAACATTTCTTCAATTGGATGTTATTAAAAAAATGTTCCTGCGTGAAGATAATTTCTCATAAATGTAGCCATGTTGTCCCTTAGAAACGAGATGGCTTCCTCGGATACGACCACCTCACATTTTGGCAGCAGTGGCCAGACATGGGCTACTGAGTCCTGCCCAACCTCTTGGCTTCAGCGTTCATTACCACAGGACGGCTGTGGGACATGCAGTAACTCCCAGATATATCATACACAAAAACCTTTTGTTTCTTTGTGCAATCCTTCCAGCAGAGGTGGCAATATCCAAGGACACAGTCTTGTTTCTAAGGGACCATATCACTACATTTATGAGAAATTATCTTCACACAGGAACATTTTTTTAATGACATCTATTTGAAAAAATGTTTATATGGCAGATTAATGAAACAGAATGTGAATGCCTAGACGAGAATACCCCTTTAACTCTCAAACTCTAAATAAATAATTGGTTACAAATAAATTTTTCTTTGAAAGTTGTCCTTCTACAAACAGAATACCCAACTTTTTGAGTAATCTTTTCAATGATGGCCTCTCTTGAACCCTCATATTAGATTTATTTGCAATTTTTTTTATTGTCCAGATACATACCAGAAATCTCAAATAGAGCAATGCTTGGCCAAGATCACAAACAGGAATTAGAATAAGACTAGCTATGGAGGGAACTGTGCTGGAAACCAAGATTTAAGGGAACACTAATCTGGAGACTAGAATAAAAGTGTATAACTTGTTATTACATTATGTATGCTGGCTGCTTGTATTTACTACAATCATTGTTTTATCGGTACTACTGTAATTACTACTTGTAATGCCAACAACAAAATCCATGATTTCACATTCATAATGAGTCCCCTTATTTTCGTTGAGAAAGGATTTAGCTGGCTTAGTAAAAGTCTTTTTTTTCTAGAGATCATTGGCTTATATTTGAGTCAAGAAAAGAATAAAGTCAAAATTCACCTTTCAGAATCCCCCCACAGGTCTTCTCTTCTTCAGTCTGGCAGCTACAGGTCCGTGCACGGCAGCCTCACAGACCATCTGCCGCTGTCATCATATTGTGTGTGTTGGCCGGCACACACTCTGATGTCAGCAGCGGTGTCAGAAAGGTGAGTTTTGACTTTATTTTTTTAAAGAATTGGGCAAATGGGGGCTGGCTGACTACAGGGGCAGAGGGCTGGATAACTACAAGAGAAGAGGGCTGGCTAACTACAGCAGAAGGGGGCTGGCTAACCTCTATGGCAGGGGGCTGGCTAACTACTTCGGCAGGGGGCTGGCTAACTACTATGGCAGAGGACTGGCTAACTACTGGGGTAGGGGACTGGCTAACTGCCGGGGAAAGGGGCTGGCTAACTACTGGGGAAAGGGGGTGGCTAACTACTGGGGCAGGGGGCTGGCTAACTACTGGGGCAGGGGGCTGGCTAACTACTGGGGCAGATGGTTGGCTAATTGCTGGGAAAGGGGGCTGACTAACTACTGGGTCACAGGGATGGCTAACTCCTGGGGAAGTGGGCTGGCTAGCTGCTAGGGAAGGGAGCTAGGTAAATAACTACTGGGGAAGGGGGCTGACTCTATCCTGGGGCAAAGTGCTGGATATATACTGAGGGCAGGGGGCTCGATGGCTATACAAAGGGGGGAGGGAATTGACTAACTATATACTGGCTGTGACCAATGCATTTCTCACCCTAGACTTATACTCAAGTCAATACAATTTCCCAGTTTTTTGTGGCAAAATTAGGGGGCTTATACTCAAGTATATACACTCACCGGCCACTTTATTAGGTACACCATGCTAGTAACAGGTTGGACCCCCTTTTGCTTTCAGAACTGCCTCAATTCTTCGTGGCATAGATTCAACAAGGTGCTGGAAGCATTCCTCAGAGATTTTGGTCCATATTGACATGATGGCATCACACAGCTGCCGCAGATTTGTCGGCTGCACATCCATGATGCGAATCTCCCGTTCCACCACATCCCAAAGATGCTCTATTGGATTGAGATCTGGTGACTGTGGAGGCCATCTGAGTACAGTGAACTCATTGTCATGTTCAAGAAACCAGTCTGAGATGATTCCAGCTTTATGACATGGCGCATTATCCTGCTGAAAGTAGCCATCAGATGTTGGGTACATTGTGGTCATAAAGGGATGGACATGGTCAGTAACAATACTCAGGTAGGCTGTGGCATTGCAATGATGCTCAATTGGTACCAAGGGGCCCAAAGAGTGCCAAGAAAATATTCCCCACACCATGAAACCACCACCACCAGCCTGAACCGTTGATACAAGGCAGGATGGATCCATGCTTTCATGTTGTTGACGCAAAATTCTGACCCTACCATCCGAATGTCGCAGTAGAAATCGAGAGTCATCAGACCAGGCAACGTTTTTCCAATCTACTGTCCAATTTCGATGAGCTTGTGCAAATTGTAGCCTCAGTTTCCTGTTCTTAGCTGAAAGGAGTGGCATCCGGTGTGGCCTTCTGCTGCTGTAGCCCATCTGCCTCAATGTTCGACGTACTGTGCATTCAGAGATGCTCTTCTGCCTACCTTGGTTGTAACGGGTGGCGATTTGAGTCACTGTTGCCTTTCTATCAGCTCGAACCAGTCTGCCCATTCTCCTCTGACCTCTGGCATCAACAAAGCATTTCCGCCCACAGAACTGCCGCTCACTGGATGTTTTTTCTTTTTCGGACCATTCTCTGTAAATCCTAGAGATGGTTGTGCGTGAAAATCCCAGTAGGTCAGCAGTTTCTGAAATACTCAGATCAGCCCTTCTGGCAGCAACAACCATGCCACGTTCAAAGGCACTCAAATCACCTTTCTTCCCCATACTGATGCTCGGTTTGAACTGCAGGAGATTGTCTTGACCATGTGATTGGCTGATTAGAAATTAAGTGTTAACGAACAGTTGGATAGGTGTACCTAATAAAGTGGCCGGTGAGTGTACGTTAAGTTGCCCATGTACCTTTACTTCCTTGTAGATAATGAATGTTAATCAAGTGATAAAGCAGTATAGAACACTTGTGTTAACAGACTATAACATAGAGCTCATATGTAGCTTTTAGATGTTTATAAACATAGCAAATGAAAAATTTATATGAAACTTTAACTCTTAGTTATTAAATTTTTTCATATCTGAAAAATGATACTGCAATTCAAAGTAGAAAAAACAGAGCATGAAAGCCCCTGTAGATTGATCTTAACCTGGCATTTCAGCATTGTACATTTTACAGCACATTCCCATGAAGAAAAATAAGATTTGCTGAACAAATATCTCACCTACTGCTGAGGGATCATTTTATTTCACAGAGGGATACCCAGGATGATCTTTGCAGCTCATCACAGTAGCATATGAAATCTTTCATGTGTATACTATGCAAATGCCACTACTGATCCTATACCCAGTATGCTTTAATAGGGATTAGAAATAAAGCTTCTCTTTGTTTTCTTGAAGGTTAAACATCTGATTTAGAAACCATAAATACTCTTTCTGAGAATACCCACAATGTACATATTTGATGTTTATCGACACGATCATTTATTCTTTTTTGCTTTGAATTAGTTTACTTAAGACTATACATTACAATGTATACAATGTATATTACAATGTAACACAACATTGATGTATCATATGTATTGCTTTGGTTTTACAAGTTAGTAATATGAATTGGAGTATAAACCTTTTACGGGTCAAGTCCACTGTAAACCAATACATACTTTAGAGCCAAGAGCTTCACACCCCTGAAAACATGCTTGGTATCATGGTAACAGATTTTGGTAAGATGTGTGAACTATGTACTGTGTATGTAATGACTGACAGGGGTCTTAAGCCATCGCTCTTAAGAAGATACTCAGATGACAAGAGAAGCATTGCTGTGCTGCTCTCTTTGACACAGATGATGTCATCAGGCGGCCTGTGTCATTCTGCAGGTGCCCTAAGGCAGAGCCGAAAATAACGTTTAGGCGAATGCTGGCAGACAAGTCATGTTGCTATTTTATTTTTTCCCAGCTACAATATTTATTTTGGGTGTTTCAGGTGACTGCAATTTTAAACTTTTAATGTGTGTTATATCTAACATATATTTGTTACACTAAATATAATGATTTGAAAAGTACATTAAATATAATTTGCAAGAAGGTTTCACTTTTATATGTAAATACCTCTCAGGGGTATATAAAGTAATCTATTTGGGGGTTCTATAGATAATAACATATTGAATGCACTTTCTAAAATTTACAAAGGGGGTTTTCAGACAATATAATTGTTTACAATATGAAATTTACATTACATATAGTATACATTATACTGTTATATATTACTCATGCAAACACTGTATGCAAATGAAATGGGGAGTGCTTAATATAAGTTTTTGTTGAGGAATATATGTCTTGGGCTTTGTGCTGCAACCAACAGCACAGTTGGACTGACTAAATGTCACTATGTAGTTATTACAATATTTCAGATTTCCTAAAAGATTGGAGCAGATGAATAGAAACTTAGAAAATGGGTCATATATTGGACCTGTATCATAGAAAACAAACATTTTAGGAAGGTACATTCACTATTACACACAAAGTCATATTCAATCCACTGCTGACATCCCACCCTTCCCAGTACTACTCCGAATTTGCATTTTTTAGAAGCAAAAAAGAACATTGAAAATATATGCGCATTTTCCTTACACTAATTATGCACAGTGAAAAGTTTCCTTTCATGGTGACTCATTTAAATTCTGTTGCTAACTTGTCTTGTCTTAAACACATTCGTCTTAACTGGCTTTAAAGGAGAATAAAAAAGCTTCTGCTGTATTTAAGAATCTTTTATTTTGCATTTTATGCTTCGAAGATGGTGAGCTTTTGCTTTCTAGAGTATTTTCTTATACAATTCTAAGTAGGTCATTTAAAGAGGATTAAGATATCTTCTACATAAGCATATGTAATTTTTGAAAGTATTGTCAAAAGTGAAAAATTTAAGCTCATACCTATGTAAAATTTACATACTGTCTAATGAAATGTTCATGTGGTAATTATCTCCAATCTATATTATGTACATTTTTGATCAACATTATTGCCACCCATAAGTGATTTAGGGAAACAAGGCAATTAGGCCAATTTAACATGTTTTGCATGCCTGTTTTTCTTGTGAGCAATTATAAAGTTGACAATTTGTTTACCTTTGGCACTTCTCTCAGCACTAAAAGTAAAGTTGAAGGATCATGGTGGTTAATAAGTTGAACGAGGGTAAGGGGTTTCTGGTCATCCAGATTTGCTGTAACCTAATCCATAAAACTGGCACAGGTATTAGCAGAAAAATCTACACTATTCATTGGCTGGTGTTGATTTCCATTCAAGTGATATTCACCCACAGCAGTGAACTAGTGAGTTTAAAAACATCAAGTTTAAAGGACATCTACCATCAGGATTATGGATAATAAACCAAGTACATTTACATGCTGGTGTGTGTCCCCTTTGTCAGAAAAAAGCCTGTGGGGCTCCAAGCTCCATAGAAGTTAATGGAGGTTCATTTGCAGAGCTTTTAAAGCATATTTTCTTAAAAATCTGGGCACAAGAAGTTAAAAGAAGAGCATATCCTGAAAAAGGGGGCACACACCAACACTTACATGTATTTGGTTTATAATCCATGATCTTGATGGTAGATTTCCTTTAATAAAAATGCACTAAAAGCATCACCCAAGGTACTGAGTTATATGTGGTCAAAATCATCCACACACAACAAAACCAGGCATAAATTAGGAAACATGTGTGATGGGGCGTGAGGGGCATGTAGCCACTGGTTGAGTGTTCCAACACAGGGCCTTCAGGCCCAGGATTTGGTCTAACATTGGATTCTGTGTGGTTCCCCTTCGTGTATGGTTGTGGTTTTGATATGTACATGGGAGATATTCCTCCTGATCATAACATGGCAATGGATACTCACTTATATTATTTATGTCTGTGCTATATTTGTTTAGTTATAATTCCTTTGTTAGGATGTCCCTCTATTTTTCAGGACATACTCCACACACACTAGTTTGCATATTGCTTTTCAGATTTTGCTCAGGACATGGATGTTCCAGCTCTCTGGGAAGTGTCAACATTTATCTGATTCTCTACACAGGCACGGCAATAAACTCTTTTGATATTTTGATGAAATATGTTTGTTGACAGACATAAATTCTATCCAGGTTAGAGAGGGGAATTTAAGGATTAATTGTGACCTCATAAAATTAAAAGTTATGATATTTATCCTATGTATCCATATTTATCTACAATCTAGATAAGGACAGATCTAGTACCCTAATTTGGTCAAAGAGTTAAGTAATAGACTCTGATACTTGCCATTCCAGATAGTGGTTGGAATTTTCAAACAAATCTACATTCAAAAGAAATGGAAGAAACAGACTGTTTCTTTATATGAACAGTCTCATTAATTCGAACCTCTCATGCCCATCTCCAGGACTTTTCTCTTTTCCAGAGCTGCACCAATTCTCTGGAATTGCCTTCCCCAGATTATCAGATTACAAAGTTTCAAACATGCTATTAAAACTCATCTCTTCACTAACCAGACCTATTCACCTTGGACTTTGTATGTGGCTGATGGCTGGTTCAAGTAGCAGCATTTTTATTTAATATATTTTTTTAAATTTAATTTATTATTTTATTCCGACTGGATCATTATATAAGTACTTATTCCTCCTTTGTCACCACCCGCCCCTCCTAACCCTCATACACTGTAAGCTTCTGCAAGCAGGGTCCTCTATCCTATTGCTCCATATGGCTACATGTAATGTAGTATTTTATTTCCATATGTCCCCTATAATTTGTAAAGCACTATGGAATATGATTGTGCTATATTAATATAGACTATTATTAAAGTATTTAGATTAAAAAATATACTTTATAATTGGACTCTCTATAGCAGACAAGAGTGCAGAAATGAAACTTTTAGCCTTTCAAACCTCCTCAAGCTTTATACTTTCAAATCAACAGCCACAAATACGACACAAGGGGGGGGTAATTTATCTTTATTTTTCTTCCTCTTTTTTCATATCTGTTTTTAAAAATAGCCGACAGAAATAGAAATAAGATAAATGACCCACAAGGTGTTCTTGTTCCCTTGTAGGTGGAGCTAGAACTTTTGTACTGGGTATTCTTTCTTTTTGCCATGAGAACTATCATATCATATGTGATCCTTCTCTGTTGATGACCATGCTCAAATCTTCCTGGTTCAACTCCCAATCCTCTGAAAACTATTCTTTCCATAGGGCAATATTATTAGACTCTAGTTGTGCTAAAATTACCAAGCGAACAAAAGTTATTTGTAGAAGACACATATCTAACCCAAGGCTTCAATCAAATAAGTTTTCTAGCCATGTTGGATAAGGCCAGCATTATAGATGATAAATGTAAATCATTAAACCTGTAGTCACAAAGAGACTCAGAAACAGTATTTTGTTATTTGCAGCTTCTCTCAAAGCTTTTCAATATTATTTACAGCTTTAATCTGGGAATCCTTCAATAAAGATGATTCATTGATCCCTTTGTATTAACAAATCGAATTTTGAGGGAATGAAAGGGGTATCATGTAAGAGGTATCGAAGACTCTACCGGGGAGTGGAGTAGCTGCAGCTCCCGTTACATGGTGTAGTTGCTCCATGCCCCAGTACCCTCCAAACATGTTTGTAAATAGATAAACTTTGGATATAAATATAAGTAAACTGCAATTAAATAAAGGAACATGCCACCGGATCTACCTTATTAGGTGGATCTGTCATGGTATGTTTCATTTAAAGTTTAAGTTTAAGGTTTAAGTTTAAGATTTAAGTTTAATGAAGGCATCTGGTGTCTGATCTTTGAATCTTGCAAGAAGAATGCATATTTCTAATCATCAATTGTGTTTAGTCAAAGAACAACTTTGTCTGGAGAACCATCTGGTAGGATTTCCAGAAATGATTGTTTAACCATTTGCCTTCTGTTTTGATATGTTTTGTCGTGGATGTGGGGTGCGGTCAAGGAATGGATGTAGGAAAATGAAAGGATTTTCATCTATTCTTAGTTTTCAAGGTTTTGTCTTTTACCTATAATTAATAATACAAAACTCTGAAGTGTGAATAAGGATTTATACTGGCGAATCCCCACAAAAACGTCTACTACTTGCATGTCCTTTCCACTTGTGAATGCATTGGAATGGAACTGTACTACATTCCTGGCTTCAGGCATCAATGCACTCCCTAATGTCACATAAATTCAAAATATCTGAATTAACAAAGTAAAACTAACAACTGATTATGTGAGTTTTCTGCTAAAAAAGGTTTATAATTCAACACTAATATTGTTATCAGAGCGGCAAATAGGAGGGACACAATTGTTATCCATGCTCGAGAATCTATTAGGAAACTATGTGATATTATTCATATTATATTATAAACCGATCCTATAGTAAAATTCAATGCAGAATTACATTTTGGAAAGCTGCTACTATTAATAATGTAGTTTCACCAAACAAATTGCCTTCACCAAAAACACTTATGTTAATACACAGGGTTCACGAAATGCAACCACTAAAAATCCATGTGTTGCAGCATAATTAACAATATAGCTACCGCTTTTTCCTCTACCAGCACATATGAAACATTCAAGTTAAAACAATTTATCTCCAAGCATTTACATCTAGAGCATAAAGGGGACTTTCAAGCAATCTGAGTGACCCCTCGTGAACAAATTCAAGAAAAATTCAAGAAAATTTCAATATATAGCATTTTATGGGTCAAATTAAATAATAAAATCCATTTAATTCCTCTCTTTCAAAGTTATTTGATAAAACCATCATAAATAGTCTATGCCTTGGTTATTTATTTCTATTTTGTCTTGTGTCACATATAGATTCCTGATACAATGGTTTGGTTTGCAAATGAATATTGAGGTACGCACCTGTGAATAGGGTAAATTACCGTATATACTCGAGTATAAGCCGACCCGAGTATAAGCCGAGATCCCTTATTTCAACACAAAAAACTGGGAAAACCTATTGACTCGAGTATAAGCCGAGGGTGGGAAATGCATTGGTTACAGCCTCCCAGTATATAGTCTGCAAGCCCCTGTAGCATACAGCCTGCCCAACCCCTGTAGCATACAGCCTTCCCAACCCCTGTAGCATACAGTCTGCCCAGCCCCTGTAGTAGGAAAAAAAATAACACTGTACTCATCTTTCCAACATCCCCTGTAGGTCCTCTTCTGTCTCAGACTGTCTCAGACAGAAGAGGACCTACGGGTGACGTCAGAAAGGTGAGTTTTGTATTTATGTTTTAGTTGACTCGGGTATAAGCCGGGTTAGGGTTTTTGAGCACAAATTTTGTGCTAAAAAACTAGGCTTATACTCGAGTATATAAGGTACATGTTTTTTATCCGAAGACTCACATTTACTCTAGTCCAAGAGAATAAAGTCAGGCACTGATCTTTTTCTTTACTTGTTTTAGACTCACATGGCTTCCGTACATTTCCCACAACCTGGCATTAACCTGACAGCAGGTTTTGTTTGCCACTGATCACTTAGCAATGACATGGGAATATGAATCATTCACTACATGGGCTAGCCTGTTTCCATCAAGCTACTGGTTACTTTTTATAAACCTGTTTAAAAAACCTTCACAATATAACCTAAGGTTGGGGTACATATCATTTTTGTATAATTATTCACTTTTGTTCTTGGTATACAATGTTTATGTTAGGATAGGATACGGTTACCAGGGATCATGTGTTTAATCACAACCCTCTATTCCATCTCCCGGACTTTCCTCCTAAAATAAATGTTTCAATTTTAATACTTGCCTGAAGAAGGCTTACATTCCAAGTTGAAACACCTACCAATAAACAACATTAAAATAGCCATTTTGATTGGACTATACAATCTTGACTGTGCTTCATTTGCTGAGAGCCGGAGACCTTAATCTCCATACATTGGGTGATGGTCTACTGACCACTGCCACTCCACAACCTGAAGTGTGAATGAGCTCTACACGTAAGGAGACTGGCTGTCATCATAATCATTCATATTGTGTTACCTTATCTGACAGGTGAGAGGCCTAAAATCTGCCTGTTGAGTATATAACTTTGGTGAAATGGTGTCTCACTAGGGTTTTGTGCTATTTTCTTCTACTTTCTGTGTACCTCTCCCTAAAAACTGTAAGCTAAACCTCTTACCTCTAGTATTGTGGAAATCCTTCCTAGGAAATTGCCTCCTTAAGGGTGGTACATATATGTTTAGGGAGCTCTTTTCTTTAAAGGACATCTACCACCAGGATGAATGTGGACACTGGTACCCCCCCTCATTTGCATAAACCTCTAAAATGCTAATTGTCATTCTGTTTCACTCTCGACTAGAGTAATTCCCTACTAATTAGTACTCCACTTACTAAACTCTCACCAATCTATTCCTCTCCAATTTACTCTTAATGTAGCAGCCAGGCTTTTCTTTCACACCAAACACTACACAGATGCCTCCAGTTGGTACAGGTTACTGCACTGGCTGCCTAATTCCTTCTAAATACCCTCATATGCAAAGCTCTGCGCCTCCCTATCTTTCCTCTCTTACCTTGGTGTATCACCCAAACCATGCTCTTTTCCCGGCCAGTGACCTTAGACTGATTCCTACCTTAATTCAAACCTCTCATTCATGTTTCCAGGTCTCCTCCCAAGCTGCAGCAATTCTCTGGAATGCCATACCCTGTACTATCAGACTTATCTATCCTCCAAAGGTTCAAACATGCTCTCAAAAACCATCTCTTTAGGAGAGCCTATCACACTCTCTAACTGCATGAAATTTTAACTCTCTTAACTAACCCATCCTGTGTCCTCCTATCTGTTATCCAGCAAAGCATAGATACCAATCTACAGGCTTCTCTACAGTCCCATCGACCTTGGACTCTTTATATAAGATGGCGGCTGATGATTGGTTCAAGCAGCAGAATTTTTCTGTATTAAATTTTTTTTATTCTGTTATAAAGAATGCCTTGACTTTTAAACAAGCACTTATGCCTCTTGGATCCTCCTTTCATTCTTGTAGACTGTTAGCTCTTGTGAGCAGGGGTTTCACTCCTATTGTTACATATGACTGTTTGTACTCTGTAATGTATAATTTTAATTGTATAAGTCCCCTATGATGTGCAAAGCGCTACAGAATATGATGGCGCTATATAAATAAAGATTATATTATTATTATAATTATTATATAGACTACAAATTTAACAGCTTAATGATCATAGAATTATAGTCAATAATGTTTTCTTGAAATGGTTAAAAATGTTTTATAGCTTTAAAGCATCTGAACAAAAGTATTAGACTTAAAGGTATGCTAAATTCATGTAAGATTTCATACATTCTGCAAAAATTATGGAATTACAGACTCCAGCAAACCTGAGATTAAAAATTCTCCTTGTGATAAATTTCTCTGCTACTTATGTGTGAGATTCCATTTTATAGATTAAATATCACATCTACAAGCACTAAAAACTGTTTGTCCGTCAAAAAAAAGTTTCAGGATTTTAATGCAGTTGTGGTGGAAATGATGAAGAGTTTCAAGGATTTTCTACAAAGCAGCTTGAAAACTTAGGGGACACAAATATAAATATTGCCATAAACTATGCCATTCCATAAACTACATGAACCTGACATTTAAAATAAAAAAAACGTATAGACATAAAAGGTACGTTATTAACTACTATTAATTCCTTCCCTCACCATGACATTGTATTTACATCATGATGTTCCTCAAAGAGGAGAGTGTATTAATTTCCAGAGATGAAACAAAATTCAAACATAATAGGTCCCCTAAAATGCCCCATATAGTATAAAACTCACAAACCACATTAAAAAAATCAACACACAATCCACAAATATTAGGTATTATGAAACAACCAATACAATAAAATAAAATCCATACAATGGATACCATAAAAAGTGATCAAAAAGTCACATTTACCCCTGCAAGATACCAATAAACTTGTTTAAAATACTCATTTTGCAAAAAAATAAGCCCTAAAACAGCTAAATTGTTATGTTACAAGCCGGTAATGCAAAATCAAGGGATTCTTTTCTCTTCAAATGAAGTTTTATTCTGTAGAACTAGTCAAACATAGAAAGCTATATAAATGGGATATTGATGTAACCATACTGACCCATAGAAAATTAGTAGCATGTTATCTATGCTATTTTGTGTATAAAACACAAAAAAAGTTAAGAAAATTTTTTTTGCATCTTCTCCACACAAAAGATAAAGATTAAACAACAGTGCATTGTGGCCCCAATATATAGTCTTACTGTAGTCATTGAGAGGTCTAGTCAAAATGGGCCCCCTCTTTGAAGGATTTTACTTAGCCAATGCAACAGTCAATGCAACATAGCACCTGGAATTTGTTTCAGCAAAATCGTCCCTCCAAAAGACATTAGACGCTTCTGCCCTCCCAAGGCATGAAGTGCGCTCCTAAAGGAGCTCATTGTTCTGGTACCTTTTTTCAAATGCATAAAGGGACCTGAAAACGTCATCAAAATCTGCCTTCCAAAACCTCAATATCCCGCCTTCTGTCTGCGCTATGCTGTAGGCCCCTAAAGTAATTTACATTCATATGTGGGGTATTGCTGTAATCGTAAGAAACTCCACACAAAATCAGAGATGTGTTTTCTTGTTTTATCCTATATGAATGTGTACATTTTAGGATTAATCATTTTATTGTCAAAATCTCCATTTTGTTTTAATTCTTGAGAGATGCTTAAAGTGTTAACAAGCTTGACAAAGGCTGTTTTGAATAGCTTGAGGGGTGCAGTTTTAAAAATTATGTGGGCCATTTGTATGGAGTTTCCAATAAATAGAACTTTAAAAACCCTTATATATATCATTATATATAAAAATGCAACCAATTTGGGCGGTTAGACTAATTGTATGATGAGGATAACATTTAGAAATAAGAACATCTCAAATTTTTCTAAATCTCCACAAAATTTTCATTTTTTTTAAATGTAAGTGCAAAATATTTCAGCCAAAATATAGCATTAATGTAAAGTACAATATGTCATGAAAAGTCTAAAAATAAACTCAGTGGTTGACATTTACTAAGGTGCTTGCACCAGTTTTCTGCTTGCATATGTATTTAAGAAGTGTCTGAGCACATGTGTGTCACACGCGACCCTTTTGTGTTGCGACTGCCTATTCTTCACATGACACAAATTTTGCCTCTGAAATTGGCGTTTCAGTGCACAGTTGGACCATGCATCACATATAACATGCAAAGTCTGACAGATGTTTGTCGCATGCCCCATGTTAAAAGTGGCACACTCTGTCGGGGCATTGCAGAGGGCGCCAGATTCATGAACAATGGGCGCCACAAATCATGAATCTAATGCCCTCTGAACAGTACACAGGTAAACTGCACACAGTTTGCACTCTTTTAGTAAATATGCCCCAGTAAGTTAAGCCACTCCAAGTTATAACTGCATATTATGACACATGGCAGATTTGAAAAATCGGGCTGTGTCCAAAATGTGAAAATGAGCTGTGTCTTTAAATATAAAGAGCAGTAGACAAAATCATTTATAAGACAATTTGTAACCTTGTGTATGAATTTCTATTGTGACCAGGACAGTAATTCGCTTTTTCAATTGTACTCCCCTATTAATAGTACAGCCATACATATTACATTCCACAAAGAGTGAAGCACGGAAGCAATTATTTTCATTACCAGTTGAAAGGCTCTAATTGGTAATAACTATTACTGTGTGAGTTTAAAATTATATGCACTTTTATGATCTCTGATTATCCAGTATATACAAGTTATTTTTCTCTCCTCACAATCCATACTGCTAAACATTTATTGGGAAATGATATTTCAAATTTTTAATATATAATCCAAACATACAAATGATACTTTTAGATCATGTTAACCTTTTTCATTCAAAGAACATACAGTATGCCCTTCCATGGAGCCACTTCATTATTCAAGGAAGTTTTATATATTACTATTTCAAGCTGTAGCATAAGTATAGTTGCAATAAAGCCAGAGATAAAGCAGGTTTAAGTGGAAGCTTTATATCCTGTGTTGCTGCAAGCTCCATTGTACCCTACCCACATACAAACTTTATAAGGCCCCAAGAAGAATTTGTAGACTTTTGATAGTGGTTCATGAGACATGAACATGGCAGTATTAAGCAGTGGTGTTACTAGAGTCCTCTGGGCTAAGGAGCAAAATTCCTAATGGGGCCCTCTCTCATTATGTTTTGTAGTGCAATACTTCAAAGAAGCCTGAGGGGATTTTTGTTCTGTCCGTAATACCAGCACCTACAATAAATGTGTTCACAGATGACATCTAGAGAGTTTCTCCTTTCCTTCTTCTTCTAGCAACACAAACATAATAGCAACTTCATAACATAAACTCGATGCTGTTCTGTTCACAGTAGCAACAGAGCCCCCACAATAACCAATATACTAACATTGACCTCACAGTAGCCAATATAGTTACAGTGCACACAAGTAGCCAATGTTTTTAACGATGGTATAGAAAAAGAAGGATCCGCTCACTCACATATGGGTTCAAAGTATGTTGGACATCGAATCTCGTGCAGCTCCCAGTGCCGGGAATCAAATTCTGCTGTCGGACAGCTGAGTGAGACGATCTTGTAGACAATAGAAAATGGATATTCCAGCACTCGCAGTGTCTTCATAAAATCAATAAATTTATTTCATAATGTTAAAAATGCACGTCAGGACATTTGCGCTCTTATCTCGGTGGAGGTGACTTTAGTGACAGATCCTGACTAGGGACTAAACACTACAGTCTGAAACGCGTAGATCTGATGGCTATGGTCATGCAAGATGTAACCTTGCGTTTTTAAAATTATGAAATAAATTTATTGATTTTATGAAGACACTGCGAGTGCTGGAATATCCATTTTCTATAGCCAATATTTTTACAGTGCCCCCACAGTAACCAATGCAGTTACATTAACAATATTATCAAAGAGGACCCACAGTAGCCAATATAGTCACAGGGGCCAAACAGTGCCTCCAAAAGTAGACAGGTCGCAGTGCCCATCACAGTAGCCAAGGCCAATAAACCCCACAGAATTCACTATTCCCAGTGCCCCCAAAGAAGCAACTAGTCATAGTGTTCCCACAGTAGCCATTAGTCCCAGTCCCCCACCCCCAGCACCCCAATAATATCAGTGCCCCCTTAGATTACTTAACTGTTTAACAAAAAATTCTTACTTCTTTGTCTTTCTGCATCCACAGAACACACTCAGCAAAATACAGACCAGTGTCACACGACCTCCTCTCTCCATAATGAGCAGGAAGCAGAAGCCGTGCCCCACTGTGAAACTGTATTTCTAAAGAACTCTACGGAATCACTGACCACTCGATCCACGAATCGGCAATTCAATAAGGCTAGTGTGAGGCCGATATGTATGAGTGTGTATACAAGTCCAAGTTTAGGATCACAGACCAATGAGGTGCTAAAGCTAGACAGGATACTTAGGTGTATGCCGTGTATAAATTAATAAAATAAGTGGCACACTGTAGGTGGAGATATACATGCGTTTCAAGCTATAGTCCGAGACAAAGGATAAAAAAAATATAAGTGTTATTCGTGTGTGTATCCGTGTAGGAGTCCTACCTAGAGGACTAAAAGATACTAGTGAAATTTGCAGAAGCGCAGCACCTCTGTGCCAAAACCTCTACATGACCCCTACTTAGAGGGTCAATAGATATCAGTGTTACGTACAGCAGTGCAGTACACTGTTAATGCTAACACCTTTCTGAAATAAGTATAAAACACAACCACATAGACATACCAGTACGCTTCACTAATTACCCCAGTCTTTTGTATAAAGACAATGCTCTGTCAATTCATACACCCACCACAGGTTTCTAATGAGTTTTTTCACATAAGAGTTACACTAATGTCACTGTTGATCTTTTTTTTCGGAAAGAAATAAAAGTTAATTTTTATAAGTCAAAGGACCTTTTTTTTGTTGCTTCATTGCAACATTTGGAAATAAAATTATAGAAATTATAGGTCCGACCGCTAAGTAGTCCTAGGATATATTATATATATATTATATATATAGATATATATTATATAACTATTATAGTAAGCTTTACACAGGTAATCAAGATAATAGGCAAAGTTTATCTGTACCCAAAGAGCTATTGTTTGTGTAAAAAATATTGAAGTTGTGCTTTAACTAGTCATTGGAGGCAGGACGTGTGCTGGAGTGAGGAGACCATTTTTTCTTGTTGCCTATGTACCTCCGGACAACAGTCGGGGACCTTGGCGCTTTTGAGCTGTGTGAGCTGCATATATAGTGTACTAGCCCTAGAATTATACCATATTCCTGACTTCTGACACAACCAAAAGAATTGGATATTCTAACTGCTAATACTACATCTTGGAACTTGGGATCTCATCAAACTATATACGCTTATGAGTAAAGAATCCACCAGGTGAGCATCCTATATTCTACAACTAAACATCACCCAATTCCAAACGTTATCACCCGAGGCGCCGCCCTTTGTGTTTTTCCCGTTTTTTGTATCTTGGTCTGCAATCGTTTAAGCGCGGCAGGGTAAGTATACCCACTGCTGGCGTGGCTTGCTCACTATACCATGACAGTGCACTATGGACCTCTATGGCAGTCCTAAGCTTGCTGCCATTTTTGCAATGACCCCTGTGAGTTCCAGAGTGGTTTTGTTGTGGTTTTGTAGAGTTAAATGCTGCATTTTTACTGAAATTTTATGGTCATCATGTCAATAACCACGACAAAGACCTATCTTGGTAAAAAGATCTCCATAACAATACTATTTTAATATAGCAAGAAACAATACAGATGATACAAATAGTGTCAGACTTTTGTGCCCTCCTGTTTAAGTACTTTTCCAATTATTTTATACTGAACTTCCTAAATACAGCATTTAATAGGATGCAATGAAGCTTCTGACATATACTCATTTTTCACTCATTCACTGTGTTCTTCACATAAATTGAAGAGAATATTGCAGTTTAATAGGAAACGTGTATACACACCATTGGCACAGCAAAACATTCATTGCAGCCTAGCCGCTCATCAGTATGTATTAAGTAATTACTATTTTCTGCTTCAGCACAGCTCAGTGAAGGTTAAAATGAGAGGAGAAATGTTCTATATCTATCCAAATATTAAATCCATTTTCACAGATGTCTTTTGTCATCTAGTCTCACACCTGAAGAAATTGTGTAAATGTTTTCTAGATTTTATGATACACTACTTGAGCCAAACACACAAGTAATCATATACTGGCGGTCTGTGTTATGGCCTGAATATCATACAAATGAATATATGTGGCAAATGAATTTAAAGTACATAAAGGGATCACAGTTCAGGATAATGATCCAACAGTCCCTGTCAGCTTCCCTGACTTTATATTTATGATATGGAGAATACAGATGCAAAGGATAATCACAGTGGACTCCCTGTAAGCAGAGATGGTTCCATTATGTGATACTGTGCTGGGGGATCATAGCAAAGCAGAGAGAAAAAGTAACAGGTGAATTCTAAAATGAAATAATAAAAAAAAGCTATGAATCTTGGAATTTGAAGATGAAAAATGACATGCTTAAATCTTAAAAGAAATCTACCATCAAAATCAAGCATGATAAAAGAGAGACACTTACTTATAGATACAGGAACTGTGAATATGGTACCGTATTTTTCGGACTATAAGATGCTTCTTACTATAGGACGCACCCCAGATTTAGGCTTCCAAGAAAAGAAAAAATACATTTTACACCAATTAAAATATCCCTGTTGGTCACACTAAAGCACAGCACAAACATACATACATTTACACAGACAGCTCTGCATCATCCATAGTTACACACTCAGCTCTGCATCATCCATCCAGATACATACTCAGCCCGACATCATCCGTCCAGATAAACAACTTTTAAAGTTATGCTAATGAGTTAAAAGGGCTCTGTTACCAGAGCCAATCTGTGATGCAGCTTCAGAGGCTATTACACTGTCTCCCTAACCCCATCTGCTCCCTCAACACTTTCCCCTCACTCTGCCTGCTGTAATCTCTCTGCATCAAAGGAAGTTTCAGTACGTAGTGGGGATGTGAGACATGCTCCTGCACATTGTGATAGCCTGTGAATCCCCTGATTAGGCCACTTTCATAGAGCATCCCTATCCTATCACCATTAAAACCAGGATCCTAACAACACATAAAAGGCCCTATCCTCAGTGCTTGTTATTGTTCACACTTGACCAAGCTTGCATTTATTCTGTCCACATATATCTGGTTTCTTATGACCCCTTGTATAATAGTACTTTGTTGTCCTCTTAATTTCTGGCTTGGCTCTGGCAACTATTCTCATTTGTTGTTTGCCTTGTTCTTGTTTGCTGTTATCACTTAGAGTTAAGCAGGGACTGTCACCGAGTTGTTGTTCACCACCTAGGTTGGTTTTGAGTAAATTATTAATGCTTTCAAAGTTTTGTATATTTTCTAAATTCAGTACACAAGCAAATACATGTCTGTTATCAATGTTTATAATAAAAATGAGCATTTATATAGTTACTTAAAATGCCAGAAAAAAACAGTATGTGTCAACACACGTGAGTCTCTGATAAGAATGCTTTATAAAAAAAACAGCAAAACTGTAAATGTCAGCTATATATTGTCAAAGTGAGGCTTGCTATGAATTGTAACTATAAAAGTCACTTATCTTCTTGAATTGTAGAAGGAATGACATTTAGAAAAATAAGTCAACAATTGATAACCCAAAAACTCACATCTGCAGAATCCAGACACAAAACACACAATATAGATGCAATTTAGGCATTAAAATGGAAACATAAAGTCAAGGAGACATTTCAGAGTTCATTTTATCAAAATTTCAAAATATGATTTATTATGAACTCATGTCTAGAATTCAGTTTTCATTTCTTAAAAGCACCATTTAGTTGAACAGTCAGAACCGAAAAACAGAAACAGGTCCATTAAAAAGTCCACAAAAGTAATTGTCGAGTAAGTTCAAGCATTTGTGGCGTTCAATTACAATTAATGATTTTTATAATAATAAAAATATGAAAGCAAATATCATTAATTGGTCACTAAAAACTTAGCACAAGAAAGTTCTATGGGAGTGGAAGCAGTGATTCACACTAGTTAAGCTTCTCCCCAGCAGCTTTGAGACAGACACAGAGGAGAACGCTGTTAGATAGGTAAGGTATAATTTGAAATTTAATAATGCATGAAAGGATGGATGAGAAGAGCTACTAAATTAAAAGTTCATGGATAGGAGAGAGAGACATGATATGCTCTGTGGGGATTTGGCCCAGTAGAGACCGTGGTAGCGGGGTGCTGTGATGCAGTTCAAGACAGTGACACCAAGGTTTAGTCCAAAACAGGTCTCGCCTGCGTTTATTGCAGCAAAAGTAAAATAAAACAGCCTTCACATTCAGGCATCCAAACAAAATAATATCCTACCCGTCAGGGTGCTAACTAAACATTGGTTCTCTGACTCACCGCTAACAAAACATTTTTGTTGCTCCAGGCCCAGAGAACAAGGCTGCGTGCTCCCCAGCCTCCTTCCAGAGAGAGAGACAACACACTCAATTCTGCTGAGTGACTTTATCCAGGCTCATTAGTCTGCACCCATCACCTGTGTCCAAGGTGCTGGACAAACCCACCTCAGCACTAAGGCCTTGCATAGAAGCAAAACCTAGGGGAAACATACCGCCCATCCACAGTTAACCCCTTCAGTGTCTCACATACCCTCCCCCTCTGTTTGACCCTGTGGGGACGAACACTTTTGGCCATCATCAATCTTTCCACTAGGGATCTGCAAAGAAATTTTCTACATGGAAACTTCTATCCAAGTAGAAGTCCATAGACCCGCTACCTGCCTGTGATCACATGATCAAGGCTAGGAGTATGCTAATTGGGTTTTACGACTCTGTGTGCCTCTGTGAAATCTGTATGCCCGAGAATCTTTATATGCTGATATCTTGAAATTCGGACATTCTACAAATTTGTTCTCACTTTAATTTTTTTCCTCATCATGTCCCGCATGCATACATACTAATATCATCATAACAGTATTAATATTCCCTAGGCAGAAGGCAATGCTGAAAAGTGCGTTGAGGCCTGGACATGGGGTAGGGTATCATGTTGTATTTGTATTTCAGTTAACTGTTGTTAAAATATGTTGTATTGTGGATATTTCATATTTTATCTTAAACATTTTTTGGTTACTCTCTCAATAGTGTTATATTCATATTATAGAACACTTGATGTTAATACAGCTGCATATTGTTGGGAATCCATTACCACAGTATTTATAACTTACAGTATATACACTTGTGTATAAGCCATGTTTTTCAGAACAAAAAATATGCTGAAAAACCCACCTCAGCTTATACAAGAGTGTTTTAGAAAAAATAAACGTACATACTTACCTTCCGACACCGCCGATGCGCAGTGTTGCCGCTGATTACATCATAGTGTGCATGACGACGGCTCTGCCAACTGTTACAGCAGAGAGAAGAGGGACCGGAGCTTCGGGGAGCCGCACCAAGCATAGGGGGCGCCGGAAGGTGAATGTGTACATTTGTTTTTTTATGTACTGGGCAAACAGGGGGCTGTCTGGCTGTATACCACATGAGGCTGTCTGGTTATATACCACAGGGGGCTCTCTGGCTATATACCACAGGGGGCTCGCTGGCTATATACTACAGGGGACTCGCTGGCTATATACTGAGAGTCTGTGACCAATACATTTTCCACCCTCGGCTTATACTTAAGTCAATAGGTTTTCACAGTTTTTGGTGGTAAAATTAGGGGCCTCGGGTTATATTCAGGTCGGGTTACACTCAAATATACGGTATGTATATATTCACGATAATACCTGTTTATAAAGACATGACTAGATATTGATTTATTCCTTGTGTCAGCCTTGGTTTTCACTGTGGATTATCATCCTTTTTATATGGTTTGAATATGTTTTCTTTTTCAGATTGCAATAAATAATTGTTTTGGCAGTTGTGGGTTTTTTTCCATATGTTATATGCTATAAAAACTTCATTAAAACACTGGCTGCAATGTTAAATAGTTAGTTTGTAAACTTTTGTGAGTCCAATGACAATAAGTGAGTCTGGCCTCCTTGTTCCTGACAGGTCTCTGCTAGGGCATGCTGTTGCGTGAAGCTTTGAAAGAGAGCTATGTCACATCATTGGGAACTTCATTTCATGTGACCAGGGTGATGAAGGTTCTGTTACATATGACATGGATAGGAGTAGATGGAAGGGGCCTGTTGAGCAGGACATTCCCCCTCTGATGCCAGACTAGATAACAAAGTTGTTGATTTAGTGAAAAGAATGGTGTCAGTTAGTTAACAGGGCTCTAGTAGAACCTGTCACCAGCTGTAATTGTTAAAATGTGGTTACATGTGCCCTTTAGTGTGATGATCAGGCAGGCAATAACTATTTGTCCAAATACCCCAGGTAAATATTGGCAAACAGATATCAAGTATAACACTTTGCAGACTTTACTAGATCGGAGAGAGAACTGTCCCAATGAAAGTGCCAAAGTTATTCTTCTACAATACAAAGCCTTTTCTCCAATTTTCTTTGGGACAAAAGGAAACCTTGTACCAACCATAGAACCTTGATCAAACACAAACATGAGGGAGGTATGAGTTTACCTGACCTGCTTTACTACTTGAGACTGGGCAGTGTATTATGAGGAATGGCCTACATGTGACTTATTAGGAAATTATTAAAAGATATTAAAAATAAAATACCATATATACTCGAGTATAAGCCAAGTTTTGCAGCACAAAAAATGTTCTGAAAAACCCTTACTCGTCTTATACTCGACTCTATGAAAAACCCACTGTAGTCACCTTTCAGACAATGTCCTCTTCTGTGTTGTGAAGCTCCGTCTCCGGGTCCTTGCTGTGTCGTACACACCATGATGTCAGCTGCATGCTGACATCATAGTGTGTGCGCCGCCATCGGCACACACTATGATGTCAGCAAGTATGGTATATGCAACTGCAGTGCGCGGGGAGTGCGCACAGATAGCACACAAAAAAAAAAAAAAGATAATGCACACCAAACCACACGGACCAGCCGCACAGATGGCACACACAAAAAATAGCTAAGTACGGGTACACCTACGGCGCTCTTGAAAAAATTATTACCAGGCACCGAAAAAAAACCTATGTGCACCGCGCAAAAAGGCGCTACAAATGCACCTAGCTTGCCCTAAGACAAACTAACTACTGCTAAGACTGCTAAAGATTCTGTGCAGCGCTATTCACACGGGGCACTGAAAAGTGCGTCCAGTGCAGAACAACGCTAACACAGCGCACTGAAAAGTGCGTTTGGGTTCAGAAGGGACAGACAGGGAAAAACGAAAGACACGTGGGATCACACAAGGCGATCACACAGGGAACACACAGGACACAGGAAAAAACAGATAGGGATAGGGATTTGTAGGGAACAATAGGGATCAGATAAGGATCAGAACACTATTTATAGTGTAAAAGTGTATTTTGGTGCACACAGTAACGCTCTTTCCTCTCTCCAGCGATACCAAACCAAAATGGTGCCGCTGGAGGAAGAGGAAAGGACTAAAACCACGTTTTTTTAGCCTAAAATCGCTGTAATTTGCCAGTCAGGTTTGACTGGCCAATCACGGCGATCGGCGGGCGGCACTCCTCCTGCCTCTGTCACCCAAATCTCATCCCGATGTCACCACGTCTAAAATAGTATGCGCTCACGCAGTAGCTGTACTACGCTGAGCGCTAATCGACGGAAGCTGCGCAGTACAGCTACGGCGTGGAGCGCTAAGGGGTTAATGGAGCAATCCCTGAAACGGTGTTAGCTGCTTCTTTTAAGGCAGGCCTACAATGAAGTTGAAATGTGTTTTGAGAGGAAAAGTTCATTTTCTAGGCAAATATTGACTTTGAAATTAATTGCTGTTAAGCTGATCACTCTTTATAAGATTCTGGAGTATATGCGAATTGCCATTATAAAACCTGATGCTGTAGACTGTGTAAAAATTAACATTTGTATCATTCTCAAAACTTTTGGCCATGACTGTATATACTTCAGAATAGTCCTAACCCCTGATGAAGCCAGTGCGCCAGTGAAAGATGTTGGAGGCGTAATACAGAGAGTTTTTCTTTTTTAACTAGCAGGTTTATGTGTGACTTTTCTTTGAATATGATCCAGACAGTTTCTTGCACCATCATAGATTGCATTGCGAGTGAAAACAAATGGACTACTGAAGAAGATAGAAGAGGAGTCATGGGGAGCGCCTGGAGGTGAGTTTTTTTTTTTAATGTGCTGGAGTGTTGAGGCTACCTATACACTGAAGGGGGTGACTGCAGTGTGCTGGGGATATCTATAAACTGAGAGAGGTGACTGCAGTGTGCTGGGGCTACCTATATAGTGAAGGGGGTGACAGCAGTATGCTGGGGAAAACCTATATACTGGGGTGGTGGAAGCATTGTGCTGGGGCTACCTATATACTGGGGTGGGCTACATTGTGTAGGGGCTACCTATATACTGGGGGAAGTGATTGCAGAGTGCTGGGGCTACCTATATACTGGGCAGAGGGGACTGGATTGTGCTGGGACTGCCTAAATCCTGAGGGAGCGACTGCAGTGTGCTGGAACTACCTATATACTGGGGGGCTGCAGTGTGCTGGGGCTACCCATATACTGGAGAGTAGAATGCATTGTGCATTGTGCTTGGGCTACCTATAAATTGAGGGTGGGAGTTTCTTTGTCCTGGGGCTGCTGTAATGAGTGGGTGGCTGCAGTGTGCTGGGGCTACCTATATTCAGGTGGTGAGAGTCTGCAATGTGCTGGGTGGACTGTGCTGGGTGGACTGCAGTGTGCTGGTTCCCTATATATTAGGGGGCTGCAGTGTGCTGGCTACCTATGTATTGGGGGGCTGCAGTGTGCTGGCTACCTATATACTAGGGGGCTGCAGTGTGTTGGCTACCTATATATTGGGAGGATGTAGTGTGTTGGCTACCTTTATACTGGGGGATGCAGTGTTCTGGCTTGCTATAACCAGAAATTGGTTCTGGTGCTGTATTTCTGTATAAAGCGTGGTTCTATTACCGTATTTATGTATTGAACTCGATACTGGTATTGTATTTATGTACAAAGCTGTACTTCTGGTGAAGTATATATGTAAATTGCTATTATAATAATACATGACACAATATTATAATTTGAAATACACTGTTCATTTTAATTAAAATATACTGTATATGTTATTATTATAGGAAAGACATTTGTTGTTTTTAATATTGTTTTTGGCTATTTTGTGCAAATAAAAGCGGTACTTTCTATTTTTTTGCAAACGGTTTGTGTGAATGATGTAGGTTTCACACTTTTTTATTGCCTAGCATATTTGATTCATTTGTTAAACCCTGTTAACCCTGCTGAAACTACCTTATGTCAATTTTGTTGGTTTACATATACAGTGGGTACGGAAAGTATTCAGACCCCTTTAAATGTTTCACTATTTGTTTAATTGCAGCCAATTGGTAAGATCAAAAAAGTTCTTTTTTTCTCATTAATGTACACTCTGCAGCCCATCTTGATAGAAAAAAACAGATATATAAATATTTTTGCTAATTTATTAAACAAAGAAAACAGAAATCATTCATGGTCATAAGTATTCATATCCTTTGCTGTGACACTCATTTTAAAACTCACATGCTGTCCTTTTCTTTCTGAACCTCCTTAAGATGATTCTACTCCTTTATTGGAGTCCTGCTGTGTTTAATTAAACTGATTATTTCTACAGCACTCAAGGTTCCTAAAAGCACAATGACATCCATAATCCTTAAATGGAAGAAGTTTAGGACTACCTCAACTATTTATTGAACTGGCCCTCCAGCAAAACTAAGCAATTATCACTGCAGTCCTCCACCAGTCGGGGCTTTATGAAAGTGTGTGCCGACAGAAATATCTCCTCAGTGCAAGACATATAAAAGCTTGAATACAGTTTTAAAATAGTACTTGGAAGACTCCCAGACAATGAGAAAATTTCTGGTCTAATGAGACGAACATTGAACTTAGGTATTACTTCTAATTGTTAAATTTGTGGAAAATAAACAGGCACTGCTCATCACCTGTCAAATACAATCCCAACAGTAAAACATAGTGGTGGCATCACTATGGAGGTGGAGGTGTTTTTCAGCTGCAGGGACAGGACGACAGACTCAGTACAAAGTACAGTGATATCCGGGATGAAAACCTTTTACAGAATGCTTTGGACCTTCGACAAGACAATGACCCTCAGCACCCAGCTAAAATAATGATGCAGTGACTTCAGAACAACTTTGTGACCATTCTTGACTGGGTCTGAATACTTATGCCCATGTGATATTTCAGGGCAAAGTGGTGTCTGAATATTTTCCGTACCCACTGTATTTATGCATGTTATTTTTCATTTATATTACCGAATATAATATTGCATCATATTGACTTTTATTCTCTAAATTCCTCTTTCAACTTTCTACATGAAATACAACTTTGGATTTCATTCTAATGTACCAAAAACTCTTTTCTTTGCTTGTTTCCTGTCTCAAACACTTCTATCACTTAACACAATGGGGCTTATTTACCAAGGGTCGCGGATTGCACTTTCGTCACTGTTCATGGTTTTAGGGATTTGTGCAGCTTTGACAGGTATTTAACAGGGGTTTGTGCTGGGATTGTGTCGAATGTGATTGGAATTTGGCTCAGCTGCGCTGGCTTTCATGAGACAGAAATTGGGGAATGGGCTTGGACTGAGCACGGGATTTAACATTCAAATTGTGTCGCAAGACAATGCACTTACATGCACCAGGAAGAAGAAGGTGAACCCCGGCAGACCTGAGCGGGGAAGCACGATCTTAATGAATCGCAGCACAGTGCTTTATCGTCGCACAATGCACTTTCGTGAACTCCGCAGGACTGGGTAAGTAAATGTGCCCTAATGTGCTGAATATATAAGAGAAGCAAAAGGTTTGGAGCTATGTGCGGGTGCGCTAATAACCAAGATGGAGGAGAAAATATATGGATCTAGACTGAATGTAAGAACTATTTTGTGTTTTATTACAAAAGTCCAATGGTAACGCCTTTCGGGAAAACCCTTCGTCAGACCATAACTAGAATACATGATAAGAATAATAATATACATCATCAAGTGGATAGTTAGTTTTAAAATTAATAGTATATAATCAAGAATCATAATAGGACAGAACACATTATGTTTGATAAATATAAATAAATAAAAATAAAATGACTAAATACATTTACAAAAGATAAATATGTAAATTGAGTGAATGCAGATTAAAATTCATATAGCGTAGAGTAGAATATAACATAAAAAATAAAATTATTTATATAGAATTAATTGGATGGACCGAAAAAAGTTAAATAAAGTCAAATAAATAATTAATTAATTGGTTAAAAGGTTCACAATAGAACAAAATTATAAGGATGGTGGTAGGTGAAAGAATGGCTATGCATAGTTAAATAGGTAGGAATAGTCGATGAGGCAATTAATATGGTTAAGATAATAAAAAAGTAATTACTTAACATGAACCCAAATGGGGCAAAGGATATGAAGCAATTTAATTGCCAAACTGGTGATATGGTGATGTAAATAGCGAGGTACTTACAGGGAGTTGGAGGACAGGCAGGACCTGAATGCTGCTGATCTGAGCGAGCCGCTGCGTGGTATCACCTATGGGGTAGAGGGTGTGTACTTTTAAGGAACCTAGATGTTAAAATTAAAAGATGTTTTGTAGAGATTCATTTAAACCTGCTGGTGCGAATGTCTGGAGCTTATAAATCCAGTACATCTCTCGTTTGATAAGATGATTAATCCTCTGAGGAGTTGAATGGGGGATGTGTTCAATTGGTGTGATACTGAAGTCTTTATAGTTAGGTTTGTGATGTTGGGCGGCATGTCTAGACACACTGTGTAGAGGGAAGCCAATACTAATGTTACTTCTATGTTTATTCAGGCGCTCTCTTAGTGGTTGGATTGTTCGGCGGCCGCTCTCTACTGCACAGGTGCCAGCTTGCCGTGATCACGCATGTGCCGGCTTGCCGCGATCACGCATGCGCCGGCGTCCTCAATCGTGATAAATTCAGACAACGCAGAGGCTCGCTCAGATCAGCAGCATTCAGGTCCTGCCCGTCCTCCAACTCCCAGTAAGTACCTTACTTCATATCCTTTGCCCCATTTGGGTTCATGTTAAGTAATCACTTTTTTATTATCTTAACCATATTAATTACCTCATCGACTATTCCTACCTATTTAACTATGCATAGCTATTCTTTTGCCTACCACCATCCTTTGTTCTATTGTGGACCTTTTAACCAATTAATTAATTATTTATTTAACTTTTTATGTCATGCCACTGAGTTTTCGGTCCATCCAATTAATTCTATATAAATAATTTAATTTTTATTTTTTATGCTATATTCCACGCTATATGAATTTTAATCTGTATTCACTCAATTTGCATATTTATCTTTTCTAAGTGTGTTTAGTCATTTTATTTTTATTTATTTATATTTATCAAACCTAATGTGTTCTGTCCTATTATGGTTCTTTATTATATACTATTAATGTTAAAACTTACTATCCACTTATGATGTATATTATTATTCTTATCATGTATTCTAGTTATGGTCTGATGAAGGGTTTTCCTGAAAGGCGTTACCATTGGACTTTTATTTTTACTTCTGTAATAAAACACAAAATAGTTCTTACATTCAGTCTAGATCTATATATTTTCTCCTAGATCTTGGTTATTAGCGCACTCACACATAGCTCCAAACCTTGTGCTTCTCTTATATATACACACTTACGGTTTCCTTTAGAAACCAGTTATTGGAATAAGTGGGAGCTGCTGGCGTAACCATCATAGGAGATCCGCACAAATGGTGAAAATCATCCCTTATTGATTTTCTTACTGCACTCGTACAAGTGGCCATCAGGTGAGCACCTTCCAATACTTACCTGACAAAAAAACTATCCTGACGTTATCACCCAAGGCGCCGTCCTCTTTTGTGGTCCTTTTGTTCTCCACTTACATTCCAATGTGCTGAATGACATACCTCATTCATTGCTACTGTGTTCTGATCAATTTGGTGTTTTTATTAAATCTTTGGACCTGGGTGTTTATAAATCAACATGTACATATTAGAAAATGGAGCAGTAACCTTTTATTTTTACATAAGACAGACACAACCCCAGAGAAAATTAAAAGGTTACTGCCATTTTGGCTGGTATGAGCTAATTCACCTGTAGGACAAAAGGAGGTTTTTTTCTTCTACTGTTTTCTAATCAATCTCGTAAGACACATTAGTGATTTTTCATAATGAGGCATTTAAGGGATCCTCTGTACTTCCATACTTTTTATATTAATATTTTTTTTCACATTTTTGGGAAATATACTTTAACTGCATGAAATGTAACATTGTATGTACAACTGCAGTGCATTTCTAAAAAAAAAAAAATTCTCCAGTATTAACAGTTTCGACTCATCATAAAGGTTTCCTCACATAAGCTCACCATAGGAGGCCTTGCTCCAGGCAACTTCTGTGCTTGACAGGGCACCACTAAAATCGATAATTGTCTGTCATTTTCATCAACTTCAATGGGCAGGACAAGAAATGCTTAGAGGTGAACTAAGCAGGGAATCCCCTCTGTAAAGCAATCCCTCTTTCATGAAATAAGAACCCTTCATCTTGGCAAGATCTCTTCTAAAATTGAAAAGAGCTTACATGGGGTACTATTATAATGATCTGCACATGTTCCACATAATAACATTTTACAAAATATATTGGATCAGATCTTGAAGCTGAAAGTATATTTAGCTTGTAGGTTTTAATCTAAAGTCACTACTTAGGTTTTTCTTTAGCCTACAGCTGTAAAAAATAAAAAGTTATGATTAATTAAAATGTTCCCACCACATTGCTTCTGGGTCACTGCAGGTTGCATCTATATTGTTTACACCTACATACAAGTGGTTTATGCAATTGGATTACAGTGTTATTCTTTCTTTTAAAAATACGATGAATACTGTATTTACATGGATTCTTTGGATTAAAAATTTGTGAAAATAAAGTGACTGGAATTATCTATAATTAAGATTACCATGGTGCTAAGCTATCACATCCCTTTTGCCACTCTCTCCGCCAGCTAGATAAGGAGAGCTGGTAGAAACAGATAAGAATGCAACAGCTGACAGCTTTAGCAAGCAAGGACAGGTAAATAAATGTTCCTTGTATAAATCTTAAAGCATACATGAATGTAGAGCATGGAAGTCACAAAGCCTCCCTCCTCTGTATGTTCTCTGCTTGTATAGTACATACTATACAGACTGAAGATGGGATGTCCTTGTCACAGGGTCGCCGCCAAGGATGAGTCTTAGCCATTTTTTTTGTAAAAGAAATGAAAATTTCTTAATAATGTATATGACAAAACAAAAATTATAACCCCTAACCAACACACAATAACAAAACCCAACTGAAATGTTATTCGTTAAATGGAGTCAATTGTCAGTTTAATGCTTCTTGATCTCAGGAGAGCAGAAATCAGCGACACAAACTCTGACAATATCTGGGAATCTGCTCTTGATGATGTTGCAGTTGCTTTCATGAAATCCAATATCTTTTCTTTTTCAATCAATCTAGCTGTTGATATTAAAGCTGTTTTTCCTCTACCAATGTCCCTTGAAATGGTCATTTTAAGAATAAAGAAAAGATAATAACCCTTATCCTAATCTTTATTGTAAATATGAATATATGTTCCAAAACACTACTCAAAACCAATTACATGCTAAGGGCATGGCGAACCTGGACCCTTCAGTTCTAGATAATCCTCCCTCCTTTATGATGCTATGCATAATCTGTTTCCAGTGGTGGAACAGAAAAGGATATGTTAAGTTGAAGTTATTTGTTCATAATTTAGTTTTTGTGTAATATTGTACTCACACCTTTGTATAATTCACATATACAGTGGGGCTCATTTACTAAGGGGCCGCATAGCGCATTTTCGCCAGGTTTCCCGGCGATATCTGCTTTGTGCCAAATTGCTGGGATTTTGGCACACGTGATCGGATTTTGGTGCATCAGTGCCGGCTTGCACGTGACAGAAATCGAGGGCAGGCTGACGGAATCGGAAAATGTGCGGGATTTAACATTTAGAAATGTGTCGCAAGACACGCACTTACAAGCACTGGGAAGAAGCAGGTGAACTCCGGCAGACATCGGCGCAGAAACGTCGGATGCAGAAACTCGGCCGCACGATCTTAGTGAATCGCGGCAGACCCGAATCCTTGTCAGACAACGCACCGTGGGATTGCGACAGGACCGGGTAAGTAAATCTGCCCCAGTGTATTATCTTTAATAAAACCATTGAAACAAAATTATGCCACTCTATCACTCACAGCTGAGTCCTGGCATGTATTAGCAGTACTAGTGTGGGCAAACCAAAAACTCACAAAATTGAGATCCTAACAAAATGTATACACAATGAAGAGTATCCTGGAGCATGGCTCTGACTGCAGGTGAGAAATCCATTTTCACATGAACAATATTTTGCATTACATTTTCCCAGCCAAAAGAAGAAGAGAATCTATAAAGAGCAAAAGTATGAGGCTCTATTTAGACAACAGTATTCTGGCCAGTATTTTGCATCAGTATGTGGAAGACAAAATCAAAACCCTTGGTTCTATGCACTGAAAATATACAAATATTCCAAATACACATTTAACCCTTTAAAGACCTGGCTCGTTTTTGTTTTTTCATTTCCATTTTTCATTCCCCACAATCAAAAATCTATAACTTTTTTTTAGACGTAAAGAGCTCTGTGATGGCTTGTTTTCTTTGTAACAAATTGCACTTCATTGTGATGGTATTTTTGTTCCATCCTATGTACTGGGAAGCAAGAAAAAAATCCATATGCAGTGGAATTGGTGAAAGAACGCATTTGCGTCATTTTCTTGTGGGCTACGATTTTACGGCTTTCACTGTATGCCCCAAATGATATGTCTTTTTTTAGATTTTGCCATCTTCTGGCGCTAATATTTTTTTCATACTTTGGTGTAGGAGCTGTGGGTGGTGTCATTTTGTGCGTCATTTGATGACATTTTCAATTCTACAATTTTTAGGACTGTACGAACTTCTGATCACTTTTTATATAATTTTTTATATTTTTCAAAACGGCAAAAAAGTGCTATTTTCAAATTCAGATGCTATTTTCCGTTCCAGGATTAAACACACTGAAAAACCATTACCGTATTTTTCGGACTATAAGACACTTCTTACTATATGACGCACCCCAGATTAAGGCTTCCAAAAAAAGGAAAAATATATTTTACACCAATTAAAATATCCAGGGAAAAAGCAAGGATACCGGCACTTCAAGAAGGACGTCACACTCTGTGGTGGGGAATTTCTTGATTCTCAACCCTCTGGGTATCATGTGTTCACCACAACATATAGCAGACAATTTAAAGAAATAACTAGGATACATGATACCCAGAGGGTTGAGAATCAAGAAATTCCCCACCACAGAGTACTCCAAATCATTCCTGGACAGTTGGCATGATGTTCTGAGCGAATGCTCAATAAAATTGATGCGCCTTATAGTGGAACAGGAACGAACAATCCTGCAGGAAGTTAAAACTGAAATAAATGAGGTGCGTGATTCACTTCAGAAAAACGTACCAGAATCAATATTTATACAACAAACATCAACTATAGAAGAGAAAGTTAAAGAATTGGAAGACAGCATCACCACAACAAAAAGAAGGAAATTCGAACGCGATATCATAGACTATCGCAACAACGAAGTCTATGTCCAGGAGTGGGGGGGGGGGGCAGCATTTTAATATTCGCCTCAGGCAGCAAATATGCTAGAATCGGCCCTGTATATGTCCAAACTTTCTCTTTACTCACTATCTGCTTTCTCCCTTTATATATTCGCCTCAGGCAGCAAATATGCTAGAATCGGCCCTGGCTATATATACACACAGAACCACACACACACAGAACCACACACACACAGAACCACACACACACACACAGAACCACACACACTTCCCCCATTCCCCTTCTTCTTACCCTGTCCCAGGGCAGCATGGCAGTATGAGACCTGTGGTGATGTAAGAAGCATGTGAGGGCAGCATGGCAGTATGAGACCTGTGGTGATGTAAGAAGCATGTGATCAGTCACATGTTGCTGACATCACTGCAGGTCCTGTGCCTGTAGGAAGAGAGCAGTACGGAGGCTCCTCTCTGGGAGATTGGGTGCAGCTCTGTATCAGGGTATCACCCGATCTCCCTTACAGCGGTCAGGAGGGTCTGCCAGTGCTGGATCCTCCTGACCTCCGGTCTATAAGATGCAGGCACTTTTTAGCAAGATTTTGTAGTCCAGAAATACGGTATTATATTTTGATTGATTGGGCATTTTTGGATGCGCCGATACCTAATGTGTTTGTGATTTTTACTGTTTATTTATATAAGTTCTAAGGTATGGGGGGGGGGGGGGGGATTTTAATTTTAGTGTTTTTTATTAGAATTTTTTTTATTTTTACTTTTACTATTTTTCAGACTCCCTAGGGTACTTTAGCCCTAGGTTGTCTGATTGATCCTACCATATACTGCCATACTACTGTATGGGGATTTTCCTCCTCATTCATTCGAATCGCACATTGTAATTAGTGGGTTAAAACAAGACAGCTGTCAAGTCATGCGTCGCCATCTTTGTGAAGCCGCCGGCAGCTTTGCGGTGGTGATTAGCCCTCTCCATGCACCCACAGCCAACCCGTGATGTGCTATTATGTAACAGGTTTTTTTAATGCATTTTGAAACTAATTACAACAGCTGAGGAGAGGTGATTTGCCTTATTTCATTACTCTTAACATTTGTGTTTACAAAACGCATCATAAACACCGCGTTAATACGTGTGTTAACATTGAGTTTACTATGCGTTTTGTAAATTCAAATGTTAAAAGTAATGAAATAAGGAAAATCACCTCTCCTTAGCTGTTGTAATTAGTTTCAAAATGCATTAAAAATGCAACATGTTAAATCCCAAATTAACAGTAGTGTCCACTCCTGTATATAACCCCCTCACGTGACTCGTGTCCATGTGGATTTGAGACATTTGCAACAAAAGTCTCAAAAAGAAGCCAAAATTTGTGCCTGCCAGGATAGGAAAAACTGAATATGTATCACAAGTAAAAATACATAAAGCGCAAAAAAAAGAGCCGCCAATTGTCTCTGTTTCGGCACTGAAGGGGGCACTCCGTGTGTCAGATTTAACATGTAAAGAATGACAGAAATGTGTGCCACACCCTAGGCAGTGCACCTTTAACATAGGGTGTGCAACACATTTCTGTCAGACTTGGCTTGGCTTGTCTGACTGAGCTCCGGAACCCCCTCTTCAGTGCAGAAATTTGTGGCACATGAAGCATAGTGTAGCCGCTCCACAAAACGGCCATGTGCAAGCCCTTCTTTAATACCTGAGTAAGCAGTTTGCACCTAAAAGAACGTGCAAAGTTCAACAGAAAACTGACACACAGCCCTTAGTAAATGTGCCGCACTGTTCCTAAAATGTCAGCTTGTCCACAAAAAAATTACACTGAAGATTGTGAAATATATGGATGGCAGAATAGAGCAATACAGCAAACGCTTTTTTTCAAAATATTTTAAATTGTTTTAAACATATTAATCTCTTGCTGCAAACCGACATAAAAGTAAGCTTGTGTGCGCAACGGGATACGTAGAGTGCTTAGGCGGGTGTTAAGCCTTAGAGCATGGGCACATGGACTTGATGGTGATTGTCGCTCTATGTGATATCATCGAGGAGCGCCAATCCATAAAGATAATAATCTGATAAAGATCCCAGGACTTTTCATTTCTGTACATCTGTTACAATGTGCTGGATGCACTTCTATACTGTAGAAGTATAAGTATATACTGTACCCTAGGGGGTCTAAAAAAATAAGAAAAAAAAACAAAAGGTTCAAATCACTACCCTTTCCTAAAAACTGATATAAAAATTAATAAACAATAAAAAACATCCTGATCAATAAATATATAAAAATGGTTATTCCTGGAGCTTAACCCCGTAACAGAAAAATAGCCTCCAAATGTCCAAATCCCCACTTAATTTTGTCACTCTGCAACTCATAAAAATGTAAATAAAAAGTGATCATACGGTCATACAATACTAATGGTATCAATGTAAATGTGATCATGTCTAGGAAAAAAATGGCACCTTACACAGCTCCAAACCCTAAAGTATGAAAAAGTTAGCACAGTGCAGCATTGTGCACATATCTGGGTCATTGTTTTGGGGGTTTTTTTGTACAAAAAGTTTAAAAACTACTGTTAATTTGGGATTTAACATGTTGCATTTTTAATGCAACATGTTAAATCCCAAATTAACAGTAGTGTCCACTCCTGTATATAACCCCCTCACGTGACTCGTGTCCTTGTGGATTTGAGACATTTGCAACAAAAGTCTCAAAAAGAAGCCAAAATTTGTGCCTGCCAGGATAGGAAAAACTGAATATGTATCACAAGTAGAAATACATAAAGCGCAAAAAAAAGAGCCGCCAATTGTCTCTGTTTCGGCACTGAAGGGGGCACTCCGTGTGTCAGATTTAACATGTAAAGAATGACAGAAATGTGTGCCACACCCTAGGCAGTGCACCTTTAACATAGGGGGTGCAACACATTTCTGTCAGACTTGGCTTGTCTGACTGAGCTCCGGAACCCCCTCTTCAGTGCAGAAATTTGTGGCACATGAAGCATAGTGTAGCCGCTCCACAAAACGGCCATGTGCAAGCCCTTCTTTAATACCTGAGTAAGCTGTTTGCACCTAAAAGAACGTGCAAAGTTCAACAGAAAACTGACACACAGCCCTTAGTAAATGTGCTGCACTGTTCCTAAAATGTCAGCTTGTCCACAAAAAAATTACACAAGCGTGGAATTTAAAAAACGAAATGTGTGGCAAGATCAAGCACTCACATGCACCAGGAAGAAGAAGGTGAACTCCAGCGGACCTCTGTGCCAAAGTGACACCTGCAGGAAATTGGACAACGCACTGCAGGATCACGACAGGACCGGGTAAGTAAATGTGCCCCATTATGCTGCACATTGTACAACATAATGGGGGACATGTATCATTATTTCTGCTACTTAAATTGTCTTGTTTTAGCGACTTTAGTCGTTTTTGCGACTTTTTACTCTGTTGTTTTTCAAGTACGCCTTGGTCTGCACGTTGTGTATCTTTGTTTTCCAGATGTTCCGTGCAACTTTTCACTACAAGGAAGGATTTTTTCATGGACTCTATTTTAACATGTAAATTGGAATTATTTCACATGTAAAATGTTTAAAATTTTGCACAGTAACTTGTTTTTTGAAAATTCAGAAATTTTTGCATTTACATTTTTTTTTTAAATGTATTGGTTACTTCTGAGGGTGCAGTCACACGTTGCATTTAACGCATGCATTTAAAATGCATTGCAACAGCTGAGATTTGCCTAATTAAACAGCTGTTAAACTTGTGTTAACATTGCGTTAACAAGCACAAGCATTAACGCAATGTTAACATTACGTTAACTATGTGTTTTGTAAATGCAAATGTTAACAGTAATGTAACTAGGCAAATCACCTCTCCTCAGATGTTGTAATAGGTTTCAAAATGCAATCAAAACGCAACGTGTGATCGCACCCTTAACACACCGTGTGACCCCAGCCTCATATGTCATCATCTCCCTGGGGTGTGACTACAGTGCTTACAAATGCAGGACACCGCCTCAAATCCCAAATAACAGTAGTGTCCACTCCTGCATATAACCCCCTCAAGTGGCTTGTGTCCAGTAAATGGAAAAATAAAAAAATTATGGCTTGTGGAAGGTGAGGAGTTAAAAACAGAAAAGGGCTCTGGCATTAAGTGGTTTGTCCATTGATAACAAGTTCTCCCCTATCCCTGTGATGGAATGACTAGCAGGGAAAATCAGCTGTGCAGACGGCAGAAGATGACAGGACTGCTGATGGTGAGATGGATGGAAAACAAGGGAGGCAGGGGCATAACTACAGCGGTAGCAGCCATAGCAGCCGCTATGGGGCCTACAGTGTCAGGGGCCCTGGAATCTGAACAGACACACTAAAGAATGAAGGATGTACCTTATTATATACATACTGGGGAACATTTACTAAGGGTCCACAGACCGCAATTCCGTCAGGTTTTTTCCCAAATATTTCCGGTTTCCACTGTTTTGCGGCGAACTGCTCCGGGTTGTGGCACATCGGCACCAGCTTGCACGCAACAGAAATCGGGGGGGGGTGGCCGTCGGACAACCCGACGGATTCGGAAAAAACTTGGAATTTAAAAAACGAAATGTGTCGCAAGATCAAGCACTCACATGCACCAGGAAGAAGAAGGTGAACTCTGGCGGACCTCGGTGCCGAAGTGACACCTGCAGGAAATTGGACAACGCACTGCAGGATCACGACAGGACCGGGTAAGTAAATGTGCCCTATTATGCTGCACATTGTACAACATAATAGGGGACATGTATCATTATTTCTGCTACTCAAATTGTCTTGTTTTAGCGACTTTAGTCGTTTTTTGCGACTTTTTACTTTGTCGTTTTTCAAGTACGTCTTGGTCTGCACGTTGTGCAGTGTGCCTTATGTATCTTTGTTTTCCAGATGTTCCGTGCAACTTTTCACTACAAGGAAGGATTTTTTCATGGACTCTATTTTAACATGTAAATTGGAATTATTATATTATTATGTGAAATGTTTAAAATTTTGCACAGTAACCTGTTTTTTGAAAATTCAGAAATTTTTGCATTTACATTTTTTTTTAAATGTATTGGTTACCTCTGAGGGTGCAGTCACACGTTGCATTTAACGCATGCATTTAAAATTCATTGCAACAGCTGAGATTTGCCTAATTAAACAGCTGTTAAACTTGTGTTAACATTGCGTTCACATGCACATGCATTGACGCAATGTTAACATTACGTTAACTATGTGTTTTGTAAATGCAAATGTTAACAGTAATGTAACTAGGCAAATCACCTCTCCTCAGCTGTTGTAATAGGTTTCAAAATGCAATCAAAACGCAACGTGTGATCGCACCCTTAACACACCGTGTGACCGCAGCCTCATATGTCATCATCTCCCTGGGGTGTGACTACAGAGCTTAAAAATGCAGGACACAGCCTCAAATCCCAAATAACAGTAGTGTCCACTCCTGCATATAACCCTCCTGGCTTGTGTCCATGTAGATTTCAGACATTTACAATAAAAAGTCTCAAAAAGAAACCAAAATTTGCGCCTGCCAGGATAGGCAAAACTGAACGTGTTTGACAAGTAAAAATAGAGGACCATACATAAATCCCAAAAAAGAGCTGCCAAATGTCTCAAAATCACTGAGAATACAGCCTATCCATCACTAGAGAGCAGCGGTGCCATGTGTAGGTTGCTGTACAGCTCTGCGCTGTGTACTTTGTACTTCTCACATCCGGATCCTTTCCCTCGGTCTGCAGTAATATTTGCATACGCCATTTACATAGAACTCTCTGGGATGTCGCTGATTTGTGTGTTTGGAGAGGGATGACACTGAATCTGTCTGACAGGAGAGCAGCAGACAGATCATATCACCCGGCTTTCCCGTGCCCCTGAATGGCCTATAATAGAAAAACCCTAACTGGTTATAGGTTTCTCAATTATAACTAATGACTATAGATGCGCTGTTCACACTGACCTTTATACAAGAACACACATAGTAACAGTAGTAACAAGGTGACCAGAGCCACTCCGGGTGTCTGTTGTCCTGATGTTGGGACATGTACCTCCTGTTAGGGAGTAAGTCGTCCTAAGATGAAGTGAGTTGCATTTTATGATCCAAATCGGCACGGGTAAGTAGATGGGAAAAAGGTATAGGTAGACCTTACTGAATAGAGGCGTGGTCTAAGCCGGGGGCAGCGCGGCTTAAATTCTGATGGAGTTTAAATTAAAAAAAAAAAAGTTGAGTTTAAATAAATTAAAATTATAGGAGGAGTAAATGTTTAGAAAGTCAATGGGGGTCATTTACTAAGGGCCCGATTCGCGTTTTTGCAACAGGTTAACCGAATTTTTCTGTTTTGCACTGATTTTCCCTGAATCGCCCCGGGTTTTTGGCGCACGTGATTGGATTGTGGCGCATCGGCGCCGGCATGCACACGACGAAAGCCCGCCAGATTCGGAGAAACCGCTGCAAAAAAAAAATAAAGTGTCGCTGGACACGCACTTACCTTCACCCGGCAATGGATCTTGCACCCGGCAAAGGCGGACTTCAGCGCAGCAGCGACACGTGGTGGACGTCGGAGGAACTGCCTTAGTGAATCGCCGGAAGACCCAAATCCACCGCAGAGAACGCGCCGCTGGATCGCGAATGGACCGGGTAAGTAAATCTGCCCCAATCTCTAAAGGATAAGGTGGTTGAGTTGGAGGATAAGTATCTCAAGGACCCTACACAGATTAACAAACAAGCAGGGCAGCAGCAACAGGACCCTGTGAAAAAGTTCTATATGGCAACTCAATGCACAAAGGAGGATGAGGGTTGTTATTCCTCTGGTAGACCATAGGGCTAGGATTATTAGGGCGGGTCAGAAGAGGGAGGCGATAATATCCATTAATGGGAGACTTCTTGTACAGTGAGAAGAAATTAGAGAGGGATTTAGGAGGGAGAACTGAAAGTGGAGGCTCACGAGATAAAGACTGCGTTATCCCTGATTGAGACGTCCAGTCTTTCATCTTCCAAAGTAGAGTTTTTGGACTGTGGCCTTGACCAAGTAGAGGTTATACAAGTATTAAGGGAACTCCCCAGGGGGGGGGGGGGGGAAGGTGACAGGACTGAGGGTCTTCCTCCTGAATCTGTAGTTGTCAGTGCTGAGGTCCTTTCCCTGACAGGTTCCCTTGGGTGTGTGGGCTTCCAGCAGCACCAATGAGAGGAGCAATCATTGTATCGATATTAAAGGAGGGTAAAGACCCCGTGCCGATCTCCTGCTCAACACCGATTATTAAATATTGGCAAAAATCTCGGCTACTTGACTAAAAAGAATAAGATCTATAGTCCATGGGGATGAGTCGGGGCTCATGCCGGGGAGATCGGTGCGGTACGATATAAGTTGAATGTGGTGGGACGTCCAGAACAGGGTAAGGATCTGTCTCGTCATACAGGGTCACAACTTTTACAAATATCTGGACTGAAAGTGACCAAACCTCTCATTAGCAGAATCACAAGGTTAGACCTTTGCCGAGGAGCCGGTTGTATGGACAGAGGAGAAGTTTTCTACGCTTCATTTAAGTGGCAAAAAGCAAGTTAAATTAATGTGTGTCTGATGGGAAACAACATATTCATCAACAAACTGAAGCCAAAGTGTGCAAAGCAGCCAGTGAGAGGCGGAGGAGGAAGTGTCAGGGTTTGGGAAATGTTCCGGTAGCAGGACTTCTCATACAGATACATGGCAGAGGGAATACAAGTGTCAGAACCTTCTTCTACACCATATGGCTCCTCCCTTGTGCTCATCACCCAATCAGCAGCAATTTTCTTTTTTTTACTTTTTTGAACCTTTATTTTTATTGGATTTAAAAAAAAAAAAAAAAAGAGATCACGTGGACAAGTAGATGTCAAATAAAGGTCGCATATTAACCCCTTAACGCTCTGCGCCGTAGCTCTACGGCGCAGAGGTATAAGGGATGTATGAAGAGGGCTCACGGGCTGTGTCCTCTTCATACAGAGGTGGGGGTTTTTGCATTTTGCACAAAACCCCCACCCAGGGCCGATTCTAGCATATTTGCTGCCTGAGGCGAATATTAAAATGCTGCCCCCCCCCCCCCGCTCCCTGTTAAGTAAATCCTTAAACTTTACTAACAACCCTACAGGCAGCTCCCTGACACTGTGTGACTGACTACAGGATCTGAGAGGCATTAGTGGCATCTAGTACCTTATAGATGACAATCTCTTCCATCAGGAGGACTTTATTCCGGGTTCTCCAATCCATAAAGTATCAAAGGTGAATTCACGGCCAGATAACTTCAGCTCCGTGCAGCATCTCCACCCGGCGTCCCTAAAAATACCACAGTCACTTACAGTATAAAGTCTCCTGGATAACAACACTGCGCTCCTAAATAATATATACCCCTCACAACACAACTGACCGCACTCTCCCCACATATAACACATCCCTTCATTATCCCCGCTCTCATATATTTAAAGGCCTCGTTATTCACCACCCAATTAAATTATATACAGCTCCCATATACAGATCCCCTACAGCTTAAATAAAATCTTGCCCCACATATACAGTCCCCTCCCAGCTTAGTAATATACTGTACCCCATATACATCCCCAAGCTTAGTAATATACTGTACCCCATATACAGCCCCAGCTTAGTAATATACTGTACCCCATATACATCCCCCCAGCTTAGTAATATACTGTACCCCATATACAGCCCCCAGCTTAGTAATATACTGTATCCCATATACATCCCCCAGCTTAGTAATATACTGTATCCCATATACATCCCCCCAGCTTAGTAATATACTGTATCCCATATACAGCCCCCCAGCTTAGTAATATACTGTATCCCATATACATCCCCCCAGCTTAGTAATATACTGTACCCCATATACGGAGACAGTATATTACTAAGCTTTGGGGGGATGTATATGGGATACAGTATATTACTAAGCGGGGCTGTATATGGGATACCGTCTATTACTAAGCTGGGGGATGATATGGGATACAGTATAATACTAAGTGGGGGGATGTCTGATGTAGTAGGGCTACCAGTAGATTACTAAGCTCTGGGGGGATGTATAGGAAGACAGTATATTACTAAGAAGGGAGGCTGGATGGGATACTGGATATGGGATACAGTATATTACTAAGCTGGGGGGAGTCTATGGGAAACAGTATAATTGACTAAGCAGGGGGGATGTTATATGGGATACAGTTTTATTATATTACTAAGCTGGGGGATGTATATTTGTTGTATATGGGATACAGTATATTCCTAAGCTGGGGGGGGATGGGGATGTCATATGGGATTACCAGTAGTATCTTACTAAGCTGGGGGATTTTGTCATATGGGATACAGTATATTTACTAAGCTGGGGGGATGTATATGCGGATTTACAGTTATATACTAAGCTGGGGGATGTATATGGGATACAGTATCTTACTCTAAGATGGAGGGCTGGTATATGGGATACAGTTATTATAGGGGGGGCGTATATGGGATACAGTCTAATTACTAAGCTGGGGGCTGGGATGTATAGGGATACAGTATAATTACTAAGCTGGGGAGGGAGTGTATAGGATACAGTCTATTACTAACGCTGGGGGGATGTATATGGGGATTACAGTATTATATAACGCTGGGGGATGTATTGGGGTACGTATATTACTAAGTGGGGGGAATGTATAGGGGAAAGTAATTACTAAGCTGGGGATGTGGATTATAGCGGGGGATCGTATATGATATGGGATACGTATATTGACTAGCTGGGGGATGTATATGGAGACGTTATTACTAAGCGGGGGGGGGGGGAGTGTATATGGGATACAAGTATATTCAAGCTTGGAGGGGGCTTTGTATATGGGATACAGTATTGACTAAGCTGGGGGCGGATGTATATGGAAAAGACAGTATATTACAAGCTGGGGGCTGTATATGGGATTACAGTATATACTAAGCTGGGGGGATGGTATATGGAATTACAGTAATTACTAAGCGGGGGGGATGGGGCGGGGGATGTATCTGGGATACAGTAGATTAATAAGCTGGGGGGATGTATCTGGATACAGTCTATTAAGAGCGGGGGGGATTGTATATGGGAGTTCAGTATCATTACTAAGCGGGGGCTGTATATGGATACGTAATTACTAAGCTGGGGAGGGATTGGATATGGGATACAGTATCTTACTAGCGGGGGGGGGGAGTGTTATGGAGTACAGTATCTTACTAAGTGGGAGGGGGCTTGTAATTGGATACAGTATATTCTAAGCGGGGGCTGTATATGGGATACAGTATATTACTAAGTGGGGTGTATATGGGGGGTACAGTCTATTACCTACGTGGGGGATTGTATATGGGATACAGTTATATTACTAGCGGGGGGGGCTGTATAGGGGTTATACAGTATATACTAAGCTGGGGAGTATTATGGGGTACCAGTATTACTAAGCGGGGGGGGGATGGATATGGGATTACAGTATAGTACCTAAGCTGGGGGATGGGGATGTATATGGGATTACCGTATATGATATTTTACTCCGCGGGGGGATATTTGGGATGTATATGGGATACATTATTATTACTCAGCTGGGGGATGATATGGGATACAGTTATATTACTAAGATGGGGGATGGGGTATATGGGCTACAGGATATTACTCTAAGCGGGGGGGATATGTATTGGGAGATACAGAGGATGCAGTGAAGAACTGAGGAGAGGGGCGAGGTTCCGAAAGCGGGCGCCAGCAGGGGCCCGGGAGTACCCCCGCGCCACGAAACCCTGCAGGGAGCGGAGCAGCGGGACGCACGTCGCGGGACCGTGGAGAGGCGCGAGAAGGCAAGGAAAGTCCACCCGGCAGATACTGAAAGCCAAGAGTTCGGGACGGGGGAAGTCGGGGGGGAAGTGCGAAACGCGGGCTCGACAGGGTGTGGCGGATGGAGTTGGGAGCGGATCGATGTTCGGGATAGGTTGATGGACTTGAGATTATCGAGGCTACTGATTGGGGGCAGTGTAAGAGTGAAGTATAAAGTTATATTATAAGCTGGGAGGGGGATATGAGTTGGTCATTTTTTGGGAGTTATATGTGATGCTGGGATTGTTCTTTATGTGGTTTGTTTTGCTTGGCTCGGGGCTTGTGTTGGGCTTGTCGTAATGTCACCCGGGGGGAGCGGGAGCCGACTCCCGCGGAGGGTTCGCGGGAGACAGGGTATGAGGAGGGTGGGGCTGGGCCGACCGGGAGCGGGCGACCGGCGGGCTGTGGGCCCTGGTGGGGAGGGAGCTGGGGAGGGAGGCGTGGGTATGCGAGGCGTGGAGACGTGGGGAGGCGTGATCAGAGGGGATTGGGGATGGCCGTGGGGGGACTAGGTTTGTTGGTGGTGGAATTTATATACTTTGTATATGGGATACAGTGAGCTTACTTAAGCTGGCGGGGCTTTGGGGGGCTGTATATGGGATAAAGTATTATTATTACTAAGCTGGAGGGCTTGCGGGGGGGGACGGGGTCGAGGAGAGCCAGGGAGGGCGGGCGTTGGGACAGGGGCGCAGGGGAGACGGGTGGCCCGCCCCCGCGCCCGGATCGGGCGGACAAGGAGAGGAAGAAAAGGCGCGGAGCCGGGGAGGGGACCCTCAACCGGCTCCCGATTTGGAGATGGAGTGGGCGGTAGAGGAGGACAATGCGCCGGGGGAGGAGGCGAGATGGGATGGACAGGAGACGGACCGAAGAGGGGGGAGGGAGATGGGGACTGAAGTAATAGTAATTAAGATGTAGGGGGGGGCTTGGTTTGGGGGTTTGGGGTAGTGTTATGATATGGGATACAGTCAGTATATTACTAAGCGGGGGGGCTGGGGGCTGTATATTGGGATATAAGTATATTACTAAGATGGGGCGATTGATACTATGGAATCAAGTATATTCCTAGGCTGGGGGATGGAGGATGTATATGGGTACAGTAAGTACTAAGCTGGGGGATTGTATTATGGGGATTTACAGTATATTACTAAGCTGGGGGGCTGTATATGGGATACAGTATATTACTAAGCTGGGGGGGATGTATAGGAAAACAGTTATATTACTAAGCGGGGGTGATGTATGATATGGGATACAGTATATACTAAAGCTGTGGGGTGGCTGTATATGGGATACAGTATATTACTAAGCTAGGGGGCATTGATATGGGATACAGATATTTACTAAGCTGGTGGGGCCTGTACATCCTTACTGTATAGGGGTACAGTATATTTACTAAGCTGGGGGTATGTATATGGGGTTTGGTACAGTAATTACTAAGCTGGGGGGGATGTATATGGATACAGTATTCTTACTAAGCTTGGGGGATGTATATGGATACAGTATATTACCTAGATGGGGGGCTGTATATGGGAGACAGTATATTACTAAGCTGGGGGGGGCTGTATATGGGGTACAGTATATTACTAAGCTGGGGGGGGTGTATATGGGATACAGTATATTACTAAGCTGGGGGGGCTGTATATGGGGGACAGTATATTACTAAGCGGGGGTATGTATATGGGGTACAGTATATTACTAAGCTGGGGGATGTAATATGGGATACAGTATCATGACTAAGCTGGGGGGATGTCTCTGGGATACAGTATATACTAAGCTGGGGGATGTATATGGGATACAGTAATTACTAAGCTGGGGGGATGTACTATGGGATAAGTATATTACTAAGTGGGGGGGCTGTATATGGGATACAAAAAGGGGTATATTACTAAGCTGGGGGGCTGTATATGGGTACAGTATAATACTAAGCGGGAGGGTAGTAATGGGAACCGTTATATTACAAGCTGGGGGGATGGTCTATGGGATACATATATTACTAAGCTGGGGGGATGTATATGGAAACAGTATATTACTAAGTGGGGGGATGTATATGGGATACGGATTACTTACTAAGCTGTGGTCGGTATATGGGATACGTATATTACTACGATGGGGGGATGTATTTGGGAATACAGTATATTACTAAGCTGGGGAGGGAGAGGGTGGGAACCGAGCGGAGACGGCACGGGCCCCCCAGACCTCGAATCTACTCGCAGGGTGTAGAGACGACTGTGCGCGAACCTCGGGAGGACCCCTTCATCCGACCGGGCAACGATCCTCGGAGACTATGTGGGAAGGATGGGACGGGAGGACTTCGTATGAACACGAGACGAGGGGGGTGGAAGGGACTGGGGAGAGCCGGGACGAAACTGACTTTCCCCGGACGGAGAGATGGGGATTCCTCGGTGACCGGGAGCTGGAGCATGGATCGGGGGGCGGGGCGCGAGGGGGGCCTGCGGTGAGGGGGAACCTTCCTTGCTCGTGGCGATGTGGGGAGGAGAATCCACTGGACCTCTAGGTGGAGATGGGGCGGCGACGAACAGGGCGGGCGAGGAACATCGAGGAGGAGTGGGGCGGGGGGAGAGGGAGGGGAGGGGAGTTGGGAGGGGGGGAGGGGGGAGGGGGGGAGGGGGGGAGGACCCGGGACAAAGGGGGGGGGGGGACGCCCGGGCCAAGGGGGGAGGTGGGTGGAGGGGGGACGTTAAGGAAGGGGAGACGAGGGGGAGGGGGCGGGGCGGGAGGGGGAGAATGGGGAGGGGGAGTGGAGCGGAGGGGGACTCACTCCTACACCGCGCCCCTCAAGTCTAAAATCCTCCCCAAAGAAACATTCGATGGTGAACTTATCACCACCCCCCCCTTAGGAAACCCCTCCCCAATATGTATACTTATGGTTGGGAGGCCGACAATCGCTCCGTATATGGGTCGAGAGTGTGCCCTAGTGGCGGGTGGGGTGTGTTGTGGTGTCGGGGTATATACTAAGCTGGGGTTGTATATGGCGAGGGTACAGTATTGACTTAAGCCTGGGGGAGCTTATATGGGAGACAGTATATTATATTACTAAGCTGGGGAGCTCTAGGTGACGGACATATGAGGGGAGCAGATAGAAAAGCGAAGGGGTACAGTATAGTACTCCTAAGCTGGGGGGATGTATATGGGATACAGTATATTACTAAAGCTGGGGGATTACGGGACTGTATATGGGATAACAGTATAGTACTAAGCTGGGGGGAGTTATGGAGTACAGTATATTACTAAGCTGGGGGGCTGGGCTGTATTCTGGGAGAATACAGTATATACTAAGCTGGGGGGCTGTATATGGATACAGTATATTACCTAGCTGGGGGATTGTATATGGGATACAGTATATGACTAAGCTGGGGGGCTGTATATGGGATCAGTATATTACTAAGCTGGTGGAGGTATCTGGGGTACAGTATAGTACTAAGCTTGGGTCTGTATATGGGATACAGTATATTACTAAGATGGGGGGAGTATATGGGCTTTAAAGTATATAATAAAGCTGGGAGGGGGCGATATGGGATACGTATATTACTTCAAGCGGGGGGGCTGTCGCCATCTTTGTGAAGCCGCCGGCAGCTTTGCGGTGGTGATTAACCTGGGTGTTACCGGTAAGTCTTTGCTGCGATATGCAGCAAAGACTTACTGGCTACGGAGAGGGCTGAGCCCATGAGCCCTCTCCATGCACCGGCAGCCAACCCGTGATGTGCTATTATGTAACAGGTTGTAAAAGGGTTAATACACAATTTTTGCCAAGATAATTATCATGTTAAAAAAGCTACAGTACAATTTTATGTACACTACATAATGAAGACCAATAATTTTAAAGCTTACAATTTTATGTACACTACATAATGAAGACCAATAATTTTAAAGCTACATACACAGGACCTGGTGCCTCCAACAATGGGTTCATAGGCAGTTTTTTGCAGCCTGTGTTTCATGGGTGTTTGAAGTTCGCTCACAAACATATAACATTAGAAGGAGGCAGGAAACCACAGGTGGTGAAAGAGCTAGCATACATCAAAAATCATGTGCAGAAGTCCTAACATGATTTATGCTACCCATATCAGAAACCTGGTAGCAAAGAGCTGTTAAGGTAAACAAAGACTAGAAATCACAAGAGATGTTGCATACATACAAATCTTTAAACCCTGCTTGGATCACATCTTCTTCAAATGCACCGCTTATAAATTGGAGAAAAAGTATGATCGATACAGGATATTTATTTACAGGATAAATTGAGCAAATCAATAATGCCTCCCTGGGATTTTACACAAGGAATTGGATGGAGGAAAATGAGTGGCTCCAAAGAAAAAGACTTGCTGACAGACTCGCAATTATTCTGCATTAATAGTGCTGCTTAATTCATTCAGCAGCTAAAACATATTCATCATTACTGAAGCGAGGCAGAATTAGCTTTCTCTAAACAGAGTGGCCTAATTTGGCCTAATGTTCTTTTCCTTTGGTTCTCCAAGTCATCAGAATCCTACCAAGCATGGCTTCGTGCTGAGCTGAAAGGAAGCTGTGAGGATTCCGAACTCTCAATCTCTAATTATACAAGCGGAAAAAAGAAGAGAAGAAATGGGTTTTGCATGGAATGAAAAAAAAAAAATAGGTAATAAAATGTGAACTCTGAACAAAATGAAAAAAAAAATACTATGCAAGGATTTACCAAATCTCCAGAAAATCAATTTATTGTTGGAATGTCTTAAATGATTACATCTCCATTAAGGCATCTATTTTACTGTTTCCGAGAATGTAGTACATTATAATACAGGAGATTAATGTGCTGATCTAGTTCCCAGTAAACAGGCAGACATATTTCAATGTCATATAAGACATCTTGCTATGATGGCATTATACTTAAACAGATTTTAAAATTACTTCAGTGATTCAAGGAACTTGAAAAAGACTAGATAATAATAAAGAGGGAGCGGATGTCAAACAAATCTTGGATATTTAATTCCCACAGAAAGTGCATCATTGATAATCACCCTTAGCTATTCCTCTGCTCACAATGTCCTTGAGTTTGATGTATTATTGAATGAAGTGCCATTGTTTAGCTTCTTCTTCCTGTCACAGAAATATTTTTTTATTCTAAGTCTATTCGGAAGCCTCAAAAATAAGGAACCATTATATATTTATTTTCCTTTTATTTTTGCATTTTTATTTCAGTTTTCTAGGAACATATGTGTATAATAGTTTGAAGCTATTGTGTTTTTCTTAGAGAGAATTTATTAAAGTATCAAAAGGTTAATGGGGCTGAATTTAATATATGTTGCATTAAAAGTAGATTTGCATCATTGATGTACAGGCAGTCCACACGTTACGTACAGTATAAGTTCTTTAGTTTTGCCCTTAATGGGGTTGTCCACTTTCAGCAAATTATTGATATGGTTTGTGTAAAGAAAAGTTGTCAAATTTTCCAATATACTTTTTGTATCTATTCATCATGGTTTTCTAGATCTCTGCTTGCTTGGAAGCTTTTTTGTTTTCTTCCAGTGAATATAAATCTTTGTCACACAGGTGTATGGCTTGTTATATCACACAGCTTTCTATGATACTAACGCGCTGTGCACCTATGTGACATCACATGACCATGGACAGATTTCTATCCAGTGGAAGTAAACAGAAAGTTCTAGAGAACTGTGAGGAATTGATGTAGAAAATATATTTTATAACAGAAAATGGTTATACTCTATAACAGAAAATTGCATAACTTTCAATATCAGTTATTTGATGATAGTGGACAACCACTTTAAGTTGAATTTGTATGTCAGAACTGGTATATTTTTTAATTGCATCTCCAGACAATTTTTTTTGTCCCAGTGACAAGCGGATTTTCAACATTTTTTGCTGTAATGGGACCAAGTATTATCAATAAAACTTCGTTACAGATGCCTTACAGCTGATCATTGCATTCTGGGACTATAGAAAAGCATCCAGAGAGCTTCACCTGAGGGCAGAGAGTTCCGTCTGCAGCTAGGGGTTGTCTGTAAGTCACTTTTATCCCGTTAATGGCATTTGCAATGGGAATGGAGAAATGTTTAATACTTGAAGATGTATAGAACATACAATTGTTTGTAAGAGAGGGGGGAACTGTGTTCCTAAGATTGGTGTAGGCCTTTGCAATAGGACCCACACTTATCAGATATTTACGTAAGATTCTACAGACATATCATAGATGTGTCTCATGGGAATATGCCTGCTTCATAAACTAGCCCAGGATACAAAGATCAAATGTAGTTACAAAGTAGCAGCTCACCAGCCAAACATCTCCTCTATCACCCTACAAAATGAATCCAGACGGCAGTCAGAATCATATGGAGGCCCAGGAGCATGCAATCCACTGCGGACCAGCAGGTGAATATATGGCAAGAAAGAAGTTATCCACAGCATCCCAGTAAAATCACAATATCTTTCGTTCATCTTGATGATAAAAGCATTACATGGGTAGGAAAGCCCACGCGTTTCGAGCGTTACTGCTCTTAGTTGTGCCCATTTAGTTGATGTTTGTGAAAAGCAAGACAAGCTATACTTCTGTTGGCCAATTGGTGAGGAACCTCCTGTTTCGTATGAATTAAAATATGACCTTTTAACACTAACATGATGGTTTGTGTTCACAATGGGGTTATAATGTATCTAAATCCAATTTTCAAAGTATTAACACCAATGATAGGTCAGTTACAATAGGCACATTTTGCTGCAAAATTGCTGCCTTAGTTGGTCACTTTTTCATTTTATAACACAATATTACTGCTTGCTCCCCTCACAAAATTTCTAACACTCCCATATTGCTTGCCAGAAGTCAGTCAAGCTTTAATGAGTAGTTTGAGGGTGGGATATTTCTTTTTTGATAAAATAAACAGTTTTAATGATAAAAACATAAAAAAGAGCTTTGCTATGACCAATGCTATTTATAATACATTTAGTTGATCATCTAAAAAGCACCTCATTACTAGTTCAGCAAAGGTAATAAGAGTGAGAAGATGCTTGTTTTCTAAGAAATCTACTGCAAGTAAAAGAAAAGAAGTCTTATTAAAAGAGGTGTATCGGAAGTGTATCTGACAGCTGGGCGAAGATAGACAGTAGAAGGCCAAACTTTATTACAGCAGCTTTAGCATCAAAATAATTTACTGATTCTAATAACAAGCGGTATAAAACAGAGACAAAATAGAAATACAAAAATCTAATTTTTTTCATTTAAACTCCTTTTTTTTAGTATTTTCAGGAGTTGCATTACATAAATGATAACTTGTATGGACATAGCTTGCATTAAGCAAGCGGCAGACATTAAATGCACATAGTACACATGTACAGTAATGCAAATAGAATGGAACTTTGTATACATATATATGTATATACAGTGGGTAGGGAAATTATTCAGATCCCCTTACATTTTTCACTCTTTGTTTCATTACAGCCATTTAGTAAAAAGTTCTTTTTTTGGTCATTAATGTATACTCTGCACCCCATCTTGATTAAAATATTACGTCAAGCGTCCAATATTACGCCCTGAACCGAGCCGGCGCCAGAAGCTGCGGGTGTCGGCTATATATTATCGATATATATATGCGCGATCTTCCTCCGGGAGCCGGGTCCTGCCTATTTAGGGGTGGGTGAGCAGCACTTGTATGCTGGCCGGGCTATGGCTGGACACGCATACATCCAAGTAAAAGAGACCTTATGCTGAAATATTCCAATTTGTGAAGAAACCAATTTAAAACAATACAGCAACATGCTAGAAAAACGCTTAGGTTGCAATTCACAGCACAACCATGACACAACCAAGTTGTCACGAATATGAAATTATAGCTTGTCATTTTACTATACAATTTAACAAAATTATGATGTCACGAAAAGCTAGTTTTCCTTTGACAAAGATCTGGTCATGTTTAACCAAGAATAAAGGTGTGGAAGGAAACAATTGTATATACACTTATGTCTTATACACTGACGAGCAAAAAAGTATTTGCTTTATACTATGCACTACAACTTTAAATGTGAAACTACCATAATTGCTATCTCATAAATAAATCTTCTCTAAATAACTTCCCACAATTAAGCATATACTTAGTTATGCAATAATGTAACTGCATTGTTGTCCTGCATCGTTATTGTTAATTTGTTGTTAACTGCATTGTTAATGTTTTGTTTCTAAAAAGCTAAATTAAAATGATTATTTAGGGGTTTTTTTTCAAATTTATCTTTGGCTTTTTAGTCTCTTAACCCTGGCACTCACTCATTTATTCTCATTGCCACCACCTATATTTTTCTCATTAAATTATAATGAAAAGGTAAATAGCTGCCTGTCTATATATGTCCCTCAAAAATTTAGAAATCCCAAATGATAGATTACCATATTTTTTGGACTATAAGGCGCACAAAAAATCCTTTGATTTTCTCAGAAGTCCAGTGCGCCTTATATATGAACCGTACTTACAAACAACAGCTGCCTTGAACTGTGCACAGGTCTGCCACCTGCTGGTCATTCATCCTTATAAACAGGTAAGCTTTATAATCCGATGCGCCTTAGCAGGCATTTATTGATGGTGCGCCTTATACTCCGGCGTGCCTTATAGTCCGAAAAATACTGTAAACAATTAACTAAACAATTACTTTAAACTAATATTGGTAACGCTATCTCTTTGGAAAACTAAGCAGAGACTTATTACTTTTTCAAGATTTAATACACTGATATGCGTGTGCAAACATAAAAGCATACAATTGTAAGAAAAAAGGATTGCAAAGAATATACATACACAAACTGTTATAAAAATGAAAAGAAATAAAAACGATTAGCCTTACTAGTGAATAGCTGAAAGGTAATTGACGCTGTGATACCCAGCTGAAGAATTCTCAACCTCAACCTTCTCAACCCTCCAAGTGGTGATGTAATCTAAAAATGACGGATAATGCGCATTTGCATAGCCCAATAATTTATAGCTGGTGGGTTTTCCTCCAACCCCTCAGCTTGTCATGTCACAGAGAAAGGGCAGTTCATAAGCTTATGTGAATTATACCGCCCACCTCAGTGAGACACATTTGTATATGAGTATTTATAAAACTGGAGTAGGGACGTTTAAAATCATGGGTGTTACGTGAGCTGACCATGTTTCCAAATAGCTAAAGCTCTGAAATTTAACCCCTTAACGCTCTGCGCCGTAGCTCTACGGCGCAGAGGTATAAGGAGTGTATGAAGAGGGTTCACGGGCTGAGTCCTCTTCATACAGAGGTGGGGGTTGTTGCATATTGCAGCAAACCCCCACCGCTAATAACCGCGGTCGGTGCTTGGAGAAATAGTGGAAAAAAAAATAAAAAAAAAGTTTAAAAAATAAAAAAAATTAATAAAATATTAAAAATTCAAATCCCCACCCTTTCCCTAGAACGGATATAAAACATAATAAACAGTAAAAATCACAAACATATTAGGTATCGCCGCATCCCAAAATGCCCGATCTATCAAAATATAAAAACGGTTACGGGCGGCGGTGACCTCCGAGGCGGGAAATGGCGCCCAAATGTCCCAAATGCGACTTTTACACCTTTTTACATAACATAAAAAATGAAATAAAAAATTATCAAAATGTCGCACAGACCTCAAAATGGTAGCAATGAAAACGTCGCCTCATTTTGCAAAAAATGACCCCTCACACATCTCCGTGTGCCAAAGTATGAAAAAGTTATTAGCGTCAGAAGATGGCAAAAAAATGTTTTCCTTTTTTGTACACATTCGTTTAATTTTTGAAAATGTATTAAAACACAATAAACCTATATAAATTTGGTATCACCGCGATCGCACAGAACCAAAGAATAAAGTAGGCGTGTTATTTGGAGCGAAGAGTGAAAGTCGTAAAAACTGAGCCCACATTTGGAATTTTTTTTCAGCTTCGCAGTACACGGCATGTTAAAATAAATAACATTACGGGAAAGTAAAATTTGTTACGCACAAAATAAGCCCTCACACAGGTCTGTACACGTAAAAATGAAAAAGTTATGGATTTTTGAAGTTGGAGAGCGAGAAATGAGCCGAAAAACCATGCGTCCTTAAGGGGTTAAAAAGCATGTGAAATATTTTGCCCTGACCCTATCCTGTTAGAAAGGCTTTATAACTACAGATTATGTCCAAGTTATAAAGACATATATGTAATCCCTTTGTCTCCATTGCTGCACTTTAGGTGGGAATGAAGCCACACCAAGCTCCAGCCACCTTGCTAACTAGATCTCCCCAGTAATCATATGAACAGACCACATTTCCTGCCTAAACAAACTTTCACTCAGTATTTTGAAAAACATGGGCACCAAACCAAGGATTCTTTATGACAGATCCTGTCTGGGTCCTAAAGTGTAATTAGGATTTGAAAATAGGGCTACTACTAGAAAATGTGGACAATAAAAGATGATATGATTTCTGTAATATTACCACACAATAAAATGATTAAGTGTAAAGGTTTTTGAATACGTGGTAAATAAGAGACTGCATTGAAGAATATTCTATATTAATTTTGCTATATCATAGGTGTGTTCCCTGTGATCATGTTATGACATCCATTTGGTGAAAAGTGTAAAACAACTACACACTGTGGAGTTGCCAAAAATGTTTACGTATAGAGGTTTTAGATGTACTAGTAATACCACCTGAGCTTTGCACTCTCGAGCCGCGTTCCCGGTCATGTGACTAGTGGGAGGAGGTTTCTGTCATGTGATGGGGGGGGCGGCCTCGATCCAGTGACAACGCACAGTTTAAAAGGTGCGAGCAGGAGGAGGGAGGTTAGGATGAAGGACGGCTCGTCGAAAGCGTAACACCGTACAGTCCTGTGTCATGGCGTTTAAACAATAAAAGAAAAAACCTTGTTATCGACACCCTGTGACGGCCTTTCTTGAAGTGCCGGTATCTTGTTTTTCCTGGATTTCTACTTGAACTATGGACTAGTCGAGCACCAGAGGACTTCCAACGGAGTGTGGAAACAAGGACGGTCTAATGTGTGGGTGAGCCAGGCTTATTTTTTACTTCTCTTGAAGTGTATGCTTTTTCTGTGACGACACAACATAGTCCAGCCGTAGTCTCCCAGTAATTCCCAGACCATATCCGTTTTCATTGTTTTTGTAAATATATAAAAAGACAGATGTCACAACACGAGGAATGTGACACGAAGTGAGGAGCCAGAATACTTCTGCGACGAACCTAGAAAGAGAAATAGAGCGGCAGCTATTTTCATAAAGGCTCCCAGAATCAGATTCATGTCCACAGATTTTGTACAATGGAGCAGACTTCTGAAATTGAGTGAAAAGGGGCTCGAGTGTGGTGGGTGTGCTGATGAGACATAAGTCCATATATTGAGAAAAAACATGATACCGAGGGGGGAGAATCAAGAAATTCCCCACCACAGAGTACTCCAAATCATTCTGGACAGTTGGCATGATGTTCTGAGCGAATGCTCAATTAAAATTGATGGCCTTAGTGGAAAAAGGAAAGAACAATCCGCAGGAAGTTAAAACTGAAATAAATGAGGTGGCGTGATTCACTTCAGTGAAAAACGTACGAGAATCATATTTATACAAAAAAACATCAACTAAGAAAGAGAAAGTTAAAGAATTGGAAGACAGCATCACCACAACAAAAAGAAGGAAAATTACGAAAGACGATATCATAGACTATGCACAACGAAGTCTATGTCTGGAAACGATATGAGCAGGTACGCACCTAAATACCAACACACCAAGATCAATTTTAAAAAAAGCAAACAAGAGAGGGAAAGAGGGAAATTATAATCCTCGAGTGAGCTTTTCAGTACAGAGACTCCATGGATAGCTTGTCCTCAGTTCAGATGTCGCACTCAAAAAGAAGGAGAATCAAGTGGAGCAAGACCAAAAAATCCAAAAAAAACACTATGAAGCAAACCAAATCAATAGATGACCTGGGACCTCACAACAAACCGTCGTCAAAAAAACGGGTTTAGAAGGTCGGGACGGAAACACAGGAGATGGGAGTGAAAACTCGGGCCAGAAACCCAAATGACAGAGCTGTGGTGAACCTATCGGCCAGTGATTTTATCTGAGGACAAAAGAGTACTTGCCAAAGGCTTAAATTCTCTCCTACAGTGGACTTTAACTTTGTTACACTCTGTGGAATCAAAAAACTAGCACGAAAATATCACATTTGAAAAAACATTTTAGCATGTAGTGTGTCTGATCACTGATACAGCGGGTCAAATGATACGCCCAGAATCAGCGAATAATGATTAATGAACATAGCAGGGCTTGATGAGTCATGACTATGAATATGGGTTCCTTTCCAGACAAGGAAAAATATGTTAAACTAAGATCACTAATATCGTGAACAATGTGAAGTTAACAATTCAGTCATAGTAAATATCAAACTCCCCTATAGATTTTATCCCATTAACTCCCGTCTGTTCTGCGATAATTCCGGACGTCAGGAGAGAGAACTTGTCACACTACTAAGAAGTAAAAGAGGGGCTCATATCCACCACATCAGAATTTGAGTAAAGGCGAGAAAGAGAACGAAGACCTTACAACACATTAAAGAGGATCCAGATGTTGTCGTAGGTCGGCAGAGATAAGGGGGGGGCCATAGTGTATGGATGCGCCCTATACAAACTTTCAATGAAAACATGCTTAAGGATGGGAACACCTACCGTACTCTTGAGTCTAACCCCACCAACCTCGTCCAGAAACGTCTATTAAATATCTTAGCTGGGGGCTGGCAAGGGCATCATTTCACAAGAGGAAAGGGCTTCCTATAGTAGAGGACACGGTTACTCACAGTCTCCAACACTCCCCAAGGTCATAAAAATGTATTTTCCACCACTATAGGAGACCAATAGTGGCCGGATCGGGGGAGTGGGTTGAAAGGTGGGGAATGGCTTGACCATTTCCTTCAACGATTACAGAGTCACTCCGTCCTTTTTACGTGACACAAACATTATTACAAATCATGAAAAAATTTTGAATGGCATGAAGCTTTAGCTGGGCTACGTGCGATGTCACCGCCCTATATTCATTTCCCCCATGAATTGGAACTACTATTCGTTACGGAGAACACTTGGTAGATATAGTACGTATGATTCAGCTTAAAGGAGTATTAAATTTGTGGCCACAAATTTTTTTACTCGAATAAACTTTTTTTACTTGATGGTAAATATTTTTGCACGTGCGGGGGGCCTCAATGGCGGCAAAGAATCTCCCCCGTCCCTTTGCAACATTTATAGTACAGTGGGGAGGATATGTTTTTTCATCGTCCAACCCACCAGCGTCTATAGGATGGTTTGGCGTAACATAGACGACCGGTGTGGGTTTTGGGAGATTCAGACACTCCTTTAAAGACTTTGAGATTATCTTAATGATTAACCATGAATTATGAAAAAGTTACATCTTGTTGGGGGAAGATCCATCCGTTTTTAGCATGTCCTTTAAGGGGAGAAACAGAGTCAAAGTATACCCTAAGGAAGGAAATGGCGAGGAACACCCACTCTTTTAGCCTCATCTTGCCATCCCCCACATGTGTACACAGAACCTACCATACGGAGAAAACTATAGGCTGAGGAGAAATGCACAGACATGAGGACCTTTGAAAGGAGAGAATTAGCTCTAAATCTAGGCGTTACAAGAGGTATAAAAAGACAATTAGCGAAAGGCGGAACCTAAGATCACACATATTAAAAAAGAAGTTATTGAAAGATTACAGAACAAACATAAATATAAAACGCAAGCTTCAGCACCAAACCATCCGGACTCCAATAGTGTTCACCACAACCACTATAGCAGATAATTTAAAGACATAACTAGATTGTCCCACAACAAATGTATCCCGATCATTGGTATCCCAGTGATCCCAAGTTGGTTACCATATGCACTCTGGCCTACAATTTGCTGTGTGGAGAATAAGGGCTCCACGTTGGGGGGTCTTTGTCCACCAGTCTATTTAGGCAGCTAGAATTCCCGTGAGCATGGTTTGTATATACCAAAGGGTTGCTCAAATTGGACACATGACGTGTAAAGGCCGGTGCAGTTACATCACCGTAGCCACAAATATACATCGAGTACACCAATAAAAGTTCCTAATCCGGTCATATCTTAATTGACAACCATGCAATGCGATTATTCCATTAAATGTACAAGGGCCACTATCCATACATAGGACCGCACACCAAGGCCCCCTTAAGGTTAGAATACGTCGTCATTTATAGCCATACTAATGAAAGCAGAGGATATCAGCAGCCTCCATGCATTTAGAGAGTCACAAAAAATCCACAAATTTTTTACTGGACTGTTTTGTAAAAGTTAGTCAACCAATTGAGGAGGGCAATATGAAGAGGAATAAAACAGAGAAAGTTACTGGATCTTTATAAGGAACGTAGAACTCCACAGGGTATGAATAAAGGCAGGACATAATTCTAAACTTATTAGCTAGTTATGTCACCTTCCCGTCACACTCCCCGGACTCAGTCCTTCTAAAAACCATTCGACCACTTATGACTTTAGGGGATCCTAAATTATGCTACCATCATAAGAATTTTGAGCACAGTGATAGTGTCAATATGTACCAAACAGAAAAATATAAAGTATAGTGCTCAGGGGACACTGAGACTATATATTGTGTCTATATGCCATCTATTTGTATTGACATGACGATATTTGTTGTCTATATGCCATTCTACTGTCTGCATGCCGTTCTATCCAATTCTTTTTATCCTGTTCCTTTTAAACTTTTAGGAATGTCACTAGAGTAGATATTAGTAGAATCATTTTATACTCTTTTTGAAACTAAAATGATATACGTGTAAAGGTTTCTTTAGAATATAGTGGAATTAAGAGACTTGCATTGAGATTATTTATATTATATTTGCTTATCATAGGTTGTTCCCTGTGTCAGTTATTGACATCATGGTGAACAGCGGAAACAACTAACACCAATGGAGTTGCCAATGTTTTTACGTAACTAGAGGTTTTTAAGTATGTAATCACTCACCTAGCTGTGCCGCTCGAGCCGAGTCCCGTCATGGACTAAGGTGGGAGGAGGTTTTGTTCATGTGACTGGGGGGCGCGCCTCGTCCACGTGACAACCGCACAGTTAAAAGGTGCAAGCTCAGAGAGGTATGGCAGGTTATGATTAGACGGTCTCCGTCGAAACGCGTCAACCTTCAGTTCCGGTCATGGCGTTCAAACAATAAAGAAACACTTGTTATCGCCACCCTGTGACGTCCTTTTGAAGTGCCGGTATCTTGCTTTTTCCCTGGATTTCTACTTGACTATGGACTAGTTCCGAGCACAGAGGACTTCCACGGTGTGTGGACACACAGGACGGTCAAGGGTGGGTGAGCCGGGCTTATTTTTCTACTTTCTCTGAAAGTGTTATGTCTTTTTCAATTAAAATATCCCTGTTGTCGCAACTAAAGCACAACACACACAGACATTATGCTACACATCAGTCTGCATCATCCATCCAATACCCCTAGCTCTGATCAATCCATCACACATACACACTCGCTCGATCATCCATCCAAATACACACTCAGCCCCATCCATCGCTCCCACATACACCACACACCACACAGTGAGCTATACACACTCATTCCAGCTATACCACTAGTCAGTATACACACTCATCTAAGCTATACACATTGTATCTAAGTATACCAATTCATCTAAGCTACATATGAGGCGAGATGAAAATCGCCCAGGCGCAGAATGCGGATCCCTGTAAAGGGCGGCGAAATCGCCGCTCTAAAGTTGGCGATTCGGGCGCCCGTTCCGTTACCGCCGTGAATCGCCCCATGCTAAATAAATGGTGCCTGTCTCTTAATAAAAGCTGCAATTTATATGCGGAGCGAACGCAGGCCTTTACGGAGCGCGTCACTCCGTTCTAATGGCGACCACGGCGTCATGACGCACACCGCCTGTGTCACTGTGCGGAGCCGTGGCTCAAAGAAGAGCCGCGTGAAGACGGAGCCGCGCGCCGAGGAGCAGTTGCCTGCAGTTAGGTATGATTTTATTATTTTCATGTACTCTCCTGAAAATGTGGCTAATCTCATTCTTGTGGCTAATAGGGGTGGGGAGGTTTCATGTTATATTGGGAGGGGAGGGGGACTGTAGTAGATTATTGGGACTATAAAAACGTTTAATACTGGGGGGGTGCTGTATAACAAATATGGGGCCAGAATTTTTTATACTGGGGGGGATGCAGTATATTATATGGGGGCCAGAGTCATTTATACTGGGGCGGGGGGCTCTATATATATATGGGGCCAGAATAATTTTATACTGGGGGGGCTGTATATATTATATGAGGCCACATTCTTCTTATCCTGGGGGGGGATGTATATGTTGGGGGATGTATATGGGATACAGTATTATAAGAGTGCGGGGCTGTATGGAGATACAGTATATTACTAAGCTGGGTGCTGTAAGGATACAGTATATATCTAAGTGGGAGGGGGCTGTATATGGGATACAGTATTTCTCAAGGCTGGGAGGGGGGCATGTATATCTGGGACGTATATTATAAGTGCGGGGCTGTATATGGGATACGTATATTACTAAGCATGGGGGGCGCTGTATTCGGGGTATAGTCTTACAAGTGGGGCTGATATGGGAGTACAGCATATTATAAACTGGGGGTGCTATATATTCACATTGGTCAAGGGAGCCATGTAAAATCATGTAAAATAATAACAGGGAGGGAATATTAGTTATAGATCAATAGATTACTTTGCAATCATTAAAACAAAGTTGGGGTCTGTATTAAAATGGGGGTGTTGTTATTGATTGGGCTTAGCATGCTATTAATCCAGTAGAATATTATATATAATGAAGGGATGTTTTGTATGTGGGGGAGTGCGGTCAGTGTGTTGTTGGGGGTATAATACTTTAGGGCATAGTGTTGTTATCCAGGAGACTTTATACCGTAAGTGACTGTGGTATTTTCAGGGACGCCGGGTGGAGATGTGAACGAGCTGAAGATATCTGGCTGTGAATTCACCTTTGATAGTCAGGATTGGGCCTGGAATAAAGTCTACTGAGGGAAAAGATTGTCATCTATAAGGTCTATGTGCCACTATGACTCCCAGAACCTGCAGTCAGTCACACAGGTCAGTGAGCTGCTGTGGGGATGTTAGTTAGTAAAGTTTTCAGCATTTACTAACGTGGAGTTGGTCAGGAGTGGGGGGGGGGGGGGGGCAGCATTTAATATTCGCCTCAGGCTAGCAATATGCTAGAATCGGCCCTGGCTATATATACACACAGAACCACACACACACAGAACACACACACACCAGAACCCACCACACACACACAGAACCAACCACACTTCCCATCCCCTTCTTCTTACCCTGTCCCAGGGCGAATGGCAGTATGAGACTGGGTGATGTAGAAGCATGTGATCAGTACATGTTGCGAATCACTGAGGCCTGTGCCTGTAGGAAGAGAGCCGTACGGAGGCTCCTCTGGGGAGATGGGTGAGCTCTGTATCAGGTATCACCCGATCTCCCTTGACAGCGGTCAGGAGGTCTGGCATGCTGGATCCTCCTGACCTCCGGTCTATAAGATGCGGCACTTTTTAGCAAGATTTTGTAGTCCAGAAATACGGTATTATATTTTGATTGATTGGGCATTTTGGATGCGCCGATACCTAATGGTTGGATTTTTACGTTATTTATATAGTTCTAAGGTATGGGGGGGGGGGGGGGGTTTTAATTTTAGTGTTTTTTATTGCAGCAGTTTTTTTATTTTTACTTACTATTTTTCAGACTCCCTAGGGTACTTTAGCCCTAGTTGTCTGATTGATCCTACATATATGCATATACTACTGTATGGGGATTTTCCTCCTCATTCATTCGAATCGTCACCTTGTAATTGGGGTTAAAACAAGACAGATGTCAAGTCCGTCGCCATCTTTGTGAAGCCGCCGGCAGCTTTGCGGGTGATTAACCTGGGGTGTTAACCGGAGTCTTGCTGCGATATGCCGCAAAGAATACTGGTCCTAAGGAAGGGCATGAGCCCATGAGCCCTCCATGCACCGGAGCCCAACCCGTGATGTGCTATTAGTAACAGGTTGTAAAAGGGTTAATACACAATTTTTGTAAAGTAATTATCACGTTAAAAAAGCTACAATACAATTTATGTACACTACATAATGAGACCAAATTTAAGCTACATACACAGGAATGGTGCCTCCAACATGTGTATCATAGGCAGTTTTTTGCGCCTGGTTTCATGGGTTGTTTGAAGTTCGATACTCAAAATGAAACATAAAGAGCTTGAGGACCACAGTGGTGAAAGAGCTAGATACATACAAAACATCATGTGCAGAAAGTCCTAACATGATTATGCTACCATATCAGAAACCTGGTAGCAAAGAGCTGTTAAGTAAACCAAAACTAGAAACCAAGAGATGTTGCATTACATACAAATCTTTAAACCTGCTGTTGGATCACATCTTCTTCAAATTGCAGACTCTTATCAAATTGGAGAAAAGTATGATCGATACAGGATATTATTTACAGATAAATTGGGCAAATCAATAATGCCTCCCTGGATTTTACACAAGGAATTGAGAGCAATGTTGGTCCAGAAACGACTTGCTACGCACTCGCAATTATTCTGATTAATAGTGCTGCTTAATTCATCAGCAGCAAAAAATATTCATCCATTATGAAGCGAGGCAGAATTAGCTTTTATAACAGAGTGCCTAATTTGGCCGAATGTTCTTTCCTTTGGTTCTCCAAGTCATCAGAATCTACCAAGCATGGGCTTCGTGCTGAGCTGAAAGGAGATGTGAGGATTCAGAACTCTCATCTCTAATTATACAAGCGGAAAAACGAAAGAGAGAAGAATGGGTTTGCATGAATGAAAAAAAAAAATAGGTATAAAATGTGAATTGAACAAAATGAAAAAAAAAATACTATGCAAGGATTTACCAAAATCTCCAGAAAATCAATTTATTGTTGGAATGTCTTAAATGATTACATCTCCATTAAGGATCTATTTTAATGTTCAGAGAATGTAGTACATATATAATACAGGAGATTAATGTGATCTAGTTCCCGTAAACAGGCAGGACATATTCAATGTCATATAAGACATCTTGCTATGATGGCACTTATACTTAAAAAGTTTTAAAATTACTTCAGTGATTCAAGGAACTTGAAAAACAGACTAGATCATAAATAAAGAGGGGAGCGGATGTCAAAAAATCTTGGATATTTAATTCCACAGGAAAGGGCATCATTGATAATCACCCTAGCTAATTCCTCTGCTCCAAATGTCCTGAGTTTGATGTATTATTGAATGAAGTGCCATAGTTTAGCTTTTCTCCTGTCACAGAAATATTTTTATTCTAAGTCTATTCGGAAGCCCTCACAAATAAGGAACATTATATATTTATTTTCCTTTTATTTTTTGCATTTTTATTTCAGTTTCTAGGAACATATGTGTATTAGTTTGAAGCTATGGTGTTTTTTCTGAGAGAATTTATTAAAGTATCAAAAGGTTAATGGGGCTGAATTTAATATGTTGCATTAAAAGTAGATTGCATCATGGATGTTACAGGCAGTCCACACGTTACGTACAGTATAAGTTCTTGTTTTGCCCTTAATGGGGTTGCCACTTTCAGCAAAAATATTGATATGGTTTGTGTAAGAAATTGTCAAATTTTCAATATACTTTTGTATTCAATTATCATGGTTTTCTAGATCTTGCTGCTTGAAGCTTTTTTGTTTCTTCCAGTGAATATAAAATCTGTCAACAGGGTATGGCTGTTATATCACACAGCTTCTATGATACAACGCGCTGTGCACCTATGTGACATCACATGACCATGGACAGGTTTTATCCAGTGGAAGTAAACAGAAAGTTCTAGAGAACTGTGAGGAATTGATGAAATATATTTTATAACGAAAATGGTTATACTCTATAACAGAAAAATTGCATAACTTTCAATACTAATTATTTAATGATAGTGGAAAACCACTTAAGTTGAATTTGTATGTCAGAAAATGGTTATTTTTTAATTGTCTCTCAGACAATTTTTTTTGTCCCAGTGACAAGCGGATTTTCAACATTTTGCTTTAATGGGACCAAGTATTACATCAATAAAACTTCGTTACAGACGCCTACATGCTGATCATTGCATTCGGGACTATAGAAAAGCATCCAGAGAGCTTCACCTGAGGGCAGAGAGTTCCGTCTGCAGCTAGGGTTGTCTGTAAGTCACTTATCCCGTTAATGGCATTGCAATGGGAAGGAGAAATGTTTAATACTTGAAGTGTATAGAACATAAATTGTTGTAAGAGAGGGGGGAAATGTGTTTCTAAGATTGGGGGTATTGCAATGGACACACTTATCAGATATTACGTAAGTCTACAGAACATATCATAGATGTGTCTCAGGGAATATGCCGCTTCATAAACTAGCCCAGGGATACAAAGATCAATGTAGTTACAAAGTAGCAGCTCACCAGCCAAACAATTTCCTCTATCACCCTACAAATGAATCCAGACGGCAGTCAGAATCTAGGAGCCCAGGAGCATGCAATCAATGCGGACAGCAGCGTGAATATATGGCAGAAAGAAGTTATCCACACATCCCAGTAAAATCACAATATCTTTCGTTATCTTGATGATAAACATTACAGGGTAGGAAAGCCCACGCGTTTCGAGCGTTACTGCTCGTGTGCCCATATAGTTGATGTTTGTGAAAAGCAAGACAAACTATACTTCTGTGGCCAATTGGTGAGAACCTCCTGTTTCGTTGAATTAAAATATGACCTTTTAACACTAAAAATGATGGTTTGTGTTCACAAGGGGTTATAATGTATCTAAATCCATTTTCAAAGTATTAACACCAATGATAGGTCAGTTACAATAGGCATTACAGGAAAATGCTGCCTTAGTGTGTCACCTTTTCATTTTTATACAAAATTTACTGGTTGCTCCCCCACAAAATTTCTAAAACTCCCATATGCTTGCCAGAGTCAGTCAAGCCTTATGAGTAGTTTGAGGGTGGGATATTCTTTTTTGATAAAAAACGTTTTAATGATAAAAACATAAAAAAGAGATTTGCTAGACCAATGATTTATAATACATTAGTTGATCATCAAAAAAAGCGTCTCATCAAAGGTCAAAAAGAGGAGAAGATGCTTGTTTTCTAAGAAATGATACGGCAATAAAAGAAAGAAGTTTTATTAAAAGAGGTGTATCGGAAAGTGTATCTGACAGCTGGGCGAAGATGACAGAAGAAGGCCAACAATTATTACAGCAGCTTAGCATCAAAATAATTTACTGATTCTAAAACAAGCGGTATAAAACAGAGAAAATAGGAATACAAAAATCACTTTTTTTCATTTAAACTCCTTTTTTTAGTATTTCAGAGTTGCTTCATAAATGATAACATTGTATGGACATAGCTTGCATTAAGCAAGCGCGCAGACATTAATCGACATATGACACATGTACAGTAATGCAAATGAATGGAACTTTGATACATATATAGTAATACAGTGGGTAGGGAATTATTCAGATCCTTACATTTTCACTCTTTGTTTCATTACAGCCATTAGTAAAAAGTTCTTTTTTGGTCATTCTTATGTTACTCTGCACCCCATCTTGTCGAAAAATATTACGTCAAGCGTCCAATATTACGCCCTGAACCGAGCCGGCGAAGAGCGCGGGGTGGGCTATATATATCGTATATATATGCGCGATCTTTCTCGGGAGCCGGGTCTGCCATTTAGGGGTGGGTGAGCAGCACTTGTATGCTGGGGGGCTATGGCTGGACCGCTACATCCAAGTAAAAGAGACCTTGTGATATTCCAATTTGTGAAGAAGAAACCAATTTAAAACCATACAGCCACATGCTAGAAAAACGCTTAGTTGCAATTCACAGCAAAACCATGACACAACCAAGTTGTCACGAATATGAAATTAAGCTTGTCCTTACTATACAATTTAACAAATTATGATGTCACGAAAAGCTAGTTTCCTTTGACAAAGATCTGGTATGTTTAACCAAGAATAAAGGTGTGGAAGAAACAATTGTATATACACTTATGTCTTATACAGACGAGCAAAAAAAGTTGCTTTATACTATGCACTACAACTTAAATGGTGAAACTACCATAATGCTATCTCAAAATAAATCTCTCTAAAAACTTCCCAATTAAGCATATACTTAGTTATGCAATCAATGTAACTGCAGTTTGTCTGCATGTATGTTAATGTTGTGTTAACTGCATTGTTAATGTTTTGTTTCTAAAAAGCTAAATTAAAATGATTATTTAGGGGTTTTTTTCAAATTTATCTTTGGCTTTTTAGTCTCTTAACCCTGCAACTCACTCATTTATTCTCATTGCCACCACCTATTTTTCTCATAAATTATAATGAAAAGGTAAATAGCTGCCTGTCTATATAGTCCCTCAAAAATTTAGAAATCCCAAATGATGAGATTACCATTTTTTGGACTATAAGGCGCACAAAAATCCTTTATTTTCTAGAGTCCAGTGCGCCTTTATATGAACTACTTACAAACAACCATCCTTGAACTGTGCACAGGTCTGCACCTGCTGGTCTCATCCTTATAATCAGGTGAGCTTTTATAATCCGATGCGCCTTAGCAGGCATTGATTGATGGTGCGCCTTAACTCCGGCGTGCCTTGTCCGAAAAAACTGTAAACAATTAACTAAAAATTACTTTAAACTAATATGGTACGCTATCTCTTGGAAAACTAACACAGAGACTTTTATTCTTTCAAGATTTAATACACTGATATGCGTGTGCAAACATAAAAGCATACAATTGTAAGAAAAAAGGATTATACAAGAATATACATACACAAACTGTTATAAAATGAAAAGAAATAAAAATGATTAGCCTTACTAGTGAATGAGCTGAAGGTAATTGACGCTGTGATACCCAGCTGAAGAAGTTCAACCTCCACTCTCTAAACCTCCAGTGGTGATGTAATCTAAAAAATGACGGATAATGCGCATTTGCATACCCAATATTATAGCTGGTGGGTTTTTCCTCCAACCCCTCAGCTGTCATTGTCACAAGCAGAAAGGGCAGTTCATAAGCTATTGAATTATACCCACCTCAGTGAGACACATTTGTATATGAGTATTATAAAACTGGAGTAGGGACGTTTAAAATCATGGGTGTTACGTGAGCTGACATGTTCCAAATAGCTAAAGCCTCGAAAATTAACCCCTGAAACGCTCTGCGCCTTAGCTCTGACGGCGCAGAGGTGTATAAGAGTGGTATGAAGAGGGTTCAGGGTGAGTCCTCTCATACAGAGTGGGGTTGTTGCATATTGCAGCAAACCCCCACGCTAAATAACGCGGGTCGGTGTGCGCCGCCATCTTTAGTACGATCGCCGCACACCGCCGAAGTCATCGGGGTGGGGGGGCGATCGGTTTCCATGGAGCTTGGGTCTTCGTTAACCCGAGACTCATAGGGCGATATGCAGATCCGGGTTACAATGAGCCAGTGGCTAGTTGTAATGAATGTGCCTGCAAAAATGCATAATATTGCAATACACGAAGTATTGCAGTTATATGGTAGCAGGATCTCTGACCATCTAGGGTAATGTCACCTAGTAGGTCATAAGAAATAGGTGGAAAAAAAAAATAAAAAAAAAAGTTATAAAAATAAAAAAAATTAGAAAATATTTAAAAATTCAAATCCACCCCTAGCCCTAGAACGGATAAGAAACATAATAACAGTAAAATATCACAAACATATTAGGTATCGCCGCATCCAAAAATGCTTAAGCCGATCTATCAAAATATAAAAACGGTACGGGCGGCGGGTAACCTAGAGCGGGAAGGGACGGGAGGAAGGAGGCAAATGGCGCCCAACTGTCACAAAATGCGACTTTTACACATTGTTACAAAACATAAAATGCATAAATAAAAAAATTATCAAATGAGTCGCCAGACTAAATGGTAGCAATGAAAACGTCGCCTCATTTTGCCAAAAAAAGGACCCCTTCACATTCCGTATCGTGTGCCAAAGTTGAAAAAAAGTTCTTAGCGTCAGAGAGATGGCAAAAAAATGTTTCTTTCTTTAGGTTACCATCGTGTTTAATTTTGAAAATGTATTAAAACACAATAAACCTTATATAAATTTGGTTATCACGCGACGCACAGAAACCAAAGATAAAGGAAGGCGTGGTTATTTGAGCGAAGAGTGAAAGCTCGTTAAAAATGAGCCCACATTTGGAATTTTTTTCAGTTGCGTTAAACGGCATGTTAAAATAAAGTAACAGTCCGGGAAAGTAAAATTGCTGTACCACACAACATAAGCCCTCACACCAGGTCGTACACGTAAAATGAACAAGTTAGGGATTTGTGAATAGTTGGAGAGCAGAGAGAAATGAGCCGAAAAAACCCTGCGTTCCCTTAGGGGTTTTAAAAAGGATGTAAATATTTTGCCCGACCCTATCGTGTAGAAAAGGCTTTATAACTACGATAATTATGTCCAAGTTATAAAGACATATATGTAATCCCTTTGTCTCCATGAGCATGTATTGACCGAAAATCTGATCTGAAATCTCTTTTACACGTTATTAATGTTGGCTAATGCTGGTTGAATCACTTGGGCATGAATACAACTTTAACAATACCCACAACACTTTGAGTTTGTTGGCAAACCTTAGCCAACCCTTATTTTATCAAGATTTTTTCAGGACACTTGTATGTCCTTGTTTGGTACTTGTATGGACATCTGTAATCTTGCTATTACAAAGTATATGAGCCACCTCCACTGCTGCATTTATTACACAAGAATTGCTTGACATTGAGATGAGCCAATTTGTTGACAGTATTTTACTTCAATATCGCTTTTGAAATGGTTGGATGGACTTCATCTTTATATTCTTCCAACTGTCATGGCAATCACATGATGTAGTTTGCCAATTTTCTTGGCTGAGATACCACTATGGAAGATGTTGTTTCTTTTTTCAACAGAAATGTGCTGTATGGCTGCTCCTGGATTGGAACCAGGGACTTTTTGCTTGGAAATCAACCTAATGACACACTCAGCTATTAGGAAATGCTTATTCCTCTTGGACAAGCCTTGTACCAAAAAGTGTATTTTTATTGTTATTTTACTGTTAACAATGCAGTTTGGTCAGAATTAATGTTAATGTGTAGGAGACCTATTGAAAAGTTACCATTACTACCTAGTAAAAGAAGTTCTCTGAATATTAAAAGGGAGGAAAAGTTTTCCTTATGGAGAGTTTGCCAATTAAGGCCACCTCGCAGGCTTATGGAGACTTATAGCCATTGATGCACCACTAGAGGGTTCTGGGAAATATGGAAATAAGGTTTCCTAGAAGGGACAGGGAAAAGCAGAAGTGCCTTACCATCAAGCATGACTTTCAGGAAACCTAATAACATGATGTAATCTATTCCAGAAGGCACAAATTCCCACTGTTTCAACATGGTTGCATCTATTTAGTACAATGTAGGGAATTGATTTTGCCGAGTCAGACGCTTTTGGCCATGGTCAGGAAGTAAGAGATCTCTTTATGAAGAGTTTTCCAATAAAGGCTGCGTTTCAGGCGTGTGGAAACTTATAGCCATTGATGCTCCACTAGAGGATTCTGGGAAATATGCAAATCTATAACATTTGGTCTCAGGAGATGGATATTACTTTACTGGTATTATCAAAGGGACACCACTCAAATCCTGGTTGATTTACTTAGTGCTAAATCTAATCACTCATTTTCAACAGATCTAAACTGCATATTTGAATAATTTACTTGTGAGCATATGGGTTCCTGTGGACTCTTTGAAAGCTTCAAGGAACTTTCAAGCTTAAATTGCTATGAATATATCTGCAGCACTGCATTTTCTTTGATTAGTGATGTGAGGAATTGGATTCACACTAGTCTCTGCCAATATGAAGCAGCTGTGTCTAATAAAAATCATTCTAAATGTGCTTAATGCTGTGTGAGTCCTTTCTCAAATTCCCATCCCTCTTTGGGTTGAGTTTGGGATTGGAAACAACGCAGCTGGGGCAAATAAGCCACATTTTAAAATATATATGTGATTATTATGAAATTGGCTTTTAATGGGAAATATATGTGCAAAAGGCTACAAGTTTTGTAAAAATGCAGATTGATCAAAATATTTGCAGTAATATACAATTAAATCTTTTGAGATTAGATAAAAGGCAACTTAAATCCAAGTAGAGAACTTAGATTTATTAGAGAGCATAAGGGTATAATGACATTATGAGTTTGCATTGCATTTTGAAACAAATTGCAAACACATGGGCCAAAACACATACTGTTATGTTATTCTTATAATCTGCTACTGGTGATATGCAGATTATTTAATATTTTGTTTATTGCTCATGTAATTTTTTTATTTCATTGTTTGCATCCATTATTAAAAGCTTTAAGCATGATGGGGATAAGGGTAAGGCAAGGGTAAGCATGCCACCTGGTTGACACCCTGCCACCTAAGTTGAGATGCATGGTTGCTCAAGTCATATTCAAAAACATTGCAGCTCCATGATGGTGTACAGAGTAGGCTGATACAGTCTGCTATTGCAGGGTATTAGAACTGTTGGTTCGGATGGATAGGCTGACACATTGCCTGTAAGGTCCTATCACAAATTCTGTAGTTAGTTGATAATAAAGACTAGTCAAAAAATATTAATATGGACCCAAAATCTTAAAATACTATTGAAGACCCTAAATAAAATAAACCAGACAATTAACATTACAGCAGACCCCATATATGACAAGCATCTTTTCCTATTTTTCAGGCACCTTAGCTTAAAGTGTAACCGTCATTTGAGATAATTTTTTATATTGTGTGGGTAGCCTCTGTAAGGAGAACTCTTACTTCCTGACCCAAGAAAACAGGAGAGAGAGGTCTGCCTTCAATCCTGTAGACAGATTTTCCCTAGCAATGTAGAAGTAACATCGTAACTAGGGGGCACTTTGCTGCCTGTTACTTTACAAACTAATGAAGTATAAAGTATGTTAGAAAAAGGTTCACAACTGCCCCCCCTCCACACATTATCAAAAATCATTTGAAATGACGGTTACTCTTTAAGTCTCAGTCCCCTAAGAAAACCCAACTTCAAATTTGTTATGCAATTTTCCAGAGCACGGAGAAACCACACATGTGGACTTTACTTGTTGTATTAGAGCACAGTAGTCAGTTTTCCCTTTAGAATTTAGTGATTTTTAGTTGGTTCATGGATGCACTTTTGTGAGTTATAAAATATTTGTTTTTACATTAATATTACCATGTGAAGGCTTATTTTTGCGAGATGAGGTGAATTTTTGCTTTGAGTACTGACCCTGGGCTGCCCCCCACTCATATAAAGGACAATGCCACACGAGCGATGAGGAGGCCTACCTCGGTCGCAGCTACGACGTCTCAAGGTTGAGCTTTCATAGAGGTTACTAGCCTCCTCCCACCACCGACCGGCACCGGCAGCACGCCGCAAGGACAAGACCGTGAGTGACTAGTGCCCATGGGCCATAGTCGACGTAGCTCTAGCCCCCCACAGCTGCAGCTGCCATGCCATAGCCCTGCAGGCAGGCTTGTGTGCTCAAAGCTGCTGAGCCTTAGGCGATCCGCATTATAAAAGGCACCACCGCCCCAAGAGCTATTAAAGGGCATCACGGCCGCAGACTAGATTGAATGGCTGGCACCCGCCCGCACTGAACTGAAAGACCAGCATGGTTGTTTCCTGTGGAGAAACAGGCGCCTCAACCCTTGTTATTAGGCGTGGCGGCTACTGCAACTGCTGCAGAGAGATGACACATGTACATGCCTAAGGCCATGCTTTAAATCTCATGCTCAGCAGTTTCCGCAAGACGATCACGCCTCAATCTGTCTGCATTGCTCACAAATGGTGTCGCCGCATCTGTGCGACTCCATTCAGAACGTCCAGACACGATGAATGCCCTCCATCTCTCAGCAAGCCCAGCCGACTAGCCGCGCTATCATACTATGCGCCTCAACAACAGTGTGCCGCACGCCCTGCCCACAACGAATGGTGAACCAACGTTAACCATGTTATTCCAGCTATGTTTACAAGAAGCGCAGAGCCCCCCGATTGTAAGACTCGCACTAGATGCTCAACTTACCCCAGCAACCTGTCCCGATCAGGGTCAGCGTAGATCATGTCAGGAACTTCCTCAAACGTTTACAATTGAGTACGTGTGACGCACGGGAATGGCGTAGATACTGCTCTGGTCGATTGGAGTAATTTGAAGAGCAGTCAAATGCACAGATGGTACTAAGTGCCCGACTGGATGCACGCATCACAGCCTCACCATCCCGCGAGCTTGGCCGGTTGAAAAAGTCTCACATGCCCCGTCAGCCCATGAAAGTTCGCAGGGAAAGCTTGCGATCGTCACAAGAGACTACCTGACAGGTGGAAGATGAATTCACTTGTATGATAGCCAAAGCACCCGTAGGTCTGTTTCTCAGTGCAATCGGGCGAGGGAGGTCTCATGGCAGGGGGAGAGTCAGAGGGAGGGGGTTAACTTGAGCGTAGCGAAAGAAGGGAGAAGTTGCAGAGACAGAAGAGGGAGGACATTGATTCAGTCCTTCACTGTCGCGTGTATGACCCGGGAGAAGCAGAGAGTTGGCGCCCGAAGGAGTTGGAGTGGCGAGGAAATGCGGCCAGTCAGGCCAGGAGCAGGGCATGGTGATATTTTGCCCGCGTTGGCACTCTGGCCGCATTTATGGCCAGATTTATGCTATGGCCCAAAGCCTGCCAGTCTCCTGACCTCGCGATTAAAACGCTCAAAGAATTATTCCAGCACCGATTACTGCGGTATTACTACTTAGCGACCCCTGCAACACGTACAAGTCAAGATCTTACCACTACTCATCCCCTGGAAGAGAGGGGGAAAGCGAGTTTGATTGTGCTGAAGGAATGCCATGAAATACAATGAGGCCTGTCGTGCGACAAGACATGAAAAAGTATTTACCTTCTGGACAGCCCTACTATGCTGTACACGACGCCTAGACGTACTTCTGCGCCGACAAGGTAGTGCGAGGGAGAGGAGTGTGAGAGTAGGCGACCAGGCAGCTAGTCCAGACACTGCAGCGGGTACGCTTATTAACAAGCACTTTGCAGTTTTCATAGTCACCCAGCAGAACTGTCTACCCGCTTCCCCAGTTCGGCTAGAGTAGCGAGCCCATGACTTACAGAAAGATGGTGGAGGGGAGTACGTGCTGATCGACCATACCACTTTTTATTACCTAAATGCACAATCACACAGCCCTCAATACACCTACTAGGGTTTCACTTCGTCGAAAAGTGATGAGCATGCCAGTACTTGTGGCCGGACCAGTGGCGCCACCACCAGCGACGAACCCTTGATAATGAGGAGCTCTTGCAGCTCATGACAACCTCGCTAGCAAGTTGTCGCAGCAGTGGTTGTTCGACGAGAGATCAGACGAGAGGGAGTTTTCAGTGACACCAAGCTTATGTAGAAACCTGGTGTCAGTTGTCCTGATGGTTTGGCTATCATCACGCATAAGCGTACCATGCCTAGTTGCCTGACAGCGCTGAACAGTGCATGACGAGTTATCAGATGCTCATGATTAAGCCTGGATTTTACCGCGCTTAGTCATTCCTCCACACCCCCCCCCACAGGTGTTGAAAGAAAGAGCCTCAACTTGATATAATGTATGCACCCTCCTCCTCATTGTCCATCCTTCTCCTCCTCTTTGTACAACTAAAGATCTGAAACTGGCCACATGGCTCTAGCTATAAGTAACTCGCTAGCGCTATTCATTTCGGAGGGCACCTAGGAGTCCTCATTCTCCGTTTAGAAGCATATTTATTGGTGAACGAGCCTGACACCCCAGAATACAGGGAACTAAATTATTATAATTTTTTCATGGTCAAGGACAGCCCTGGGGATAACCTGCTCCTTGGTTGTGTGAAAACTTTTTTGAACTGCGCCACAACTAGGCACTATCCAAATTTAAATTGTGCTCCCATAGCCAAGCCCTCACCACATGTCAGTCTTTATTAGCTGCCGTCCATCACGTGTTCCATTGATACCTCACACACGTTCATCGCCATAGCCATGCACTCCAAAAATGAACGTCCATATAGCTAAAAGACATCTCCATACATGGTTAACTCTTATAAAGAATCTGTGGCCCAGGCCAGAATGTGGGTGTTTTCAGATATCCACATCAAACTGTTAACTTTTGTCTGCCGACCCTGCTGGTATGTCCAACAAAACATTAACTCCCAAACTTTTATCATTTACCAAATATTATTTAGCCCGCTTCTTGCCGCATACTGCATTTACATTTCCCACCCGCCTATGCAATCTAAACTTCTAAGAAGAACGTACCTGACACTGATCATATACAAGGTTCGTAGAACTGCGTGTTTGGGGGAAGTAGCCTAGAAAGACAAGGGGCTTGGATGGACAGACGCTCGCCTGAGCCCTGCGGTTGCGCGCCAGTCCTCTCAATCCAACTAACGATCGTTTAAACTGCACACCTTGAATCACTCACTAATAGTTCACTGCCTCCATACATCGTCCCCTATCAAACGAGACTGTTGTCCCGGCAGAATTATTGGGTGTTTTCAAGGCTTCCACATCAAACTGTGTAACTTGTTCGCCACCGCAGGCTTATATCCCCCAAATATGCGCAAATTGTATCATTTACCGAATATTATTCAGCGCTTTCTTGCGCCTGTGTTACCTCCCTCACCCGCCATATTCCTAAACTTTAAGAACGCTACCTACACTGTCTTTACAAAAGGTTCTTAGAATTGCTGTTTGGAGTGTAGCCTAGAGACAGGGGCTTGGATTGGCGAAGCTCGCCTGCGTCGGAGCGCCAGCTCCATCCTCAAGATCCAACTAACACTAGTTTAATGCCAAGCCTTTAAAACGATTACTAGTTCACTGCCTCCATAAATATGTCCCCTTATCAAAGACTGTGTTTCAGAGAATTTCAGGTGGTGTTCATCCAGATACATAGTGGAAGCGGCCCTATCTGTCGCCCGACATGCTGGAGACCTGAGTTGCAATCATAGCAGCGCAATATGGCGCCCCATACTGTCGCTCTTAATCATGGAACCTATTCCGTAAAAACAATTAAAAATAGCAACCACTATGCTATTCCATTATTTTCTAGTGAATTTCAAACGACCGGCCTATTTGAAAATTATATTTTTCAAAGTCAAACCGCTTCTGGCCCCCAGGCCCATTTGGGTGGGGAGGGCCGAGAGACAGGGGCTGGACAGGCGAAAAGCTCGCCTGGCAGTGGGTACCACCAGCTCCATCCCAAAATTAGGCAGCCTCAGAGGCATCCATCTGATGCTGCCTCTGAAGTTTCTGCATTTTTGCCACCTCCACGACCTCACCGCGTCACCAATGTCTCATTTCAACCTCTATCCCAGACGCTGGGAGAGAGGATATGCAGCACATCATCCCCTTATCAAACGAGCTGTGTCAGGCAGAATTTTCAGGTGTTTCACCAGATATATAGTGGAACGGTCCCATCCTGTCGCCACCATTGCTGGAACCTGAAGTTGCAATATAGCAGCGCATATGAATGCCCATACTGTCGCTCTTAATCATGGAAGTCGTCTCCATGGGATTGCCTCCACATGTCGTCCCTTATCAAAAAGAGCGTGTCAGGCTCATTTTTCGGGGGTGTTTCACCAGATCGTTATGGACTGTGTCCCTATGGCGACACTGCTGGTTATCGACTAAATATACCGTCAACCTTTTGTTCAATAGGAAATATTTCAACTCTTTGGTGAACTGAGTCCATTAGGGTATGTCGCCTGAGACTCTCTACTGCCACTGCTGCCGTGCCTCCTGCATGCCGTCCCCTATAGTGTCAGGGGTCATTATGGTGTTTTAGATGCTATCTAGCCTCATTCGGTCACTCTTGTCATGGCCATGCTGTTGCCCATAATTTTGGCAATATGGTGCGATTCAGCAGCCTCAGAGGCATCCATGCATAGCTGCCCCTGCTGTTCCTGTCATTTCGTGGTGTTTCCATTTTTTCTGAGGTTCCCAGGTGTTGGCCAGCTTCCGTGGGAGCCTTGGTCCCCTTGAAAAATGCTCGAGTCTCCCATTGACTTCAATGGGGCTCGTTATTCGGACGAGCACTCGAGCATCGGGAAAAGTTCGTTCGAATACGAGAACCCGAGCATTTTAGAGTGCCTCATCTCTAATTTTCACCAAAGGACATACTCATTCGCAATAATAGAACCACTGTCATAGCAGTGCAATATGGATGCCCCATACTGTCACTCTTAATCATGGAAGTCGTCTCCATGGCTGCCTCCACATGTCGTCCCCTTATCAAACAAGCTGTGTCAGGCTAATTTTTTGCTCATTTTTTTTTGTTATCAACTAAATATACCGTCAACCTTTTCTTCACATAGGAAATCATTTCAGCGCTTCTTGCTCACCTCCTTTGGTTCCTCTCTGCCGCCTTAACCAGGCAAAATACTGATACATACAGTGCTACACGTTATCCTCGCCAAAAGGAATTTTTTAAATTGGTTTGAAGTTTGAGTCCATTTGGGGTATGTCGCCATGCCACTCTCTAGCCTGCCGCTGCCTCTGCATGCCGTCCCCTATAGTGTCAGGGTCAATTATTGGATGTTTTAGATGCGATCTAGCCTCATTCGGTCACTCTGTCAGACCATGCTGTTGCCCATAATTTTGGCATAATGGTGCGATTAAGCAGCCTCCGAGGCATCCATGCATGCTGCCCCTGCTGTTTCCTGTCCATTTCCGACCGTGTGCGATGTTTAGCGCTGCATTGTGCACTAAATGTGTACTAAATTGGTTTCTGGAAAAATTGAAGTTCTAATTAAACATGAGTTAAACAGTAGAGATGAGCGAGCACTAAAATGCTTGGGTGCTCGTTATCCGAGATGAACTTTTCCCGATTCAAGGGGACCAAGGGTCTGCACAGGGAAACTTGGCCAAACACCTCAGAAAATGATGGAAACACCGAGTAAAGGGACAGGAAACAGCAGGGGCAGCATGCATGGATTATGGGCAACAGCATGGCGATGACAGAGTGACCGAATGAGGCTAGATAGCATCTAAAACATCCAATAATTGACCCTGACACTATAGGGAACGGCATGCAGAGGCAGCAGCAGCAGCGGCAGGCTAGAGAGTGTCATGGTGACATACCCCAAATGGACCCAGGCTTCAAATCAATTTAAAAAGTTCCTTTTGGCGAGGATAACGTGTAGCACTGTATGTTTCAGTATTTTGCCTGGTTAAGGCGGCAGAGAGGAATCAAAGGAGGTGAGCAAGAAGCACTGAAATGATTTCCGATGTGAATAAAAGGTTGACGGTATATTTAGTCGATAACACAGCATGGTGGCGACATAGTGACCAAGTTCCATAACGTATCTGGTGAAACACCCCAAAAATGAGCCTAACAAGGCCCGTTTGCTAAGGATACGACATGTGGAGGCAGCTATGGTGACGACGTCTGTAGGCTGCTATGGAGACAACGTGTGGAGACGGCGTGTGGAGGCAGCTGTAGAGAAGGCATTTGGAGGTTGCTATGGAGATGACGTGTGGAGGCAATGGGGGCGGTTATGGCACCCGAGGTGGACGTAAGGAAGTGAGAAAAGAGGAGTTAAAAGATAGATTTTAGAGGTAAAAGGTTCAGTATCAATAAATTATAGTTTAGGTTCCAAGTGTGCCCCACTACTAGTAAGTAAACAATAAACTGTTATACATAGAAGACCTTTTCAGTTCCGATTGTAACATACTACTCCTTCCAGAGTATAGATGTGGTGCACTGGCACCTCCACTAACATCTGTTCCATTAGGATCAAGTTTCTCTTGAGCTATTGATTGACATCACAACTTTCCCTGTAGATGAAATCACATTATATCTGCATGAAATCTGTGCTGCATGTCATTCTAACAGGGTTCTGATTCTACCCGGTCCTGTCACGATCCCCGAGGATGAATTCCGGCGCAATTCACTAAGATTGTGCGCCCGATTTCCTGCATGTGTCCCTTCCCCGCTCAGGTCCGCAGGAGTTCACTATCTTCTTCCCGGTGTATGTGAGTGCATGTCTTGCGACACAATTTCAATTTTAAATACTGCGCTTAGTCCGAATCAATCGGGCTGTCAGACAGCCACACCCCCCGATTTTAGTTGCATGAAAGTGGTCACGATTGCGTCAAAATCCGATCACGTGCGCCAAAAACCCCTGTTAAATCAGAAATAGTCAGGAAACCCGGCGGAAATGTGGTGTGTGGACACTTAGTAAATGTGCCCAATTGGGGCAATTTCATCTGACAGGTTTCCTTTGCCTACAGTTGCAGTCTGAAGTAATACATTAAGTTATATGCAGGTTTTGCCTTGTTTTAGGTGTTAGCTACCGGAGGAAATAAAGAGGATTGTTCTTATTGGTAAGTGCCGCAGCTTTTTTCTTTATTGTCACAACTGCAAAAATTGACCTGGTCAATGACCCTCAGTCCCGAAGGGATTAATAAACATTGTATGTTTTCTACCTTTATGATCTGAGGGTTTTATATAGAACTTGAAATTCCTAAATGTTTAAGCCTAGGCTTTCATACTTGACAATGGGGCACATTTACTAAGAACAGTGCAAACTGCACTATGTGTGCAAAGGGCGCCAGATTCATGATTTCTGGCACACTTTCTTCATGAATCTGGCACTCTGTGCACTGTCCTGGTTTTGGTGCACCTTTAACATAGGGTGTGCAACACATTTCTGTTGTACTTTGCACAATAAATCTGGCGTACAGTCCGACTGAGCACTGGAACAACCCCTTCAATACAGAAATTTGTGTCACATGAAGAATAGTGCTGCCGTGCCACAAAACGGTCGCACACGATACAAATGTGTTGCAGGAACTTCTTTAATACAAGTGCAAAGTCTGCCAGAAAACTGGCTCACAGCCCTTAGTGAATGTGCTCCAATCCATTCCTGTACTGTAGGTTTTCAAGATACAAATTCAGTGCTCTTCATATATAACCCAATTTCTAAGGAAAAATTCTGTGACCGTTACTGTAAACATTAGCTTATATAAATATGGTGATATTATATATGATTATCTGCAGATTATCTGGCCCTTTTTTCAGTGTCCTCTGTTAACCTGTATCTACGACTAGTTTGTTAATTGTATTACTGTTAATAGCCTATAAAAGTCTAAATTAGTCAAATGGCACATCTAAGTTAATTGTATCCATTTTGATTAATGTAAATTGCAAAAGCAAACATATTCATCGCATTTTGTGCTAAGTATACTAGAGCACAAATCTGTGCAACCTAACTGTGCACACAATTTATATCCTTAAAGGCAAGTGTGTATGAGAATAAAGGATCTCATCATAATAACTAAGAAACATTTCTCCTTTCATGAGAGATAATGGGTAGAACTTATAACACCCTCTGCACCAGTTTACTAACATAAAAAGTCTTATATTTTTGAACTACCTCTTTTTGAAACAGTAAAATTTTGAATATTTGCCAGTTTAAGGCACCCATGATGCTTTCATGCAACGTGATTATGGTGGGACTTGTTAGAAAGGACCTAGTCTTTATTGTCTAATATATTTCCTTTAATTAATGGCAGAAATTAAAACTCACATTTATGCCAGCTCATAGATGCTTTAGATATTTTTGAAAATATGATAAAGGACATTTGGCTCTTAATAAATTACCGTATATACTCGTGTATAAGAAGTGTTTCTCAGCACAAAAAATGTGCTGAAAAACCTCACCTCGGCTTATATACCAGTCTATTAAAAAAAGAAACTTATATACTCACCCTTTGGCGGCCCGATGCTCCACGCGGCTCCCCGATGTCCCGATGTCGGCGTGGCTCGTCTACTTTTTTTCCCCTCGGCCCCTCTTCTTTCTTCTGTCTTCTTTAACAGCCAGCTGGTGCATACTATGACGTCAGCAGCGGCCACATCATAGTATGCGCCTGCTGGAAGAAAACATGGCCGCGTCCATACTGGCTGTTAAAAAAGATAGAAGAAAGAAGAGGAGCTGCACGGAAGAAAGAAGATGAGCCATTGGTGGAGCGGCGCCGACATCGGGGAGCCACGCTGAGCATCGGAGGGTGAGTATATAAGTTTACTTTTTTTAAGTGCTGGCGGGGCTGGCTGCATACTACATGGGGGCAGGCTGGCTCTATACTACAGGGGGCAGGCTGGTTGCATACTATTGGGGGATTCAAATCACCCCCCTTCTTCCCTAGAACGGATATAAATTATAATATAACATAAAATCCTAAACACATTAGTTATATCGCGCGTCCGAAAATTGGCCCGATCTATCAAAATATAATAACCGTTTTTTCACTGGTTTTACCCTGATAGCGAAAATACGTCCCGAAGCGGCAAGGCATTTTTAGCCCATTTAAAATAGAAAAAATTCAA